>OZ007568.1:12301745-12854245 GCA_963931925.1 Onchidella celtica | reverse complement strand
GCGACGAGCGATGTTAAATGGCAAGTTATTTATCGTCGCTCATAGCGAGCCCCTAGCTAGCGGTAATCGCTTGTGGTGTGGACACCTAGGTTAGGTTTAATGCATTTATTCCCGTCGCTTCACTACAGTGTAGCTCACCGCTTGGCCCATCGCTAGACATGTGGCCACACACTAATAAGGGTTAGTTAACTCTAAGAGCCCCCTGTACCACCAGTGATACACGGAAATTATCTCTCGGTTGCAGTTCCCACAAGAACTCAGGGCGAGAAATGCTATTTTCAGTTATTTCTAAACCATACACTAAACCAACCAAATGATCATGAAAACTCCTTAATTATGCCCCTAAGAACAAATTCTGACAAAATTAGAATTTTCCCACGTGCAGAAATGGAGATTTTAAACATCTTCCAATAACAAAACGAAATATTACCAGACTTGATTACAACTTTTTGTCAATGTGTATGTGAGAATAGTTTTCTTTAAATGAAATCATTGCAACTGAGGTCTGGATATGAGAGAAAACGTGTAAGTTTTAATTTAAACTGTTTCTCCCAATTTTCTTTTTAAACCCTGGCGCATCTGTTGTTGTTTTTTCTTCTGCTAACAAATGAACCTTTCATCACAAAGTTAAGGTACTTTTTTCCGATACATCAAAATATTGCTCTGGACTGCGCGCTGGCTGTTTTTTGTTGTTGTTTTTTTTTGGTACAACCCATCTGTCATGACTAGATCAAACAAGTGTTACCTAGTGCCAATAACCTGCTTATAGACGTAGGGTTCACAGAATACCTTTTCCATTGTGGATTGTGATTGAAGCTAAATATAGCTCCTCTGATGCTAAACGCTATTTGTTTGTACTAGAAAGATCGCAACGAGGACCAGGAAGTATCAAAGGCGATCTGTGCGAAGTGATGAAGGTTTGACATCGGCAAATTGACCCTAGGGCAGCTGCCAGCGACACGCTGTAATGAAAGATAAACCGTAGGAAGCCATTCGGGTTTCCAGTGAGGTTTCCTGTGCCTTGTAGCAACGATATCAGGCTACAGACCAGTGGTTCTTAACCTTTTGAAATATGTTTTCCCCTACACCCTTGTCTCATGGCTTTATCTTCCCACAGTTAAAAAACAAATAACATGGAATTCTCATAATTCCGACAGAACACGTTTATGTATGGCCGTGCGCAGGAGTGCGACATTCAACACTGTGTCTGCTTAAAAATACATCAGTAATGTTGTGGGTACAGTAGCGTGTGTTCTTTAACCGCTTTGGTCTTTCCCTCCTGAAATCCCGCAATTTCCCTCCGGTGATGAACTACTGTCATGAGTGTTAAGTGGACAGCTTGAGCAATCCACAAATGAAAGACATCTCGCTTAAAGATAGCGCTTTGTGGGTGTGGCTGGATTTCTAAAATTTTGGCGGCATCCGCGTGTCTTTTGGTTAGTTCGTCTTATTGTGTGTGTTTCTGTGTGTGTTTGGTGGCAAGATGACTGTCTTCTTTTTCTCCTGATTTAAAAAGTTGGGGTGCAAAGGAGTAATGTATCTATCGACGTTTTGCACTGACAGTGTCATTTCTTGTCACAAACAGGAAGATGTACTGCTTCCTCTTACTGTAGATACTGTCAGCCTGCTCGAGACTCCAGTGCAGTGCAGAAAGGATGACCGGTGTACCGCGGTCACTTTAAAATAGAAACAAACATAAAACGACAAGAGATTTTGTCATTTACACAAGGTTTGTCACACTGTTCAAAAGTTGTTCACCCGTCGGGCTAGGGTAATGGGGTGGCTCTAAAATAAGAAACAGTAAAAATTGATAATAAGGCTCTTCAAACAGAAAATGTTCAATTTCAAAATGCTCACAATATCTTTTAAAGGTTAATTATTTTCAAATAGATTTCAGATGTCATTATGTTTAGATACTCAACACAATCCGCAGTCGCCTACACAGATTGCGCCTCCAATCTCTGCCAACAGTTGACTTGTTTACGTCGCTTTTATGGGAGTACAGTTTCAGATGCACAAATACATCAAATTTCTTGTCTGCGTTACACTAATTGGTCCGTGGATTGTATTAGATTCTCTGCAATACTTAATACAGAAAAACATGGATACATGTATGAAACAATAAAATACAGCTGTGGACAATGATTATCTGCTGTTCAGTGCCAGTTGTACACGTAAGCTATAGTGTGAATGCTGATCTGTAAGACAGCTCTTTTCTCTTCATATAATCTACATCTAATATAATAATCTATATTAATAAAAGTGAAACCTTACGACAATTGCAGCGCGCCTGTCGCTACTCCTCCGTTAATGCTGATTCGGTGGCCCTCAGATTTTATACAACGCTTAGTATAGACTGTCGTCGTGTCCCCGGCACAGAAAATACAAAAATGATTAATAACTCGCAAAACGTTTGTATTTGGTTCTAGCTTGCGACACATTGGCGTTCGGTCTATTTTTTCGGCAAATTAATGTAACTAAGATTGGTTCCGGTATAGACTGTATCACACTCACAAAACAACTTCCGGTTAGGACTGGTTTGAATGATGAGATTGAGCTCTAAGACTATGAAGTATAAAACTTTGTATGTGTGTTCTCAATGTGCCTAGACCAGGAAAAAGAAAGGGTCTGGAATTGGGAGATTGACGCGCGCTGCAGGGCCAAAAGTACAGGTTTGTGTTTTCAATATGCCTAGGAAAGTATTATAATATTTCTTTTCCATTAACACATGACGTTATCACTTCCTGCGATGTGCAAACAAAGTAACCCGTGCGCAAATCATAGCCATTTGACGGATGCTGGCGGGATGCGCAGGACGTCAACGCGCAAAAGGAGAGCAGTAAAACGTATCTAAAAACAAACGAACAAAAATAAAATAAAGCTAAAGGAACAGGCAAAATGAAGCAGGTCCATAATAATCACCCAGAACTGAAACTAATAAATCGATTTATCCCGGGCAGGGCCGGGAACTCAGCTAGTATATAATAATTCACAAATTCTCGACCTTTGAACGCAAACGGCTTTTATATTGGGCCACCTACAGTAACCAAATTTTGCATGCAGGTTTCAGATACCGTGGAGGGTGCACCGAAGTTTGGTTTTTTTTTTTAAATTGATTTTGTTTTTTTATTTTTTGAGTTTGCTTTGTGTCGGTCGTTGCTCGCCACCAATCGCTTTTTTTTCACGAGCACATGACCCATGGTGTGAACACTTCCTGTATATGGGTCACTGCTGCGGGCTGATTTGAGCTGTTCGTCGTGCTCGCGGCTAAAATTAGAAATAGGAATACCGTATATTGAGGGTAGAAGTAACGGGCGAGGGAGTGGGGTGGGGGGGGAGATCCGCGCTTGGCGTGGCTTTTAGGCTCCGTTATGTATAAATTCGCAAATTCTCCACCTTTGAACGCAAAAGGGTTTTTTATTATGCCATCTACGGTAACCAAATTGTGCATGTGGCTTTCAAATACTGCAGAGGGTGAACCGAAGTTTGAACTTTTTTATTGTTTTTTTGTTTTCAGTTTGCTTTGTGTCGCTGACTGCTAGCACCGATGCCTTTTTTTACGAGCAAAATGACCCGTGACGTGAACGCCTTCTGTCGTATGTCGGTCACTGCTGTCGGCTGATTAAAAACTATTCGACGTGCTCGCCGTTAAAATTAGAACCAAGAAAACCCCTGCCGCTTGCTTTGAGAAGTATAGGTTTGCGAAGACAGATGTAGAAGGTGACGGGTGGGACAGTTGCCGGGGGGGGGGGGTCCTCACGGAGCCCGACTTTTTATGTTCTCTTACACTGGAATTAAGAAAAGAAATTGGATTCAGTGACATCGTTTGGATGTTAGCAGTGGCACAGTTTTGTCACGTTGAAACACGATCATAATAATTATTATATAGGACATAACTCATCTTCCTTCTCATTTACCTCTGCATGTCCTATGCATATTCCACTGTCATTATCTGTTGCGTAAACAACAAACAATAACATTGTTACAGGTTCTGTCCAGTACTCGTAAATTGTGCGATACAGCGTTTTTGTGTCCACAAACTCAGGACCAGATATAGATGGAGAAAGGGCCTAGGGCAGGCCTGGGGTGCTCAACCTTTATTGACATAGGATCTACTTTTACATTTCCCAGCCTTTGGAGATCTACCAGTCTGGCGAAGCCCTGAAACAAGATTGGCCTCTGATCTACTCGAAATTAGTCGATACCGGTAAATGTCGATTATCTCGCACCCATAACGGCGGTTTCAGCTTGCCAGGTAAACGTTTGCCGTCCTGCCACATGTTTTATTTTCAATCCGCCACCTTCACAAGGACAAAAGAAGAAAAAAACTAACACAAACCCGCCACATCCAAGAAAAACGACCCGCCAAAATACAAAAACAATTTTTAAAAAAAATATATATATACCTCGCGGGTGTGTCCTACATTCATCCCGCGATCGACTGCCAAGCACTTGAAGAACGACTGGTAGATCGCGATCGACTGGTTGATCACCCCTGGCCTAGGGTATTCCAGCAGTGAGGCCCCTGCTCATTCCCCACCGTCAAGCCTAGAGGAAGATAAAAGTGTTTTAAGTAATTTGAGTAACGCCAATGATGATTCCGCACTTCGCAATTCCTTCTTGAAAGGGCATAAGCTTGGAAAATTACAAGAGATTTGTTCAGAAACTACAGGAGCGTTGTAACATCATTGTATGTAAGAAAAGACTATGCGTGTTACAAAGTACACAGATTGTCCTGAGGCAGTGAGGCCCCAATAGACTTTGAGGCCCTAGGCTTCAGCCTACCTAGCCATATATGGTAAATCCGACATTGCGCAGCCCATAAACCTTGAACCTACAAACCTGAACTCAAAGTGAAGAGGAAAAAAACTGTCAAAGATTTTTCCGGCCGGTCCAAACAGTCATGGCTTCCCTTGTTAGTCAGTGATCACAGACAGTGTTGGCAGTTATAAATATTTTCATGTCATTTGCTGTCTCAAAATTAGACTGACAATTCGTGTTTCTTGCGAGTTCTCAAAGGTTAGTAAAACAATTTATTGTATTTAGTCGGAACTGACCTATTTATATATTGACAACAGCTTGATAGAATTATGTTGCTGAAGAACCACAAATCAGTGTCAACACGTTTCGTGCCACATCTTTGATAGTGAATGGCGGATGTAAACAAAATTCATGTAAAATCAAAAATAGCATAAAAGAAGTCTTCAAATTAATGACAGGAATTATTGGAACAACCGAAGAGGTTGGTCTGTTATTAGTAATTTGAATACGCGCACGATCAAATCGGTTTTTTCATGGCAAGACCCAAACCCATTTGAGGCTCTTTAGTCAACGAAAACAAATAAAGCAAAATACAGAAACTGTTTCAACAACATTGCCTGTTAACACTACCGAGTCGTGGAAATAACTTTTACGTTAGAGTAAGAATGTCGAATAGTTTGCACCATGCTGTCTATCTATCTATCTATCTATCTATCTATCTATCTATCTATCTATCTATCTATCTATCTATCTATCTATCTATCTATCTATCTATCTATCTATCTATCTATCTATCTATCTATCTATCTATCTATCTATCTATCTATCTATCTATCTATCTATCTATCTATCTATCTATCTATCTATCAATCTATCTATCTATCTGTCTGTCTGTCTGTTTGCCTACTTGTCTGTCTATTTATCTGTATGTCTGTCTGTCTCTCTGGCTGTGTAACAATCTATCAGTTTATCCTCGTGATCCTTTTGTAACAATATGAAGAATTTACTGGCCACACTTACGTATCGCATTGATTTTCTTCGGGAGACTGCTAATTCCAGCACAAGTGTGTTGAAGACCTATCCATGAATCGGGAAGCAGCACAAGAAAATGAAGGAAACCCAATTACTTTGCCTTATTTTGGCGGTGTAGTGTTTCATAAATAGCTCATTTGATTTCATTTATTTAGTATTACAAGTTTCAGCCTCTCTAGGGTTTCCGTTTTATGCAAGGCCCAAATTATTACCCAGGGTCAACCATAAAGGTATGTCCGTCCAACGTCTGCGATTTTATACCCCCCCCCCTCTCAGTGTGCGCTTTTCATACGTTCACCTCCCTCTACCTTTCTCCATGTATGTGAGCACGACCACAACAATAGCGAATGTCCTTGATAGGATCGAGTCTTCTCGGACAAGGACGAAAATTTTCGGAGGGCCCGTGTGCACGTTAAAGATACCTTGGCAGTTGGAAATCGAAAGGAGCAGACCGAATAGGCCGCTGCCCGGGCAAAAATCAAATAAAATTCATCCACTCCCTCCCCCTCCCCTTCATCCCCCCCTAAAAAAAACAGCCGACCGGCGCTGCACTGTGGCGACGACGTGCCTGCTCCAGCTGTAACTGGGCTTCAATGACACAAAGGCAAATTTCCCAAATGGGATTAAAGTAGTATACAAATACAAATACAAATAGACCTTGATGTTTTAGAGCTTTAAGTAGCATTTTTCATGTCCTATTTGATTGTTTCATTAGCTACACGGCCTATGTTCGATTTTTACTTTTTCTGTCCTGCAATTTTTGTTGTTGTCGTCGTTATTGTTGTTGTTGTTGAGGAAAAAAACTAAAACCAAACCTTTTGAATAGTTACCAAAATGGAAAAATGTATATATACGCTCAACAGAATGACACCCCTCCCCCCCCCCCACCCACCCCACCCCCTTCCCATCCCCTGCGTGCACTTTGCGAAAGTACGGTGGGGTTAGTCCCCTCACCTCCTTCCCAGGTCCGAGCATAAGTACCTTTTGAATGGCCCCCCTGCACAAGAGAACGACCTGGCAACGACCCCGACAAAAGAATTGTCAAGGTTAGCGAAGACCTGTTTGGTTCTTTCTCTTCCTGGAATTCAGAAAGGGTACAGGAAATCTAGGTTTGGAGCTGAGCATTGCGTTTGATCAGTCTGTGTGTGTCCTATATTTTTTAATGTATCTTTCACGCCACTAAAATTAACGTCTTAGCTATAATGGTTGTCATATCATCAAAACAAAACCAATGATGAAAATATAGGTCAAATACCGTCCATGTGATCATTGTTTTTCGTGACACCAACAAATCCTACATAGGGAACTAGAGGAAAGGTCATTTGACGGAGACCTTCATTTCCTGTCTGTTCGAGGTTTTAAGTAGCGCTGGGCGGCACCAGCACTTTTTCAGTGTCGCCGATCCCGACTCCGGCACTATAACGTCTCGTTGGAGTCGACACTGACTCCGTCTCCAATGACGTCACAGGTCCCGGCTGGAAGGTTCCGACACTGGTGTCGACACTGACCTTCGAGGAAGTGACGTCACAACTCCCTCACTCCCCTGGTGTCGACTCCGAGACCCGACGCCGGCACTGACCCTGAGAATTTGCATGATGCAAAGGTGAACAGTCAAACTTTAATTTGCTGTCTCCTGTCTGGTGTGGGGCACTGTAGATGCTGTAGAGTGTAATGTCGGGAGGGGGGAAGCAAAACTAATTCTCTAAACATTCAAATCTTTGTGATGTAATGTTGACACGTATTAAATGTAAATTAAGCAGTGGTAATAATAATTGGCTCTTTTCGTCTCGGCAGACAGTCAGCAGCTAAATAGTTTTGTGCTGCATGCCTGGGCTGTGGGTATGGAGAAAGTGCCTAGCCCATGGTGCACTTTCCCCTTCTCGACAGTGTTGATTTGATTCATTGGAACGACATGGTCGATACGCGTGGAATCAACAGTGTTGCAGGAGGTGCATACCTCCGTGTAGTCTGCCTTCAGGGGTTCTCCCTATTTTTAATAATTAATAATGAATTATATACAGTTTTGTTTTTTTTGTTGGAGATATGGAGGGAGGAGGTGATATGGCTGAATCTTAATCTATAAATTTTTAGTTTCAATTTTGCCCGGGCAGCGGCCTGTACGGCCTACTCTTTACGATTTTCAACTGCCAAGGTTTCTTAAACGAGCGCAACGTGCACACGGGCCCTCCTAATTTTTCGTCCTTATCCGAGAAGACTAGGTACTCGATCCTACCCCGCAATAGGATCAGGGACCCGAAAATATGAGAAAAATCCCAATTTCCAACATGCCTGCACAACCTAGGTTTCGAAACCGGGACCCTTGGCACGAGAGGTGAACACCTTGCCTCTAGACCACCTTGTCCTCAAGGTAATGAGAAGGAAAACTAGAGAGCCGCCACAGTGTCGGCAATAGGGACAGTACTGGGACCAGGTTCTTGTATCGGGTACCCTAGATAAAGGACAGTACCTAAGGAGTCGACACTGGTGTCGGAACCGTGCCCAGCACTAGTTTTAAGCTAAGAAAGTAGTGGTACCAGGACTGTAGGCAGCTCTTACTTTCTCTTCACCTCTTGCCCTTTTTCATAAAGCTTCTGTATCCTTGTGTCGTCGAATAACAAATAGTATTTTTCGAACGAATGTCGAATCAAATGTGCGTTGATCATTTTTCGAATATTTGACACTAGATCTATTTCAAAAACTTCAGCATTTCCATACAAGAAATGCAACTCCACCCTAAAACAACATACTAATTTCTTAACTCGAGACAGCGGAAGTTTTGTATTTCTTGCTTCCACCCTTCAATTCACAGTATCTGGCGACCATTTTCGTAACTAGTCATTATCTCCTAACTAAAGTATTAAATTTCAAAATTTTTTCCACATCGACTTTTTACGTAAATCACAAACTATTCAAGTCCATTCGGTTCGAGGACGATCGTTTTTCGAATATTCGAATACATGTGTCGAATACCCCAACACTAGTTTGGTCCAGGGAACATTAGTGTTCACCATCACTTATATAGAGCTTCTCAGAATGTACCTCTTTTATTGGGGTTATTAGGTCTTAATCAAGCTGGTGTGAAGATGAAGGCTTGGGTTTAGGGTTTCCAAATTGGTAATGATTGGTGTTCGCTGTTTGGGTTTGTTGTAGCTGTTTTGTTCTTTTTGCTCCGTTTTTGTTTTGGATGGGTTACCTGAAAATGTTCTCATTCTAGACGATTTTTTTTTTCTTCTCCTTTTCGGCAAAACTGAAGATTTTTTTATTTTTTTTTTGCTTGATTTCTTTTCTATTTTCTGTCTCAATATCATTACGCGTCTAGACAATAATGAAATAATTATTTATTAAACCTTCGAGGCTATTTTATTAGTACCAGGAAGGCTGAATACCGTGCCTTCTTATCTCAGCAGATGCTTACAAGTAGAAGACGAAAGCCACATAATTATCATGTGGATAAAAAATTGTATTCTTTGATGAACGAATTATTATGATTAGCCTCTTAAATTTTACGGTAATGTACATTAGCATCATTCCGGTCACAACCTGTGTTTCCATATTCTTTTGGGTGATATGGAGGTCTCTCTCTCTCTATCTATCTATCTATCTATCTATCTATCTATCTATCTATCTATCTATCTATCTATCTATCTATCTATCTATCTATCTATCTATCTATCTATCTATCTATCTATCTATCTATCTATCTATCTATCTATCTATCTATCTATATGTCTGTCTGCCTTTCTGTCTGACTGCCGATCTATCTATCTATCTATCTATCTATCTATCTATCTATCTATCTATCTATCTATCTATCTATCTATCTATCTATCTATCTATCTATCTATCTGTCTATCTATCTATCTATCTATCCATGTGTCTGTCTATGTGCCTGTTTGTCTGCCTGTCTATCTATCTAACCGTTTATCTCTCTCTATCTATCTATCTATCTCTCTATCTATCTATCTATCTATCTATCTATCTATCTCTGTCTGTCTGTCTCACTGTCTGTTTGTCTGTCTGTGTACATGCGAGTGGGCAGAAAAATAGACTGTAATGTCACAATGCGGACTGGCACTTCACGTTGGAGAGGACATAATAATAGAAGTTGTCTTTGTGGTCGTCGGTACAAAGAACTGTAACTTTAGAAGCCTATTAAAATTGTTAGAATTTATAACGTTTTCCAAAATGTAATAATATCTTTGAGTTTTTTGTTTCCCCAGCTCCCCTGTGCAAGATGAGAATGCCGTTTTCTCTAATCTTGATCGTGGTTTTGTTTGTTTTTTGTTCCTCCAGAAACGTTTATCATTGTCCCGTGCATCACGCACAGTCATATGACACCCATGACACCCAGTACCGGCTTGATTACTTTCTTCTTTTGCCAAGTCTACCATGTTCGTCTTTCCTTGGACAAATTGCATGTTAAAATATACAAGAAAAAAAAAACGAATAAATGAATAAATAAATAGATAGATAGGCTACCTTTGCTAAGCCTAAGCCTTCTTTTCAACTTCGCGATTATGGTGACATTACTTAAAATGTTGCGAAACGTTTTCTGTTCATATATGAAAGCATAATGAATCCGGTGTCAGTTACGGAAGAACGTCATAAACTAAAACCTGTCTGTAATAAGGAAAAGTTTCGTTTCACCCACAATTTTCTGACATGAAAAGCTCAGTAACTCATAGGCATCCTTTATGCTATATGGGACAGGAATATTATTTTGTATATAATCAGATTCGTCGTCAGTTCAGTTGTGACTGCCCGATACCATTATTTTAAATACGATTTTTAAAATGGGATCAAAATTTTTTTCTAAATGGATTTTGTCACACTTCCGGGTCGTCGTTATTCCGTTGTCCAGATAAGGCAGTTTTCTGCTAAATTAAGATTTTTCCAGAATTGTTTCTTTGTCTCTCTAGCTCAGTGGTTCTCACCATGGGGGACATCGCCCCCCGAAGGGCGATTTTGATTTCCAGGGGGCGAAGTCGATGAAAGGGGGCGATGGAAAGTGGGGGGGGGGGGGGGACAAAGCATGAGTGGAGGACGATTTGGGGGCATTGCCGGGTAGCCGCTGACTTGTTCAACAGTTGGGGTTTGTGAATAGAAAAGGCCCCCCTCTATTTTTTTAAGTGCAATGGATAAAGGCCGCTTTCTGTTTGGTAATGACTGATCAACACATAATTTATATTATCAATAACAAGGCTTTGAGAAACTTGACATCATAATTTGTGTGTGGTCTGTCTTCTTGTGAAATGTCTTCATTAGGTTTGAGTAGGGAGGATAGGGGGCCGGGAGCGAAGGAGGGAAGAGGAGGGGGCGATGGAAGAAAATCTGGAGTCTAAGTGGGCAATTGCCTGAAAAGGGTTGAGAACCATTGCTCTAGCTAATATCTCTCTCTCTCTCTATCTCTCTCTTTCTTTCTCTCTCTCTCTCTCTCTCTCTCTCTCTCTCTCTCTCTCTCTCTCCCTCTCTCTCTCTCTCTCTCTCTGTCTCTCTCCTCTATCAGTGTGAAATTCACTGTTCAGTGGACAATCTTCCCCTCCTCCCCTCCCCTCCCCCTTTTTGAGGGGGGGGGGATATTTCCCTCCCTGGCTGCAGGAGGAAGATCTCTGGTTTCTCGGGGGCCTCTGAGCCGAAGGCTGTTGGCCCCCTATTCTTGATTCTTGCCTTCTTTCTTGTTTGTGTCTTGATCTTGTTGTCTTGCTTATTCGTGGGCGCTAGAGAAGACAGACAGAAGAAGAAGAAGAAGCAGGAGAGAGGAAGGCCCTACCGTTTAAATCCCGGCTTATCTCGGGGGGGGGGGGTCCCTTAAAAACATTGTGTAAGTTATAGTTTTAAAATTAATACATTTTGTTCATGGCAGCGTCGGCGGCAGTGTCGTGACTTATCCCTTCCCCCTGGCTATTTACTCTAACTCACTTAAATTTCATGTTTATCTACATGTATTCATTTAATATGTCAGAACAATAGTTTGAGTTCGCTGTAAAATAGCTGAAATGCTGACAGTTTGTCAGTGTAAGTTACATCTCACATTTTATTAATGTATTAATGGAAGGTCCACTTTAAGGTGATACTTGTTACATTGCAACTCATTGGCAGTTTTACCCGGAATTGTGCATTACATCTTTGTTTGCTGATTGGGATAAATTTAGTGTTTGCGAAGAGTGATGCTGGAATTTCTTTTATTATTATCTTTTTCAATTATTATTATTCCTATCACTATTCTTCAGTTTGATTCATTTTTTTAAATTTCGCTTTAGAAGTGTATGTGTTGGAAAAGAGGAAGGGGGGGGGGGGTACATTTATAAAAGAAACTTAATGGAAAGACTCTGAAAAAAAATAATTCCCGGAACATTGCCGTCCGGAAAGCATACAAATTCCTCTAATAACAAAAACATGGGTAGACGCTTTCAGGTTGTTTTGGTCCTGATGTCTGATTTTAACTGATCAATCACAATTATCTAAGCCATCAATAATTTTTACCCCGTTTTCTGATGTAGATTTTCATCATTCTTCGAAATAAATATTATATTATAATTATGTGTCTTCTTGTTAAAATTTACAGACCTTTATTTCCTTGTTTTCTTCGCAGACTTTTGGGTGGCTTAGACTCGATCAATTCGTCTATTGTGCCCATAATGTTCATGTTTGCTCACTGGCTGTGCTACTTCAACAGCGCTCTCAACCCGCTCATCTACAACTTCATGAGTGGTAGGTCATTCAACTCTCTTATATTTGTATTTGTATTTGTATTTGTATTTGTATTTGTATTTCTATAACTCTTTAATCCCATTTGGGAAATTTGCCTTTGTGCCATCGCAGCCCAGTTACAACTGGAGCAGGCACGTTGTCGCCACAGTGCAGCAAAGTCACAGGCTGATCATTAATTCAGAACTATTTCACGTCGTGATGATTAACCAACAGTAGTTTTATCGTCGAGTTTGTTCTTGTTCTTTTCTTGACTGTAGTGTGTGTCGGTACTAGGGAAATAATATAAGCTTTTAATCCTGATAAAAAATGGAATATAAATAATTGCACTGTACCAAATTTCATTAGTAGTGACAATTTCCTGAACTGACTTCTCTTTATTAGATCCAGGATAGCCAGATATTCCAGTGCAATTAGATTGCATTGTGTTGTCCTTTTGAGGTTAATAGTTGGCACTCAGTCAAAACATTTATCTTGCGTAGCCCACATTATTTGCCCCTCTCTCTGCTTTAATCCGGTACAACGAGGCTTTAGAGAGCATCAAAGGCATTAACTAATGGATTTTTTTCATACCAATGCTATCTTCATCAATCTATGTAGTCTTGTTGGCCAAGTTTCTTGATGAAAGGTTGGAGTTTGGGTACAAGGATGAAGGGGGAGAGAAGTCGAATTGACAGATAAGGTGTGACGTGTGCTTGCGTCATCAAGCCATCAGTGCTAGCTACATTTGAAGATAGGATTGAAGATCAATTTTGTCATTAAGGAGAGGGGCTGTGGCTTTAGTAAACTAAACTGCTGGACGAAACCTATGAAACGAAACAATGAAATGTAAAAATTAGTTTACACAAGAGTATTTATCACGTGATTCCATTTTTCTGTTTCAGTTAAATTCAAGAAAGAGTTCAGGAACGTTTTCTCCTGCCACAGACGACAGAACACACCCTTACATCATGAGAGTACGTGGTATCAAAGCTCACGATTGGTACGTCACCAAACTCACAGCAACAACAGTAGTTCCACTGCTAGCCGGATGTTACGTATTCATGACGTCTCCTATCCCGCTTTCCGGGATATGAACAACCTTCATGTCATGGATGGGGATAACATCATGAACGGAGAATCCGTTTAAGCCTTACCCTTTCCAGTCATGTATCACTCGACGTCAATCATGCGCATGTTAACTTCTAATCCTAGCATGATAATGACTACTTTTAATTTTTCTCAGAACGAATGAGGGGTCGTCAGTTCACAGTGGATTTTTCTCTATGATTGGTTGGACATGGACCTAGTTGGAGATCGTGAAAGATAGCCAGAAACTACATCAAACTGCGTTGTGCATATGGCAGAGGGAATGTTGTCATGAGAAGTTTTCATGCAGATGGTCGTTTATTTTCCTTCTGTCAGTTTTGATCTGAAAAGGGGAAGAACGGTTCTTACACCAAAAAAAAAAAAAAAGGAAAACTCTAGAGTGCCAATTACAAATGGCGTTGCAACGCCTTGCAGGCTGCTTACTCGGATACATGTAAAGGAGAGTTACTAGCCTGCTAAGCCGAGCAAAACTTTTTATGGCACTCTTTCACGTCTGGCTGTGAGGAAGGTTAGGCACCTGCGGACTCCAAACACCAGCACATTCAGTCTCATTCGATGACGAGATTGCCGACTGTCGGTGACTTTCTTTATTCGCACTGGGGTGCGTATCTCATCACCTTCAACCCAGGGGACAATCCTTTCAACTAAATGTCACTGAATGTTTAACCTTCAGCGGATATGGCTATACGAAGAGAGTGTCTTGATGACAAGCTGTTTCCACAGAGTTTCTCACAAACTGAAATTGGCCGGCTTCCCCATGAAGCCAGAGGATGTTCCACATCTTCGGCGTCTCTGCACTCTGGTTTCCATTTTCAGTCTATGGCATTCGACAGACACAGTGGACTGTTCGGGTATTATAGCAGCCCTTATTTAGTTTTCGAATGCCGATTACAATTTGGGTCGGACAGTTTTGTTGATTTGTTGTTGTTTAATTGGATTAGCGTACTCAAGATATATAAAACTGTCACATTTTACGACTTTTTGTTTGAAATTTGCAAAATGCATTTTGCTGATAAATAAAACATGGCATTACAAAAGAGAAAAGAAGACGAATTTGGTCAGACAAGAAGAGATCAAAACCTGGGATTGGCAGTAAATCCATAATAAAAACACGCGTGACTTCGGCCGCAGTTACTTTGCTGTACTAAGTTCAGGGTGGTGTGGAAAAATTGAGGTTGTCCATGATGTTAGCTCTAAAAGCACTCGTAATTTTCAGAGCAGGCGTTTTATGCTGACAAAACGACATCTTAAAAGTTGAGAAGAAAGAAAAATCAGCTTCACCGCTCATTTTTATTTATTTATTTATTGATTTTTGACTTTTGCGTTTTCGTACAAATTCTGCTAAATTCATCAATGTCCGTTTTGTTTTGTTTTGTTTTCCCCAGAGAAAGAGGACAACAAAGTTTATGATAAAAGAGTATTGTCAAGAACAGATTAAGTCCATAAATGCCGTGCTAGGTCACGAGTTCAGTGAGTAAATTTTCACGACTTGTTAATTCTAACCAGCGTAATTTGTCCTTGAGCTGTTCCCGTGAACAGTTTGTTTGAAATACTTTTGTTTTAGAGATGGAAAGAAAGTGGGGCGAGATAGAATAAATGTATAGCTAGGAGTGACAGAGCCGTTCTCGACCCCGTGATTTTGATGAACACTTAGAAGGGAAGAGAAGGGGCGAATAAGGATAGATAGTTTAAGACGCTTAGTCGCGTTCAGAAATTCGTGCATAAAATGTAGAAAGCACGAGGGTTTAAAGATTTCAGTAGTTGTTTTGACATTTTAAATTGACCTTGTCTGTTTTAATGCGAGGCCGTGACCGACTCCCACATAGAATATATTATACTGCGAGCTCAGCTCGGAGCTGACCGCACCAATGAAATCTAGGGATTTGGACGGTAGTTGCAGGTGGCTAGACAGTATAAAAGTCTGCCCAGACATATATCCTGGACTCCATACAGAAAACTCCAATCTGTGCAGGCGTCGGCACGATTCTGCCTGAAGAATCATAAAAGCGTTGTACGACTCATGTCTAGTCCACTATAGACATTTGAGATGAATCCATATGCCTGAATGAGATATGCCCACCGCTATTGTCCATCGTTCCCTGGTGTCCACCAGGGACTAATCGTAAGTGTTTGTCTATTGATGACTCAACCATGAACGAGGAGCTGAACATAAGTTATCCAGTAGGACAGGATTGCCGCATATACTAGGAGTGCTACCCAAGAATGCAAGATAAAGATATATATAGACTTGCAACTAGTATGAATGTATGGCATACACATCTGTGAATTGTGATTGATTTGTCTGGATGAGGCTGGGCATTGCCAGCCCATCCTAGAGTAGATCTCTAGACTTAACTACGTCAGTTTGTATTGACGGGCTCGATTATTATAAGCGTTAGGCACAAATGGCTGAGATGACATTGTCGCCAGAGACCATATTAGTGTATTGATAGACATATAGTAGGCAGACCAGATCTGAGATATATATAATTAGTACTTAGATTGTTAGTCAGTCAGAAGTATAATAATATTATAGGAATCTAGAGTAGAATTCTAGTGAAGTATTATTGAATTTGGATTTGATGCTGCTGATGTTGTCTTTACTATATAATAGATCTAGACAAAATTGTTAGTGTAATTAATGTAATTAAATTTGTGGCCCTGCAGGTCTGTTTATGAAACTTATTCAGATTGTTCTCTGTGTGTGGCATGGTACGAAAGTTTTAGATATTAAATACCTTTCGATTTAAATGCAGTCGAAACCTTAAGTAGACGGATTCCCCCCAAATCCGTAACATTTAGTATAGCAACATCGTAACAAGTATCAGTTGATAAAAACATTATAAATCGAGCACCTTTTTGCATTTCCTGCCAAATTAAATAAATGTATAGTAGGTACATGTATATTTTCTAACATTGAGCCCCGAAGACGTAATGATACAAAGTATTTCAGATTGTCCAAGTGAAATTTTTTTTTAAATTACTACCTTTATTCGAGACTCCCACAGAATGTCATTACATTTGTCCTTATTTATAAACCTGCAGAGAGACTAATTCCCGTTAATGTTGGTACTAATAATTTCAGATTTTGTGTGCGTGTGTTATTGGTGCTGTCGTCTTATTTCCTGTGTCTGCCGAGAAAGGGCTGTAAATTGGTGAATGCTGTTTTTAAATCATCCTCAAGATGGCTGGAATATTCAAGATTTTTGTTTTTTATACGTTGGAAAGGTACTATATCATTGTGATAACAAATAGGTGGCGCACCTTTTTTTTTCGGGGGGGTGGGGGGAGAGGTAGTCCATGTCATATAAAACACTGCAGTGTCTTTCGGGGGATCTTTTTAGAAATATATAACAAAGTTCTAGGACGAGAATGAAATATGAAAAGATATAGAGGATAAATGATGGGGAAAAAAACTTCGATATTAAAAACTTCCTTATTAAATTCTCTGGCCGAAAACTATAGCAATATGACTAAAGTCAAACTTGTGTATTATTATTTATGTTTACCCTCCGCCTCTTTCCTCCAGTCCGATAATTTTGAAAGTATGGCTTGGCCTCCCCAATTCATGACAAGTATAAAAAAAAAAAATTCAGCATGGAAAGTTTTATCAAGAATGGCAACGTGGGCGTGTCACTGGAGATCCTAATCTCTGGGTCCAACATTGTGCATTGTGTTTAAAAAGAGTTATCACTTTTGACCTTTTCAATGCTGGGATGAACTGTGAAAGTGTATCGATTGTCAAAATCTGAGATCTACTGCACAATGACGTAAACCAAGCACAAGTATGAAGATAACAAGAGAGTGCACAGCATGGACGAAAGGTGAAGGTTGAGTAAAACTCTATTGCTAAATGTTTATATCTGGCGAGCGAGTACTTTTGAAGGAAATCTGTTGCTAGTTATTCAGAACTGAGCTTTTTTCTTTCTTTTTTTTTGGGGGGGGGGGGTAATTTTGCATCAAGGTAAACTTGATTACAGTCCATAGATATCGTGAGTACATAATTATCATGAAAGATTACGGTAAATTGTCAACTTTTCACTCTGAACCGTTTTTAAATTTGACAAGATCTCATCGCTGGTATAACTCTTGGCATTAAACTATTTTCACGGAGTTGATATTGGTTATCGTTACAGGTGAGACGTAGTGTAGACTACTCTAACCTGTTATCCTTGCTTTGACCTTGTAACAGCCTTGAACCCGTTAAATTTGGCTAACTTTTCGATAGCAAGCTGTCAGAGTCAATAACATCGGGTTCCCAGAAATGTATACTCCGTGGTGGTTTCCAGATGAGCACAAGTATCAAATACCAAAAAATTACCACCTGCAGTTCAAGAGCCCCAGGCAGGGCACAATAATCCCTCCCCTCCCCCTGGCGACAGTAAAGTTAACCAGTAGTTTCGCCCTTCCTGCGACAGCTTGATCTGCTCATCAAAACCAAACATTTGTTATAATGTTGTGCATCTTTTTTTTGTTGTTGTTCTCGTTTGTTGTTGTTGTTGTTTTCTTTAGAAATACAATCAGTGCCAGAGTCAGCTGCTGCTTTATTGTTTGATGTAATCCTTACATTGGGAGAAATCAGAAAATGTGTGTATGTGTGCCTGTGTGTTTAATAAAAATGTTATCACTTTTAACCTTTTCAATGCTGGGATGCCTAATCATGAACAGTGTATTATCCATTTTGGCTGTTAAAGTGTCACTTTCTATATCATTTAAAATAATTGGTAGTCACAGTTATCCCTTAGATTCACACAGGCCAGGATGAAATCATTGCGATAGATCTGTAATTAACAAGACATCTCAGGTGGTCCATGGTCCCTCAAAATGGGGGGATTTTTATTAGACTATTTAATAATATCTGTTTTCGGTTAGCTCTTTGGTAGAATGTCTACAGCAAATGAGAGAATGCATTTTTTTGTGTACATGTAGTTGGAGGGTTCAGAAGTCTACGTAGGTACCAGATATAATTTGGTATGATCGATTAATTTTAAAAATTATCGAGATTTAGGATTATTTCCCTTCGTTCCATCCACGTTTTTGGCATAACCGACAGATTATTTCCCTTCAGGCTGTATGTGATGTCAGCAGCCGCGGTGTGACCTGACAAAATGCCGCCATCGCCGTTAGCCGCCTCCACTATCAAGCCTTTATCTGGTGTGAAAACATCCACCACCCCGTCTCCATTTTTCATTTGGGCCATTCCCAAATTCCCATCAGGTTTCCACTCTGAGATCAGAGAGACGGAAAAACAGTAAATGAAAGGAAATCTAGCGAATCAATAAAAAAAAATAATACGAAAGCGTCCTATCATTGTCGTGGTAGAAGTTTGTTTTGTTGTTGTTGTTTTGGGGTTGGGGGGGGGGTGTATTGGGCTTGCGGTGAAATCATGATAGAGACGAGAGCTAAATACATTATCCGGGTGAAGGCGGTGTCATAATTCATCAGAATTAGGCGTAAGAGCCTTTCGGGAACGTAACATTCGAGACTCGGGACCGGATAACATATTCTATCAATTTTATTTTTTAAACTTTTAATCTTCGGTGTTTATAGTTTCCCCCATGCTGATAATATTTATGTAGTTGCCAAGCCTTTCACTTATCTGAACCTACCATGACTTGCTAACTGAAATGTGGACTCTGGTTGCAAACTTATGCAGATTTGCTGATCCATGAGTTTGTTGAATGGGTGGTTGGTTTATTCCTTATTCAGACAATTTCACAAAGTGATCGCTTGGCTGATCCCGCAGCCATGCATTTCTAGGTAACAAGGTCTCCCATAACATTTTTTAAACGTTCTGCAATGAAAGTCGCGAGTTTGTCTATGGCTCTTTCTTAAAATATGGTCCTGAACAGTTCTTCTTATAAGATACTGCTAAATTTATCTGCTAAAAATGTCGGAAGAGGACAATGATAATGGCGTTACAACAAATTTCACTTCAATCATGCAGCATAATTTTATATGTATAAACAGTCTCTTTATAATCTTTTGCGACATATTGTGGAGTTTTACTTCTTTTCTTAGAAACTTACACCATTTATTTTCGGAGTCTGAAAGGGAAGGGAAAAGAAATGGTGATAAATGAATGTGCCGTACAGATTATTGGGATACGAGAAAAGGGCAAAAGCTCTTCATTTTTGGTTTAGGTTCAGAAACAACAACCTCACCAGTTGGTAATGTGAGGATTCTACAGGCAGTAATTTTTAGGGAGTGGAACACTGAGCACTTCGTTTGCGTTCATTGGATGTCGCCGACACTGTCCCGAAAAAAAACATTTGTTTTTTTTGGTTGCTGATTTTTTCATATTTCTCCTCTATCCATTAGGAAACTCTGAAATAGACATCCCTTTTTGTTTTTATTTTGTATTTTTCCGTTGATGTTGTTGAAATAATTTTTAATGTCGTTGTTGTTTTCTTGCAGCTGGCGTGAAGAATTTTGATCATTTCTCTAGCTTATGGCCCCATTGGCCGACACTCGTGTCAAAGCTCTCTCTTGGGTCGCTTTCTGAAAACTGTGAGATGTCTATGTCATCTGTGAATCTAAAAATTATCGTCTATCATCTATGGTCCTTTAAAATATATGAGCAGTTTTATAACAAGTGTTCTTGAGAAAATAATAGAATTTGTGTGTACATTTGTAGTATTTTTCGACTGGCTCTTAGGTAAGATCATCATCATCATTGCCTTTCTCACCCTGGATCAGGGTATAGGCCACCAACAAACACCTTCCATCCCTCTCTATCATGGGCCAGCCTCTTTACATTATTCCAAGTCTTTCCGCTTCGTTGCACATCATTTTCTCTGGCTCTTCTCCACGTTCCGCGCGGCCTTCCTCTTGATCTCTTGCCCTGGGGATTCCAGTCCAATACCTTCTTCGTGATGCTGTTTCCTGGCCTCCTGAGAGTGTGGCCGATCCATCTCCATCGCCTCCTACCAATTTCCTCTCTGACTGGGTTCTGTCTTGTTCTTTTCCATACAATTTCATTGCTGACCTTGTCTGTCCATCTGATCTTAAGTAGCTTCCTCAAACATCTGTTGATGAAAACTTGGATTCTCTTTATGCAGGCCTGGGACGCATTCCAAGTCTCGCATCCATACAACAGGACTGACTTCACGTTCGAGTTGAATATCCTCAGCTTTGTTTTTAGAGATATATCCTTGGTTCTCCAAATCTTGCTTAAGGATGTGAAAGCTGCCTGTGCCTTTCCAATTCGTGCTTTGACTTCTGCCTCTGTTCCTCCCTTATTGTCAATGATACTACCAAGATAGCAGAAGGACTCTACATCTTCCAGTGGTTGATCTCCTACTGTGACTTGTTCGCTTAGGGGTGCAACAATTTTTAGGACCTTCGACTTCGCGGGATGTATCCTCAATCCAATAGATTCTGAAATTTTGTTTAGAGCTGTAGTCTTTGCTTGCATCTGGTCGTGTGTGTGCGACAATAGTGCCAAGTCATCTGCAAAATCTAGATCGTCCAGCTGTGTCCATGGGGTCCATTGTATGCCATTTCTTCCTCCACTGGTGGTTTCTTTCATAAGCCAATCAATCACCAGGATAAACAGAAATGGGGACAGCAAACAACCCTGCCTAACACCAGTCTTGATATCAAAGCTGTCAGTAAGCTCACCATCATGTACGACTCTGCAACTTGTCCCCTCGTACATGCTCTTGATAAGATTCACCATCTTCTCTGGGATTCCATAATGTCTCAATATTCTCCACAGTGTTTCTCTATCGATGCTATCAAAGGCCTTCTCGTAGTCAAGGAAGTTCACTATCAGTTGGGAGTTCCACTCTAGCGACTGCTCTACTATGATTCTCAGCGTGGCGATCTGGTCGGTGGTTGATCGATTACTCCTGAAACCAGCTTGCTCCTCGCGAAGTTTTTGGTCTGTTGCATTCTGTATTCGCTTGAGAATAATCCGATTGAAAACCTTTCCTGGGATGGAGAGAAGTGTGATTCCTCTGTAGTTACTACAATTGCTGAGGTCCCCTTTTTTTGGGAGCTTCACGAGGTGTCCTTCCTTCCAGTCCTTTGGAAACTTGCCTCCGATCCAAATCCTCGAGAATAGTGAGTGCAGACCCTCTGCAGCCCCAGCAGCATCTGCCTTCAGCGCCTCTGGTGGGATCTGGTCTGGTCCAGCTGCCTTGCCTCGATTTAACTGCTTTATGGCATCATTAATCTCTGCTTTAGTTGGAGGGTCGCCACTGATCGGTAAATCATTTCTTGCGGGTAGAATGTCGGGTGGGTTGCTTGGTGGAGGTCTGTTCAAGAGGCTGTTAAAATGTTCTATCCATCTTTTTGCCTGAGCTTCCTTTCCAAAAATAGCCTTCCTGTTGTAATCCTTGACAGGAACTTCAGGTTTTCCATATTTTCCAGCAAGAGTCTTTGTAGTCTGGTAGAGGATCCTCATGTGTCCTCCTGTTGCTGCCTTCTCTGCTTTCTCTGCTAGCATTCCTATGAACTCCTCTTTGTCTTTTTTAATTGATTTTTTGACCTCTTTAGCTGATGCTCGGTACTCTTCCTGGTTACCAACTCTTGAGCTTCTTGTACGACTTGCATTTACCCGTTCTTTTAGGTCTCTTCTTATCCTTATCAAGTCCAGTGATTTTTGACTGATCCATTCCTTGTGTTCCACTTTCTTTTCCCCAATAACATCCTGACATGTCGATGTAAATACTCCTTTTACCTTAGCCCAGTGAGTCTCCAAATCTACTGTCTCTTCGAGGTCAACAAGGGGTTTGAATCTATTCCTCAGTGTCAGCTGGAACTCTTCCTTCTTGTCTCCATCCAGAAGGCTCACTTGAAACTTTCTCCTCTTTGTTCCTGCTCTGGTACCTTGTTTCTTGAGGCGGAGTTTGAGTCTTGCCAGCAGCATGTGATGGTCAGATCCAACATCTGCTCCTCTCTGTACTATGACATCCTCTAGTGAACGTCTGAATCGTCGGGTGATGCAAAAGTGGTCAATCTGATTTTCAGTTACTCCATCCGGTGAAATCCAAGTGGCCTTATGGATCCTCTTGTGTGGGAATACTGAACCTCCAATCACATAGCTGTTAAATGCGCAGAAACTTGCAAACCGCTCTCCATTCTCATTCATTTGTCCTAAACCATTGCACCCCATAATGTCCTCATACCCTGTATTGTCCTGTCCTATCTTGGCATTGGCGTCTCCCATTATAATGTTCACATCTTTTCTTGGCAATGTGTCAACTATTTCCTGAAGCTGGTTGTAGAAGTCGTCCTTGTCCTCATCGGTTGCTTCATTTGTTGGGGCGTATATCTGCACAATGTTCATGTTGATGTTCTTGTTCTTAGTAGTAAATGATGCCAATATAATTCTCCTTCCATAGGGTTCCCATCCCCTCAGTGACCTCTGGGCGTGCTTGCTCAAGATGATCGCTACTCCTTCTGTATGCTTTTTGTCCTCCCTTCCAGAATACAAAATCTTTTCCCCAGTATTAAGTTGTTTCAGTCCGGACTGTATCCAGCGGGTCTCGCTAACTCCAAGTATGTGCAGTCTGTATCGCCTCGTCTCCATTGTAACCTGGGCACTCTTTCCTGCTTCATACATGGAGCGGACATTCCACGACGCAATCCGGAGTGACTTGCTTGATGAAGGAGCAGTCGGGCCAGTGGCGTCCTTTCGGCTTTGTCCATTGTCCTTCATTGAATCTACAGGTGCAGATGCTCCCCCTTCTCCCAAGATAAAAGACTGATTTGAAGTATTTGCTTGTGTTTCTGTAACTGGTTTATTTTTACAGGGTGGGTAGTTGGCCCACCGCCAACTGGCTCTTCTCGGGAGACCAGGACCTTTGCACCTTTAGTCGCCTCTTACGACACGCAGTATCACGTCAGATGTATTCTCTGCTGTCCCTCTTCTACAAGAGAGCCCCGCATCTGCACGGGCGTCTTAGGTAAGATGCATGACAAGAAAAGGGAGAAAGCATTTTTCATTTCAGAATTTCAAAATAGATATTTATTGACAGAGGATTTTTGTATGAAGGAAGCATTACGTTAGATCTCAGTCACTTTTTATTTTCTGCAGATATTTGCATTAGGAAGTTCAAACTGTTAAACACAATTCTTTTTGTGTTGGACGATATCGAGAGGATGTTTATGATTAAGGAATTGTACAAATTAACGACTAAAAAAGAAATTAAGTAACTGTGAAAGTGTAGGGAACTTAATTTTCCTGCAAGTGCAAGAGCTGGCAATCATCATAACCCGGCTGGACATGCTAATTTTGAGTTAATGTTAAGAACTGAAGTCGTCAATGCCCCTGTTACATGAGACAGAGTCTGGCTTGGTGTGGGTCCCTTTCCGACTTTAAAGTACCGGTATTAAATACTTGTGGGCATTCGCTTTAAAAAAAAAAATAAGTAAGATAATAAACTTTGGAAAATGAAAAATTCACAGATACTGTTGTTTTCTTTGTTGTATACTCAAGTGTTTCATATTGTCAAATAATATGACCATACTTTATTGTTCTGTTCACAAAAATAATGATATTCTGTTTCATCAATTTGTATTCTGCTGTAATGTTATTTGTTCATGATGATTCAGACTATGTGTGGCTACAATTCATTTCTACAATTTCGCTCTACCAGTGTAGGTTGCCGATTTTGAAAATGATCTATGTTCTGGGCAGTACGCTAGCGTTTACTGGGAAGGCCACTAAATGATGGCCCTGTGTGACTCTACAGAATGTATTGACTAGGGTTTTGTTTGATTTGAAGTATTTTGAATACATTTTTGTATTTAGCTTATTGTCTTTCGTAAGATGCCCGTGCGTACGAAATTTAGTTGATTATTCTCTTGTGTTCTGCGTGGTATGATCAGTGGACTTGTATCATTTACATGTGAATTCAAACTTTCCAGAAGATCTCCCTACGAAATGTTCATGAGGACAGATTGTTCTTTAAACGTTCGGCTGACCTATGTTTACGTACATGCAGTGCGTGTAATCTGCTTATGGGATTTGATTAATAATTTTTGTGTGATAATGTGGTGGCCAAAGGCTCTGCATATTACATATTTCATTGTAGAATATTGTGTACTGTATAAATATGTATATCGGATTATCGTACTGTCTCCATTAATCATGCTGCGTGCACAATGCCAATTCATCTTAAGCCATGTTTAATTACTTTATAATCATTATTCATGTAACCAAAACATATATTTCTGATGACATTATGTGGAATGTACAAACAATGATTTCCCATTACCATGTAGATCTACATTTATAATCTTGCTTCAGACATGAGCAGTTGACAATCTTGCTTTCTTTTCAAATCTTGCGTTTAGAGCCAATTGATATGAAAATCCATGTACTTATTGACTGTGGTCCGTAAAAAAATTGTCTGTCGACTTAACCTAAAACTGTTTTCAGTGATGTTTCCCATACAATTTGCGACTGTGGAATATAAGTGGGGCGACAGTCGTTGCAAGAATTCAGAACTGTAGCTTTTTTGAGTGTTAGCTCATGTTGTTTGTGTCTCAGCCTCAGAAAAGATAATAAGATGGTGTATACATACCATTGGAAACAATACGTCCATCAGGGATTCGCTACTTGGAGCCCAGACCCAGTGGCTTTGGTTGCGTTTCGCTTTCGACCAACTTTCCGTAGTTTTGCCGAATGAAGACAGTTTTGATTCCCCCTAAATCCTGAGTTGTCAGAAAAGTTCACAGTGACATTTTTCGGGCCCCAAACGAAATGAGACGAAAGCGGAGGCACCGCACGCTCTTAGAGGCCTGTGAAGGTCTTTGACATCATCTCGGCTTTTCGGATAGTCGAGACTGACATCATTTGGCAAAATTACCGAAAGCGAGCCTAAGGCGAAGCGAAACCGAAGCCACTGTGTCTGGGCTCAAACACAATCTAAACAGTGGACTATTTCAGTCTCTGTTAGACCTATTGCAGATACTTATTTTAGATATATGACAGAATTTCACTCGCATAAAACACAAATGAAGCGACATAGTTTTTGTTTGTTTGGTGTTGTTTTTTCGATTTAAAAGCCATACAACATTAATTTGTTCATGGTTTTAAAGAACAATGCCACAGGCAAAATGATAATTTCTCTGGAGATAGGAAAACTATTAGTTACAAAATTTTATACAGCGTTCTTCTTAGTTTGCGGTGAATAAATCGTCTAGCGCAGGAGACAGTATTAAAATCTTAGTTCAAGTACCTGAATTAACTGATTAACTTGCAGTCATTTTGTTCTGTGCACATGATTTGTAAAAGCCCGTGATAGAACAACACATTCTACTCGAAAGCACTCAGGGCTGTCTAAATTATTTGCAGTTTTGGAAGGCAAAAAGAAAATGAGCTGCAGATGAAGAAGCTAAAGAAGATAATAATAATTATATACATGTAATTTTTTTATACATTTTTTAAAACTGTGAATGATAAAATGAAACCCGTTGGAACTCAGCTGTTGATGCTACACTGAACGAAATGTCGCAATTATTCCTTAACCTTTTTAAGCAAAGACATTTCAGTTCGGAAAGGGCAAACTGTGAATGTTTATTGTGGATGAAAATGTCCTTTTTCGAGCCCGAATAATAATGTGCAAAATTGGAACAGGCATCTGAAAAAATTTTGAAGTAACTTTAAAAGTTATTCGAAAAGTAGCGAAATCAAAATATTTTTTTTATTTTTTTATCTTATGTGCGTCTCAAACAAAGTCGTCTTAACGTTTAGATTCTCCAGTATAATTATCGTGGATTACTTTCATTTCTTAACTTCCCCGATTAAAATGAAATTACCTGAAGATTTTTTCTCTTTTATCTCATGACGCCTCGTTTTTTCAGGAGGGTACGGTAGGGCTGTAACTTCTGAAATCCACGAACTGTTTTGTATCTCATGAACCCAAGTAGATTGCTTTCTGTTGTTTTTATATTTATGTTTGACTGTCATATTTATGTTTGGTTTCCAAAATATCGAACGTTCAGTATGAATTATCTGGGTTTTTGTTTTTATTCGTTTTTGTTGGTTTGTTTTTGTTGTGTTTTTTTTTTCTCTCATGCTTTGGCAAAGCCAGAAGTGGTACGGGTTTCCCCATGTCGTGAACAATAACAGCTTCAGTTTCTGCAGAGTCTGTGCAAATGGCATATTTTTAACATAAAATTTCAATGGAGTTACCAGCTGTCCCAAAACAGTTGTTTTGACTATGGTTGCTTGCCCATCACAAGAAAGGACATATGTCTCAGAATAGCGAGACTCGTGTTACCAAATGCAGAAGTTGTTGTTGTTGTTGTTGTTGTTAAGGGGTTGGGGCTTTTCTTCAACTGAGAATGGCAGAGAAATTGCTACCATGTCTGTTCCATAGAATATCTATGTGCTTGATGCGGCTTCATTGTTGTCTGTTTGTAAATCCTTCAAATGTATCGGCGTGACTGATGACGTCTGTGATATTTACATGGATATTATAAGAATAAAAGTTTGTAAATGGTGTCCATTTTGCCTAATGGTCTTTTTAAATCCCAAGTTAGCTTGCATGTTTTTGTTATGTTTACTGTGTCGGAGCACGGGACTCACTCTATGATCTATTTTAGGACATACGCCGATTTTACACACGTACCAGTGCCTACTAAGAAAAGCTCTGCAAAACCACGCTGGATTCTCATCTCGATGAAATTCGTCTGAACAACAGGGGAATTAGTCATTTAAAAAATCAGTCTGACTGAAAGTCAATTGTGCCAGTGACATGAAGAAATTGCCTCTGTTGAATTTCAATTACCAGAAAGAAATTTTTAAAATTCTTTAATGAAACTTAAAAGAATGCCAGTGACGCTTGAGAAAATGTCCCGGAAATGTGGTGGTCAATGCAACATGAAGAACTGAAAGAATGGACAAGACCAATAATGTGTGAGTTACGATTCATGTCACCGAAGGTACACAGATCTAGGTTCCAAAAGGGAAAAGAAAGAATGACACAAAAAGACCCAATGAACGAACGAAAGAGAGGGAGAAAGAAAGAATGAAAGAAAGACGGAAAACGCCCAAACGAACGAACGAATGAAGGAAAAAGAAAGAAAGGATGAAAGAAAGAAAGAAAAAGACCTAACAAACGAACGAACGAAAGAAAGAATGGATGAAAAAAAGAAAGAGAGAAAGAGCCCAGGAGCAAAGAGCGAATGATGATAATGTCAAAACAAAAACAAACAAAAAAAAGCAAAAAAAAAAAAAAAAGGCCAGATTTTGATTTTTCGGTTGAAAAAAACAACGAAAAAAAAAAAAGAGAAATGGCAGGGAAAAAAGACATTGGCCCTGGATGGCCGGGGGGGGGGGCATGTTAAATGAGACACCTACATGAGAAAACGTGAAAAAAAAACAAAAAACTAGATCTAGTGACGATCGTAAAGTAAATAAATAAAACAGAACGCCTGGAGTATCAATTATCTTTAATTCACGAAACTACATCCAGAAAAGGGGTCATTTTACAAGCTGGACAAATTGGGGATAAAATAGCAAAATTATTGGGACAGAAAGTTCGTACATCTTTTTGTTTTCTTTTTCTTTTTCAGTCGTGGATATAAAAATTTGTGAGAAAATATCAGAGAACAATCTTATCCCATTCAAAAACTGCTCAAATCAAATATAGACTTCGCATTCTTACAGAATTATTACTGTTGCCAAGTGTACATGTCAGTTAGTATGACAGACAACCATAATTTACCAGGCAAACTCCATTTTTCACATTTCACAACATCAATGAAAAGTGCGATAAAAATTAAAATATAGAAATTTGGACATTATGAAGTTTATACCAACTTCATTGAACAAAATATAAACCAGAAGTCATTGTAAAGCCAAAAATGATAACTACAATATTGAAGTGTTGTCTTACGAACTATCACCTGGATTTGGGGCCGCTAATTCGTAAGTTCTCGTTGAAATTTGTAAGTTGTTCTTATCTCTACACAATGCTTCACTTTCTTTGATCGCTGTCTGTTTTGTGTACCTACACTTGTTTTCACAACCAGTAATGGGGAGGGGGAGGGGAGGGGTAAATTTTGCTTGAAGTTGAACCGTGTTTTGGGGTCCTTCGAGGGCAAGAAAGCGAGGGGAGGGGGGGGGTAGGAGATGTTATTTTCATCATTATATAACTTTATGACTCGTTTTCGTGCTCATGCTAACTATGCTTATGTTGGAAAAGTACTGGTTAATACAATAAACCTAGAGATCAGAAACTGCTCGGATCTGAAGAATCCAGTATGAGGGATCCGGGAAGCTAAACATTCGTCTGTATACAAATACAAGAGCCATAGTTAGTAATCAATCATCGCATGAAATACTGAATACATGTACTACAATAAGGCTTTACATGGGAGTACAATTTACATGTATTCTCATAAATCTGTTCAGTTTTGTACACGTTACAATCGAACAACAGAATAATTTCAGTACTTGAATTGTCAACATGCGTGTGGCAAACGAGCTTTTTTGGGCAAACTGATGTATTACTTCCTGTCTTTTAACGCGAGATAGCATTAGCTGCAAAAGTATAAGAAGCCTAGCACAGATGCCTACAGTAGATAATTATGCCTGCGCATAGTGTCTGTAAAAGCAATGAGCAGATTGTGTTTGTTTTACTGCTGCTCTTCAAGTTCAAATGACGGTTTACTGTCATTGTCTTCAACTGCTGAAGTAGCTTGCATTAATAGTAATAACAACGCACCGAGTTAAACACTTTCAAGATTACTAAGATTAGAGCACAGGGAAAAAGATTTCTTCCGACGCTTCTATTTTCTCCCAACACAGCTGATTAACCCTTTCAGTGTTACAGGCCTCCAGGGCAGTTGCCGGCATTTTTCTCGATCGGGTATAGGTTGGATCTATGATAAAGTACATACTTGTGTATTATGCGAATACCAACGAAGGTGTTCTAATTTCTTTTCCACGAGTTTCAGGAGTGATTTTCGGGTAATATAATTTGCCACTGTGTCGTAGGGCTGTGACACCGAAAGAGTTAACGACAACTTTGTTTCGCTCATCGCTTCACCATTAACTCCCACCACCCCTAAATCCTATAAATTATCAAGTTGAGGGTGTACGTTTTCGGATGCAGATTAAGGATTTTTTTTTCCCTTTTGGTTGTTTGTACTGCCAGGAAACGGTGTGTCTGTGTCCTCATTTATTCTTTTTATTCGCGTCAGGCGGCCAAGATAAATCTGCAAATTGTCCATGTACCAAGCCCAACAATATATCTAGATCTAGGCTACATTAAAACGGCATCTTGGATTCGACGCAAAGGCTAATAGAACTTACTGTTACCCACAATTTCACGTAGAAATACACAGATGTGATAACGTTGGTTTTTGACCACCAATGTGTAAAGAGAGGTCTAGAACGAAATTTCCGATCATGCTTTTTGATTCTAATCGACGAGAATGCGTCTATTTTTGCGTCTCAAAAAAGTCGCAAACAAATAATATTAAAGAGTGCTTTCTGCCCGAAATAAATGTGTCCATGTGACGATTCGCGTAACTCATTGTCACAAAATTTGATAATTTTTTATCGCGTAGTCGCGAAGTTTTAGGTTTTTACACGTTCACCCTCTAGCTCCACTACAGTAAAATTATTAGTTGTTGTTCTTCTTCTTGTTCTTGTTGTGCCGGGAGGTAACCCCTTGGAAATTTCGAATCATTTTTTCCCCTTTGAATCAATACAGTGGAAGCCAAAAATCTATCAGCCTGTATGGACATTCTCACCAATACATCATCTGATTAATCAATATAATATAATTATTATCCCATTAAAGGCATAAGCAAGAAGGGTGGAAGGCATTATTATCATTATTATTTAATGTTAGTACATAAGCATATGGTGCATTGCCTTGGAAATCTGGTGCACAGTGTCGGTAAAGACGCCCTCGTGACATTCTCATATTGCATAATGCATCATAATCTGCTTAATAATTATTAGAATAAGTGATTACAAAACTGTTAATACATTTTAAACTCCACTACTTCAAATCATTACATGTACATGTGCCACTATTAGCAAACATTTAGTGAAAACAATGTTGAAAAACTGTACCGTGCTGAGTCAACGAGAGTCTTGTAAGTTCGTTAGACACGGCACGACTGCAATCTCCCCTATCGTTTGTTTTTAAAAAGCCGTCTTGTCAGTGATACCATTATCCCTGTTTGTTTGTGTTTTTTTTTTCTTTTAATCTCTGATCATTTCATTGAGTTAACTTCAAACCCCCCCCCCCCCCCCCCCAAATACTGTGGATTCCCAGAAAAATCTCTTCCTGCTTGACACGGACGCACGTTCCAAACAAACATTCCTGATGTTTCCAGATTAAGCAGCTGTACAGAAATAAAATGACGTGAAAAATTCACATCGCCCTCCGGTCATCATAACCGCTGTGGTCAAGGAAAATTCGGCTTTGGTACGAATGGCAATGAATAGCGCTAAATTTGTCTGTCCTATTGTTTCATTCTTCAAGGAGCATTCATTTCCTCAAAAATGTTTGAATTTTTTTTTTCACTGAACCCGGACTTCGTTTTCTAACATAGAGTTCTATAGATAGGCTATCTATAGAGCTCTGTGGAATCCAATGAAATCTCAAATTTCTAGCGGCAGCAAAACTTTTTTCGAAAAAAAAAACCAACAACAAACCTTGCCAAATGAAAACAAACCATTGATGCACTTTCTCCAGCAGAAAACAAAGAGTTAATTTAATTAGCTAGCCAAATCCACCAATGAAAAAAATGTAAAATTCAGCTCGATGATCAACAAAACAAACAGAAGACAATGAAATAGTCTCACGTTTCCGCAGAACAAAATTAATGAGAGTATTGATGCTCAACTGGTGTATAATATGTTTGATTACAGAAACAACTTAGATATTGCAAGAGTAACTTCTAAACTACACATATAATCTTCTACATCACTATAATTAAACAACAACAACAAAAAAATTCAAATGAGTAAAATATTCTTTATCCATGGCATTATATATCCTCTCGAACTATTATAGCAAGATTGGCTTTAAGTTAATTAACCCATTCACAAAGGCATGTCCAGTATTAGTCCCATAAATAGAATATTTTTATAAATGTTTTCCTATCGCGAGATACCGTGTTATCAGAAGTCCTTACTCGGTTCTTGCATCAAGCAATTGACGCTTAACTTCCAACTTAGTTACGCGCTCGTCACCGCTGCTATTAAAATGTAGCCTATCCTTAACAAATCTATTTGGGGGTGGGGGGTGCACACATACTGGTTTTATTTGTGACGGATTGAATTGACCTCCAACCTAAAAATTATTACTACGGTAAATTTCCACTTGACATATTCTTCCATGTTAAATGAGGGCCTAATTAAAATTATAATCTTTAATTTTAGAGGAAGTACAGTGACCATCACATTAAATATGAATGTTTAAATATCAGGATAAACTTTCACTTAAATGCCTCAGTGCTAATAATTCTGAAAATGTGCAAAATACATGTACTACTGGCGTACAATAAAAATGAAAAGCACTTGTGCAAAATTTGCATACCAGCATTAAAAAAAATGAGGCGAATATGTTCATACAGATACATGTATATACTTCAAATAAGGAAAAATTAAAGTGAAATTGTTTAGAGAAGGTTCTGCAAAGCAGTAATTTCTATATACAACACCATACACTTAGTAGCTATTCTTTTCTCTGTACACTTAAAGACATAGGAAGTGTGCGCCTCCATACAAGATCAACAATTCATTAACAAATGAGCATACAAACAAAAAATGGTCTATTCTATAGTTTGAATTTGTTGTTTTTTTTTTAATAAATTTCCTGATTCAAGCTTAGTTTATTTGCAATAATGAATAAAGTCTATCACCAGACAGTTAGACAATTAACACAATTTATGTGAAGATCTGTGTTATATGAAAGGTGCATTTGTTTCAGGAAGAGACAATAAAATTCTGTGCTTATGTATGTGAATATGAATTTGAAACGTGCATGCCATTTTGTAAAAATTTTGCGCTTGCTAAACCATGAAATGAAAAAATAAAAAAATTACACGTACAGGCATCCTCAAAAATTATGTTCATATTTAAAGCAAAAAGGAAAAAAAAAAAGAAAAAGCAACAAAACAAAACAAAATATGATACTGTTGCGCTTGTACACAACTAATATCAACTAAATAAACACCTTAATTGAATCTCAAATATTATGTAGCTGAGAAGCAGATGACTGTTTGAATCCTACATTATATTAGAGTAGAATCAACAGTAAAAAACAAAAAATCAAAACTGTTCTTATCATATGATCTTCCATCTTTACATAACTGACTCTTTCACATTTCCCCAAACACCAGAGTGGCTCGAAGACAAGTTTAAGTCTTGCCCATTTCATTTGATTCAAGAACTTTGGGGTCAAGCCATTCTAGTGTTGCAGCTGCTAGAGAGTAAAGACAGTGACATCCACAATCAGGTTAACAATCAAACAAAATGTCAGCATCCAGCCGGCGGGAGAAATGCACAGCAGTGAAGGAATGGAATGAAGCAACAAATAAATGTATTTCTGAGTTGTATGATTTAAAATTTGCCATCTTAGATCATAAAATTGTTGGGCCATCACCAATTTCAGGGTTTCAATAATGACAAAATCTGAAATTATCAATTGGCCATTACAATATTAATTTTCATGACCCAAGACAAGAAACAAACAAAGCAACAAATGAAAGCACCCATCAAATGCATAAAATATGTATCAAACTCAGTCAAACCATAAACCCAAAGCATTGCAAGCCTCTGAAAGCGCACAAGTTTTAGGACAATCAAATAAAATAATAATAATAATACACAGTATTTATATAGTGCTTCATCACATTAACCACCAGGCTCTAAGCCCTTTATACTATAGTATTTACATGTGTATCATATAATCACACACACAATACACAGGCACACTCAAAAAGAAACAAAAAATGGACATTCAGAGTGTAAAAATATAAAAGGCAGATGAAGCCACACTCTCTTTGTGCTGGTTATATAATCTATATTACCTGTTATGCAACAGTCAGTTCTAACTTATTTTATTATCTCTTTGACTACAGACTAAACACTCTTGCTTGATTTGAAATTGTGCATTCATTGTTACAATGTCAAAATGAGAACAAATTGCAAATTCAAGTGGGATGACAATGTGTTTCAGTGACAAACTGAATCAATAATTAGTTATGAATTCACAAAAACTAACCCTGTTGTGGGATTTAATACAAATTATTATAAGACTGTAATTGATTTGAGGACTAGTATAACTAAAGTGTATGAACATGGCCTATATGCTTTTATATCACGAAGAAAAAAAATTAAGCTGAGGTTGCTAGGCCTTAGTCTGATTTAAATTTGTGAAACATTATCAAAAAATATAATTTGTCCATTGCACAAGTCATAATGAATTTACTGTACAGGTAGCGAAAGAAATGCTCAATTTGGCTGGAAATTTGGACTGGTCATCAAAAGCACTGACTGCTAAACAGCAAGTAAATAAACAATTATACCATGTTCCTGAATGTTTTCATGTTGAAACAGCAAAACCATCATACCCACTGATCACAGGAAAAGCAAAAAAGTTTTATACATGACTATGGAATAGACACAAGGTAGCACAATAATGCAGGAAACTGAAGAGGATGTACGAGTAAGTGATGACAAACATACATCCTAAGCCCCATCATTCATTTAAACATACAATCAGGATTTTCTCACTCAATATCAAAAGCTGCAAAATTGTTTAGCGACAAGTTACTCAATTTGGATTTCTTTAAAAATTTATGTGAATTTCTATGTAATATACTATTACAAACATAGAAATCACAGAGATTCAATTTTTTAACAAACTAAAACATACTAAAACATAGTTTGTTATCATAAAAAGATACGAGATGGATATAAAAGTGGACTCATTATAGAAATAAAAGTGGACTTATTCTGGTATAAAATGACATATGAGTCACTTCTACAACTTGATCAGGTGCTGTAAAACATAAAATTTAGCACAATAGAGGAGTAACTTTAAATCTGAGAATCCCAGTACAGGTCAAGCATCTCATATCTAAATTCCAAGAAGCAAAAGTTCCAAATCTAATAGGTCTTTCTTCTTTTCTTTTTTTTTTTCCAGTCATTTTGTGTTTCCTGTGCTCTACCAATGGAGCAAAACAAAAGTGTCAGTTTGCAACTGATATGGGTCCTCCTAAATCTAGAATATTTCAGAATCTGACAGATAGTAGGTCTCAAGAAATTTAGAAATGAGGTGCTTGATTTGTGAATAGTAATTAGTATGTAATCAAAAGACCAGGATTTACAAAATGTCAGGATTCTGAATTCATGAGGAACAATGATTTGTTATTGATTCACAAGGACATTTTCTGACCATGAAACAGATCAAGCCTTGCTGAGAATCCATATTAACAGAGATTCACTTTAATGAAGAGTAAGGAAATCCCAATGCCAGTAGCACCTACTTCAGCCTTTTACGAGCAAACAGTTACACATTAAAAGCCTTCATAATAACACCTTAGGTGGCAAATTCTAATAGTGCAGTGCTGGTAAATAGCAAAATGAGCAAATTTTTAAAAATGTTTAGCAGGAAAGACATCTGTTTAAAGGTATATATATGGGGGGGACAATGCCAATACTAACATGGAACAGAAGGGGGAAAAAAAGATAATATGGCACACAAAAGACAAAAAACAGAGTTACTAATTCATGAAGTTTAGAAAATAAATACCACAGAATTTGATTTCATCTTTAAAATTTTTTTCCAAACACAAAACAAAGAAGAAAACAGCATGCAACAAAATTCAGTAAAATTAGCTGTGAATATTGTAAAAACAAGTGGTAATTAGCAAGACTAGAAACACAAACTGAAATCAGTACATAGATCTAGCTTGAGTATGTTACAGATCCCTCTTTACTATCAACATGATATAAATTAAAAGTGCAGAATTTGAGGAGTGTTTTTATTTTTTGAGCTAAATCAATTTAAGCCTTAAATGGGGTCTCATGCACTTATTAAATTGCCCCAAAAATGCGCATAACTAATGGTAAAGCGATATCAATGTAGCATGCATAATGTTCAATAATGTGACAAGCGATTAATGTGATTATCAGTGAGTCACATACAGTTTTCTGTATTTCAATTCTCATGTATTGAAAATGTAAAAAAAGAATTACCATCACCATACAAGATAAAGAAGAAGAAAGAGAGAAAACAAGAAAATCATAAAATTAAATACAATGCTTAACAAATCAATATTCCAAAATGTAAAGAATACATCTCAGTCTGCCCCTATTTCATTCTCACCGTTAAAGAAGCTGAAGGGGAAATAACCCCCAAAATGGCGTGGAGTGACTAACTAAGAGGAATAACTGGAAAAAAACAAGTCCACTGAAAAGGAATACTTTGTTTACCGTGGCATAATATCAAACTGCATTGGAAAAATGAGGTTTTTTGAGCAAGATGGCATTTGGCATAGCTGATCTTTTTTTTTTCTTTTAAATTATCTCCCTGTCATTTACAAAATTCAGCCTGATCTATCTTTGTGTGAAGGTTTATTACAAAAATGCATTCTTTTCTTCCAGTGCACAATGTTCCGGTGATTGATAAAAAAATTTTTATTACGACCTGAACAAGAACTAACCTACAACCTACAAGATTTTGGCAAGATCATGGTCAAGAAAGCTAACTTCATATTAGTTATTACCAGTAGGCTACTAGCAGCATAATCTGGTTGCCTCTGCTAAACGAGAATGACGCACTTCTGTATGTGAAAAAGAGAAAAGGTAATTTTAGGATGAAGTTTTCAGCACCATAAACATGAGTAAAACGGGAATACCTGGAAACATGACATTCTCATTCATTCTGCTGTAACAGCACTTTTTGCAAGGAAGATAATAAAATGTTTATGCATGCTCTTGAAGTTCCAGAGAATCTGAACAATAATCATCTCCCACTCACTGAATGGAATCTCACACAGACTTCAATTTCAATAAACTATCAGGAGTTTGTTTACATTGCTAACTGATATCTTTATGCACCATGACCTCGTATATGTTTGCACTATTACTAGTATTACCAAGCAGGCCTATCTACCACATATACCAAATTACCTGTGCTGTAAAATTCTTGATACAGTAAGAGACAAATTCCACAGTGCTATAAAATGTCCTCTAAGTACTCTTGACCTCATGTGACTCTCCTTCTCTACCTAATGCTGTGTTTTTATTTTAAATCTTCCAGAAAATAAAAGTACAATCTAATATAGTGCCCAAAAATTGAAAAGAAAGAAAGACTGTGATGTGAATAATCCATTCAATGGATCCAGACCTTGTGAAAATAAACCTAAACTACAGTTCCATTTAAATAAGTTGCAATATTTATAAATCGAGGAGTATTTCCCATATTGCTGAATGCGATATTTTGCTGATTTTGAGATTCGGTCATGAAAGTAGTTCTCGCATGCCAAATTTCATGATGTATAAGTGTCATTCCAATCGGTTAAAAACCTTTCAAGATATGCGTTTGTGACATAATGTTCTATGCGTTTTTAGCCCTTTTGCCAACCAAACTTCAATCTTTATTTTCTCGAAAAGGCAAAAAGGCATGTACAACAATGTGGCAAATTCCCGACAAAATGTTCTCTCTAGTCTTATCATGCAAGGATGTCATGTTTCCTCACCAAGTTCTACCCGCAACAGAACAGCCATTGCACTGAAATGTCTGAATTAAACACTAATAGCAAATACCAAATAAACTGGATGACAAATATAACCAAAAGTTAAAAGCTAATTTGAAAAAAAGAAGTTGGAATAGGAGCAGAAAGTAAAACAAAAAATTCCAAAGGTTAACAGACTGAGCTGGAGAGAAATTTAATGATGAATGTTTTTGTTTTTTCTTTATTTAAATGTGGACAATCCAAATAATGCCTTGCACAGCAACCATTCTGATGTATACATAATTATATTACTGGTCAACATTTCGCTACTAAACCAGTCATTCACACTTTGTCATCAGAATTAAGACAGGTTTATCTTTTTTTTTTTATATCATTCTTCCTTCCCACTTTTTGTGAGTTGTCTCCAGCCTTTTCAAATTTGATTGATTTATATTAGCCAGTTACTGAAGGATGAAGGAAAATGTGAACTATTATTGTTGGTCTGTTTAAAGAGCCCATCTCCGTGAATCCATCCCATTCAAAAAAAGCAGGACCACAGAACATGAATGAGGGTGATCACTCATACAAAAATCTGCCTTTTCTTGCACAATATCCAAAGCTGTACTGCTTGAAACCGAATAGGAAAATACCCCCATTTTGTATTTCTCGCTACACATACATTAAATTGATAAGTAGATTCCCAAGAAATCATGCTGAAAATTATGTATAATAATATTTTGTTCTTCAAAGGAGAGTTGTCTCTTTTTTTCAGAAGTAGTTCTTGAATAAATAATAATGGAAAATACGGGTACTTTTTTCTAAAGTGCAACGTAAGAACATGTTCATGCTGTCAAATAATAATGAAATTACATGCAAATTCCTAATGATTTCATGGCCTGCCAACATATCATAACCTGCAATAACTTTGAACAATATTATCCATTTGTTGAGCACACATACAGACACACACCCACACACAGCTATCTACCTATCCAGACCAAACATTATTACCAAAGAAAGATTACAGCATCATTTTCACCATGATAAAGCATCATGCACTTAAGTAAAAGATTTAAAAGAAAAGAGAAAATATGTTTTAACAAGCTGGCATTCACATCTTCCGAGAAATTAAGACACAAGCAAAGACCATGGGAAAACATACAGCAAAAATATTCTTCACAGAGTTACAGGTTATTTCTTAGCAACAGCGTAAAAGCAATATTTTGAAGCAGTTAAAATGAAAGATTTGTTGTTTTGCAGTGTTTTGGATAGTGTCTTTATTTATTTGATCTGGGTTCCCTCTATAGAGAAGGAATGCGCAAATGTAGTTTTGCCTTACACACCTATGATACCTGCATGAACCTAATCAAACCTTAAGAATAAGAGCCTATACTCTGGCTCAGTTTCTCATTCATGTATGCATCTCCACGGTATAAAATTGAAACTAAACTGGATCATCTATGTTCATGGTTAGATCCAGTGATGTCCGCCGCTGTCGAAGATATTCTCTGCACTTGGGAACGTAAACAAAGAACATCACCAGCCCGGATACAGCATAGAACAGACCACTCAAATAGAATGTGCAGTCATAGGTATTTGTCTGATCCGACACCCAACCTGGGGACAAGGAGAGCACAAAAATGATTACATAATAAAGACAGGCAGGACCATTAACATTCATTTAAAGACACAGGATTGCTAGAACAAGTTTTGAAAAGTTGGTAATGAACGAGGACAAGAGATCGAGAAGTCAATTTGACATCCACAATTACAAATTGTCACTAAGCTTACATAATAGCTTACGTCTGACTTTAGCCTGCATCACTTGAGGTCAAGCCGTCATACAAACGGCCACATAAACAAAAAGCATCTGCCATGACACACTAGTGATATCATCTGATTTCTTACAACCATGAAAAATGAGATAGGCTAATATGTAAGCTCAGTGACAAAATATTGTTACTAGATATTAACAAAACATTTATCAAAATGTTCTACATGATTCCTTTTGCCCATGACTTCTCCGTTATTTGATTGCATGATACACAATTTCCATGACCTATTAAGAACTAGCTGAATCAGTGACCAGTTATCAAAAAATGCCAAGTTGCCTTAAACTGCATACTTTCCTAAAAGTTTCGCTTTTTTTCTTTAAATTATAAACAGATTTTCATTGCTTCTTTTGCAAACATTAAAACATTGCTTTCTAAGAAAGCCAGAACTCTTCAACAAGCTAAAATAGAAAAAAAAATAGAAAATAGAAATGGAACTAATTGATTTGATGCTCGGTGAACCAAATTGCATACATACCTGCAAATGGTGGACCGAACAGGTTTGCTATGCCTTGCATGAGCATAAGTAACCCATAGGCATTGGTTAATTTGGCCACACCCAGATAGTTGACCAATAGCACTGTCGTCAATGGGTAGCTCACACTGACAGAGAAACCAAAAAGGCCATAGACAACACACATCCACACATAAGACTTCATGAAGGGAACAAGGGCCACAAATACTCCAGAAATGGTCGATACAACAGCATAAATGTTCAGTAGGTTGACATTCAAGTCACCAATACATCCAAATACCACCTGTCCTATGGTGTTGAAGATACCAATGATTGACAAAAGGAAAGATGCCTTCTGTGGATCCACTCCATTGTCCATGGCATGGTCAGATGCATACATGTATGGTATATCACTCCAAAAGTAGAATATGAAATTAGAGATGACAAAAACAATGAAGAACGGATTAAGAAACAGTTTGAATTCTACCATACTCTTCATGATTTCATTAGCTTCTTCCAAAAAATTTAGAATTGTCTGAATGAAAATGTGGCGTTCTGCTTCTGGAGCTATGGACTTTATTTCTGGGCAACTGGTGCTGAGAACACAAGTTTTCTGATGGGAATGTTGCCTCAAGAGGCGTCGATAAAAGATATCTGTCCGATATAGGGGTAGGTGAATTCCTAATGCACTATGACGACCAATATGAACACCACTTACTCTCTTCTCCACAGATCTTCCTTCTTTTTCACAGCCTTTGTCAGTTAGCATAATGCTCAGTGCTGAGAATTCATTTCTTTTTGTTGGGTGACACTTATCTTTTAGCATGTTATGGGGTTTAGTGCATACTGTGCATGTTCTTGAATCATAATTGTTCAGACAGGACTCCGTTTTAGCCTCAATTTCTTGTCTCTGCATTGTACATGGTGTGGACAACTTTTGCAGCTTTTCCTTTCCTTTGGTCTTGACAGCACTGTCTGAATATGCCAATTTTGGCATGACACATAAAATATTTGCTGGTGTGCACATCTTAAGAATAGTTTCATCTCGAAAAGGAGTGGGCAAAGTATCTCTGTTTTCTTCCAGTTTTGAATTTATCTTTTCATCGCTCTTGTTCAAAGATGAACTGAGAGTTATTGGGTATGTTTTCCTATCTACTGGGGTGCCAACTGAGATAACTGGAGGTACATCAAAATGTGACATGGCATTTTTCATGTACCTCTGCAGAGTGCGATGAGGATTCTTGCTACTTTTTAAGGCTTCCATTAGCACTGCCGATGGAGGGGCAAGTCTTTCCAGATTAACAAAAGTGGGTAAACTTAAAACTGATAAAGTTCTTGCTTCCTCATCTAAAGCATCTTCCTCAGAATCGCTGTCATAGGAATCACTTGGATAACGACTTCTTGACATTTCCATGTCCTCTCTACTGTGTGGAATCTTGTTGAACTCTTGAAGTAGCATTTCCCACCTTTCACTTTCTGAAAATTGTAGTGGGCGAAACAGCATTCCACAGACTATGAGGTTTAAACACAGCCCTGACATGATGAGAAAAAGACCTCTCCAGCCATATTCATGAATCAAGAAGTCCATCAGCGGAGCAAAAGTGAAAGTCCCAACTCCTGTGCCACATACTGCCAAGCCAGTCGCCAATGCCCTTCGCTTATCAAAGTAAAAAGCCACAATCACAACACTTGTGATGTAGCAGAAAGAGAACCCTATTCCTACAATAACGCTGAAAGTGATGCACAGCATATCAATGGACGTGGCAAACTGACTAAGAAACAAACCAGATGAAGCCAATATTCCACCAAGTATTGTCATCCTTCTGCAGCCAAAACGTGTTGTAAGGGCACTCGCTAATGGTCCCAAGATCATGGCCACACCAAAGAAAATGGCCCCTACCAAAGACGTCTTGCTGCGACTTTCTCCAAACTGAACCAGGAGTTCAGAATACAGAACACCAAAGCAATAGGACAGACCATCACAGAAGAGAGTGATGAAAAAGGCTCCAAGAACAACAAACCATCCCCATCCGCCATCAGGTGCCTGAGGAACTGGAAGGGAAGAACTATTGCTTGAATCATCACTGGAGACACTGTCATGTTTGCTGCGCTTGCCAACAATGACACCATCAACAGATGACTGGAGCCAGCCATAACACATATCAATGTCATGATCTCCTGATAAAACAGCTTTCTCTCCTGACAAAACAGCTTTTCCTCCTGATGGTTTGTCCACAACATCGTCATTACTGTTTAACAATTTCTGGGCTTCTGTTGACGCAGTGGCACGGTTCTCACTTGCTGAGAAGACGCCTACCCAGCTACTAGTGCTCGAAGGCGGTTTTGTGGATGTGCCTGATACTGGCTGTGAGGGAAGGAGCTTTTGACGTAGCAAAGATGAATCATCCTCACTGGCTGACATGTTATCATGAACTTTCTGCAAAATCCGTGAAATGTTTCACTAGTAACTCTCAATTTTTTAACAAGCACAACAAATGTCCAAAATAGAAATAACACTTGAACTTTAAAAACAGAAATGTAGCTATGGGCCAGGAAACGTTTATTTCTTGTGAATTCACGATTATTATCCTCAGATGATGATTTAGTCATTGAGTTACTGGAAGTCCATATAGAATAAATGAGATTTGGGTCACTCCAGCGACGGATGGTGTTGTCGAGAAGGTCTGAAGTTTTTATCTGGCGTGTGTCCGTCATCAGGAATATTCTGGGGGAAAAAAAACAAAAACAAGAGTCATAATGTTTATTTAAAAAAAAAAAAAAAGGGCACTTGTAAGATTCGGTCTCGTTAACGATCCCTTTCATTTAAATTTCACCTTAAGTTTGCCAACTTGGCAGAATGTTGCCACCATAAAATAATAATGAATTCTTATGTATAAGAAATCGATATTTCACTTTTGTTTTTAGGCAATATTTTTAGTGGTATGACTTACAAGTTTAGTGCTTGGAATCTTTTCAATAAACTACAGTCTTTCATATTTTAGCGACAGGCACACATCATCAGTACATCTTGCTGGGTACTGAAACAATAATAAGCTTATCCATAGTTTGTATTTTCCGTAGTTGGCAACAGAAAACAACAGATACTGTGTAATATTTAGTATCGGCTTTGGGGCACAATCCTTGCAGGGGAGAAGCGTGGAAGGGGGGAAGGGCTACACAGATCAGTTTCTTTCAATGGGCAATGGTGCTCTCCCCCCCCCCCACCTCTCCCTTGTTCCGCTTTCTTCAGTGCCTTCAGTCCGCCCTCAATGCCTCTCCGCACTTTCTGTATGGCAGTCGCTGAAAGAAATCCATTTCTGTTCCTTATCCGCTGAGAGTAATGACAGCAGTGCAAAGTTTGGTGCACGTGCACTGCCAAATCAAGACATCTTCATCACAAAGTGCTTGGCAGGAAAGGGCAGGTGGCGGCCAAATTTATCCCATGTGAGTATGATAAGAATCCAGATGAGTTTAAGCCCAGGCCCGCACTAGTAGATTTTCATCGGCCGACTGGTTGTGTGGTGACGTCACCACACTGAGTTTCAATGAGACCGTATTAGACGGCCAAAGTGCGGGGTTTCGTTGAAACTCTATGTCGTGACGTTACCACACTGAGTTTCAGTGAGACCGAACTAGACGGCCAGTGCGCGACGTTTCGTTGAAACTCTATGTCGTGACGTCACCACACTGAGTTTCAGTGAGACCGAACTAGACGGCCAGTGCGCGACGTTTCGTTGAAACTCTGTCGTGACGTCATCGCCCAACAGGTCGGCCAGCCAAAATCGGCTAGTAGGCGCCTGGCCTAACACTTAGACACACATATCAGATGTCCAGCGTGGTGCTGCTACTCTCAACGAGAAGTTGAAATTTACCCAAGACCATACTTATCTGTAAATATGTATACAGAGAGAATTCAGCGTCAGAACAGTGGAGAGATGAGGGATATGCAACAGGCATGACTTTGAGATGCCGTTGAAAAGATGCTGCGGGTTTGTAGCACCGGGCACCAAACGGTGAGTGTGTATGTGGGGGGGGGGGGGGGGACAAGGAAAATTGAACTGGAAGCGAGGGTCATGTATCACACAAAAGTAGGTGTCACACCGCGGAAATGAACCTCCTGCAGGTCGGGGTAAACATCTTTGTTTCTCGAGGACATCAGCCCAAAGCTCTGAACCTTCTCTTCTTGATCAGTTTGTGTTGTTTCTGTGGTCCTGTGATCACTATGCTTGCCCACAGCCGCCCGAAGGCGTGGCGACTCAAAGAAGTGTCACATTAAAGGAGTGACATAGATAGGGGCCGTTCAAATATGATATCACGCCTGGAGGGGGGTGGGGGGGGGGTCTGGCAAAAATGTGAGGAAGTGTGAGGAAGGGGGGGGGGCCTCATGGAAAAGTGATATCACACCTTTTAATACTTCAGTGTATTAGAAATAGATTGAAAACTAAGATTTTTTAAACATTTCAAACTAACTTTCATTTGCTCTCGTGTAAGTATATCTAGAATCTAGGTTATTTGTGTAGTTGTTGTATGTCAATTTCCATTTGAATACCTACAGTACAGCTATTTCTTTTTCTTCTTTAATACATTCCATGCTCCCCATTGCCTACAAGTCTAGATTAGATCTAGATCTTTCCTTCCAGATTATCACAAATCTCTAGGCAATTAGAGAGTTCATATACTTATAGTTATATAGGCCTATAGACTATGGCAAAATCCTGTATGTTGTGATTTCTTAGGAATTTGTTTTTAAAGATATAGATCTAGCAAAATGTCTAGGGAGTAGGTAGGCCCAAAAAAGTGTTGGCACTCTTAGTTTCTTTTACAACTAAATGTAGTTGAAATTATGCGCGGGCCATTTGTATTAGATGAATAATTTTTTTGTATTTCTTGTATTTTGTCAGCTTTTGCCTATTACCTCTAAATAAATTGTCTCAGCTATTTCTATGCCAAATATGCCTTTGTATCTTTAATTTATCAATGCATTTTACTATTTCGAAGTAGTCTAACATTTAACGTATAATGTCTTATATATTGTCAAATGTGTGATATCACGGGGGTATGGCAAAAATGTGAGGAAGTGTGAGAAGAGGGGGGGGGGGGGTCTGAAAATCCCCCAAAAAAGTGTGATATCATATTTGAACAGCCCCATACTGTTTCAAAGAAGTAACAGCTAAAAAAAAAAAAAATGAAACGATAATTCACAGGAGTGACAGTCCATTTCCAAGTGATGAACGTACAGAAATTGTGTTATCCAGCTCAGGGCTAAAGCTGAGAGCAATTCAACAATAATTCACCTTCAAATTTCTCCAGCGTCTTCACTGGTGCAAATGAAAGTCTTCAGTCCCTGTCTGTACTTTTTATACCACGCCATAAATAATTACATGGCCAATGCGTGTACTACATTGAAAGTAGATAGACGAAAAAAGCCGGCGTTTGATCTTTTTATTTGCTATCATCCCATAAGTAATTACAAAACTAATGAGAGTATCATAATGAAATGTATACTGATGGAAACTGTCCCAATTGCTTTTTTTTTTTTTTTTAAGACGTGACCGCCGGCGTGTTAGCTTTGAAATTTGTCAGACAGGACAATTTAATGTCGTCAAGTTTCAAAGCTAACACGTTCAATGGTATACCTTTGAAACAGAGAGGTGTAATGTCTTTATTTTACATTTTACAACAAATAATTACCCTACATAGCTATGACTAACACTTTCAGAGTATCAGGGTGAAAAGTAGCGCCGGCCCAGCTGTGGGTTAATTCTCTCTTAATCGCCACTGTCACAAAGAACTGGTGGCCGACATTAAAATGTGCTGCCAATCCAATTCAAAGCTACACCGATAATACACTCAAAAAGCATACAAATGAACATAAATGAAAGTGAGGTCCCAGCATGTGGATGGGGCAATACTTTTAAATTGTCATTCCTTTGATACGTCATCCTCCATTGCGGTGATATTCGGGTCACTCCTTTTATGTTCATCTCCGGTTTGTCACTCCCTTCATCTATCACTCCTTCCACACAAACCCGTGCTTGCCATCAGTCCGCCCACTGTGGCAGGCACCAGAGATGAATTTGAAAAGTACCAAGAGGAGGAAAGGAGTGATATTATATTTTTGTGGGGAATGACGAAAACATAAACCAAATAAAAATTAAACGCCCGTGGGTGAGAGAAGCTTTCTTTAGGATTTTATTTTTCGGAGGTTCCGCTACTCTTGGCGTTAACTTTTCTAGTTTTTATTTTTCTTGTTCTTGTCACTGTGGGTTTTTTGTGGCCGGGATTACTTTTTTTAGAGTTTTGCTCACGCAACGGCCTTGTTCGGCCTGTTTTTCTAAGACTTTCGTCTCCCAAGGTATCTTTAATGTTCGCAACGCGCACAACATGCACAAGGGCCCTCCAAAGTTTTCGCTTTTACCCGAGAAGACTAGATGCTCGATCCTACCTACCATAGGATCTGGGACAGTAGTGAGCAAGTCGTGTCCCCCTCCCCCACCTTTTATTTTTATTGCACCCCAGCCCCAAGGGGAAGATAGTTCACCCCCTCCCCTAATAAAATTTCTTTCTGGACATTCATTTGCTAAGTAAACTCCACTGACAGTGAACCCGAAAAGCATAATTGTAAATGTTCAGTCTAAAGACGCAACACAAAGCTCAATTCACAACAGACAACAATGAATGAACTTGAAAGACCAAATCAATATAAAATCAATATGCAAAACTAAATCACAAAATCCCCAAAGCCGTGTTTTCATGTTTACAGAGACGCAACGAAAACGTCAAAAATCCATGAAGTAGTAAAACAAAGAGAGTGGTTACATACATGTGTACGGAATCACCGTTTCCGTACGCATGAAAACATTCTTTCTGTTTCACTACATGAAGGGTTTTTGACGTTTCCGTTGACGTTTCAGTGCAAGTGAGAACCCAGCCTAAATCATGAACAGAGTTTTCAACAGTTTCAGCCATACCCTCTCCCAGCAGTAATGGCGGCAGCTGCTCCAGTCACATGAAATGGGTGAGAGGAATATAGGAAGTTAGACCAGATCACTGCATTATTTCAAAATCAATATGTTCAAGTAAAATTCAGCCCCTCCCCCCCTCCCCCAGCGAGACTACGTCAATCCGACGCGTGGGATTCACCTCAATTTTTCTCACAGGAGCAACATCATTCTTACATTGATCCGCTCATTACATCGCACCACCGTCGGTTTGACGTAGGAAATCCACCCCTATGGTAATCCCACTGATTCTATGGATTGACATCTATAGGTATGTTGACTGGGACCTTACATTTCCTATCTCACAGAACATGCGTCGAATGTCTCTCTTCCCTTTTCCCAGGTACAGTCGAAATATAGAATTTACTGCCCATGAACAGACGTAGGGGACAAACATTTCCGCTACAGTACATAACCCATTTCCATTGCCAAATACACGTACGTGCAAATTGACACCCCCCCCCCCCCCCGCAAACGCATATTAATTCCAATCGTTCTGAAATGCTTCAACAAGCTCTCAAGCATGATCGTTCTACTTTTCGCAAATCGGTGAATTTGACAGAAACGAAATTGTTGTTGTTGTTTTTTTTTTCAAATAGACGTACATTTCACGCCCCAATAATGATGGTCTCTATACTTAGAACAAAACACTTTAATCGCTGACGAGAACGTCAAGACATAGCAGTGCAAACGCTAACATCGTATTGGCGTTTACTGAGTTGCAAACTTGGTGAAGCACACTCGATATTCAACATTTTATTCCCACTTGGCTAATAGAAAAAAAACTGCAATTTTCGTCTACTTAAGACACAAGCAATAATGTAGCCTATAAACAACAAGCACAACAGCCCAGTTACGTCCAGGGTTGCAAAATGTGCTTTCCGGGGCAACTTGATTCGCATAATTTTATATGTCAAAAATATTAAATTTACGTTAAAATTTATCACCTAACAAAATCTGACTTCTAAATCTGGAGACATCTCATCAATAGGCGTCTTCTTCCGTTTAGTTGCACGACTCTATGTGATTAAAATCTATGATTCGACGCCTCACCGCTCGAATAGAAATGCTCGAAGAATCCACTCACTAAAATAGCAACACTTTCGTTAAGCTGACTTCAAAGGTGTCTTGTTAAACTTCCAACAATCTGCAACGTTCCTGCCATTTTGAAAGCTGTACGTGCTGCAGTTGCTGAAAAAACGTGTTAATTTTTTTTCCAAATCTTCAAAAAAGTAAGATATAGATACTAGGTTTAAAAAACAAAAGAAAAAACAAATTAACATTGCTTTGGAAAACAGAAATGTACGAAGAAACCGTACATACTGCATAATTAATAATAAGCATTAGATGGTGCTAGAATACAGCTCATATTGACGATCAAAACGTTTCGTCCCACGGTTATCAATGCACACCTGCTTACCCCCCTCTCCCACCGGTTAAAATAATCATTTGTAGGTGTGCCGTACGTCAATCAATCAAAAGTTAGATGATGTTATCTGCAAACAAACAAGGGCTCAAGGAAAAGACAAAGAAGACTGAACTGTTTGTTGGTTTTCTCCGCTGGAAGTACGCATTTCATTTTTTTACCTGGCATGAGGTCACACGATCAAAGAATTAATTGCTTAAATAGACAAGGTAATCAGTTAGCTTTCGGTGAGTGATGGGTCATTACTATCAATCAGTCTTCTTTTTCGGTATCATCAACACCTGGCAACTGCTTGTGGGGCACTGAGTTCTGTTCAGCGGGTGGTCGGCGGGCGCATTGGTAGGACCTACTGTATCGTTCTGTTACATTCAGTCGTCTTACTTTTCTTTCCTCCGCCACAATGTTAACCGTTATCGCGTCCACGTGACTTCTCCAAACTGAGTTCCAATCACAACGAATAGCCTAGATCTATACCTAAGTCCTCTAATTAATGTCTAAAATATGTTTGAATTCCCTACAGAAGCGAGACGCCACTTAAGAATCCATCGGAAAATACTCCTATTCCCTGGAAGCAAAAGCAAAAACTGACTACAAAAAAAAAATCTACATTTTTGGGTCAAAGTGCAAAATAAGTCAGCAGTCACGCGCCGGGGGTGGGGCGGAGGGTGTAAAGTGCAGTTTCGACCTGTTACGACCATATTCACGACCAGAGTTGACAGTTCTCTGACGTGACGGCTGATTTCCGTTGTCACTAATGTCACCTACTTTCTTTGCTCCATAATCATAAAGTAAGCCTACCACAATGTAAACACCGCACAACCAAGTTTATGACTACCGGTACCACTCAGACCAGCAGTAATGATTCGGTCTATAATACTAAATAATGCAACTGCAAGAGTACTTTAGTTCTAGACTGACAGTAAAATAATTAGACACGATGTATTCCAAACTAACCCATACAGGGACTAAAGATGAATCCAAGTACTTCGGTATGTTGTTGCGCTGGATGGAAGGTCAGAAATTCAATTAGTCTTCTAAATCTGGGGCCAGATTTAGATATGGGGAAGGAAGGGGGGGGGGAGCACTTCAGGTTCGACGGGCCCTCATGCACACAGAAATTAAAATATACTGCAAACCTGCACATCTAGGTCCGTTTACTGCATGTAATTGGAACTGACAAATTTTACATAGGCCTATATAGAACGGTTAAATGAGTTATAATATCTGAATTTACATAATACAAGTATACAAGCTCCATGTCTTGCTCAAGGTGTTTGCCCCAAGTCACTTCTGATATAGCCTACAATCATGTACCTCACTCTCCCTGAGCACTGGTGGTGGCATTGGTAATGTTATAGCAAAATTTATAATCTTCATTTATTTATTTATTCTTTTAATTTTAATAACAGAAACTAATTGTTTCACTATCTTATTTCTGTATAGAGGGGGCCTTACTGTCAGGAGGGGGCACAACGGCCCCCTTTGCTCCCACCCCCCCCCCTTAAAAATCCAGCCCTGTCCAGAATACTTCAAACCGAAAGCCCGAGGACAAAATATCTTTCAACAAATCTTCTCGAACACCTAAAAATACATACATTTTGCTCGCCCACAGAAAAATAGGTTCTTTGTCCGCTTCAAACCATCAATACGTACAAGTGCAAAGGTAGGCCTGTAGAAAGCTATGGGCAGCTAGCTGTATTGGGTACGTTTTCAAAGTCTCTGCCGCCCAGTCAGAAAACATAAAGAAGCAAAACAGGTGCGTATTAGCGAGTCCACCTCTAATTTTATACTGAACAAGACAAAGGGATGTTGCACCATCAATTGTAATCTAATCAGAAGAGCGGGCGGGCGGCTACACAGGCTTGGCTTTAATTCATATCCTGCTGCGAATATCCGACATTTAAATAGTGGAAATGGAAGCGGCTGACGATGAAAATTACTAAACAAACTGCGTATTTTGTGAATATCAGTCCCGTAGCCCCACGGGCTGATCATGGTAATTTTTTTTTTTTTAGGCAGTTTGAGGTGGGGTGGGGGGGGGGCACATTTATAAAGAGGGGGGGGGGGATATTTTTTTTGTCTGCCCAAATTCCACTTCTTCCAGTCTTGATTTCGATTTAAGATGTTTGAGGAAAGGATGGAAAGAAAAGCGACATAGAGAGGCGAGAGAAAAACAGAAAGCGGGAAGGGGGGCGCGGCCCTGGGACAATATTGGTGGCGAAAAATGACAAACTAGCAGATATGGAGTTCTAAAATCCTGGTAATAATACATGATATTTTATGTAGAGTCTAGTTGCTGTTATTGTTTTTTCCACCATTTCAGACGGGAAATGGTCGTTATACATCTTGCGTTATCGGTGTCCAATCACACGCCACGGAATTAGGAACAGAACATTGCTGGCAATACATTTTTTGTTCACTTCAACCCCGCCGAGCTGAGTGCATCAGGGTATGTTCCGTTGTACCTCATCACATACTTATTATGGCGTTGTTAGCTTAAACCCGACACACTCAAAAAGCCCAGATACAGCAGTCGTTAACGCTGGCATTGATTAACCCATTAACAAACTCATCACACCTTTGTTTGTTTTTTTTATGAAAGTAATAATAAACAGCATAACAGAACTTGTACAGCAGCTGTTCCGTGTGCCGCCCCCTCCTACCTCCTCCGGCAAGTTATCAATTTGGATGGACTCCAATTGTGCTTTTGGCAAGTTGGTGGGTGGTCTGTTTGGTTTAGTATGGTTAGTCGATCTGTCACTGTAAACAGCAAAGTGTGCAAAATAAGCTGAAGCTTGATGACCTGTGACATTTTCTTTCTATTTCTATTATACACATTGCTTAACCACGTGGACGTGGATCAGGCCTCTTAAGACTAAAATGTGATGCCTTTATCATGACATGCCCCCAGATCTACAGCATTTTCTGGCAGAAATGGCCCTTTCGCGACATTTTATGTTGTGAAAATGTGAATTGTACAGTTTACCAGTCAACATGGGGCCTGGTACGAGAGGATGAGACATGGGCTGGTCTTAAAAAAGATAATTAATTAACAGGATTATCTAAATCTATTATCCTCACATTATAACAGTTGTCCCAACTGAAGTAAAAATAAATAATAATACTTACTCACGGTTATGATAGGTAATCTAAGTGTTCTGAGGGCACAGAATCTGACACTGTTCCACTACAACACATTATGTTAAAACTTTTAAGCCTTCAATTTGCTTCCCCTTTCTGTCAGAGTCAGCAGTCCATTTACGAATGTGTGAAGGATTCGTTTATTTAGACCTGGACCCTTGCATTTTAAAATCAAATACTTCGTCAATAAGCACTGACAAGAGCGGTGGTTCATGTGCATTAGAGGGCGGTTAGGCCTTTGTAGCGGCTAGATTATAGAGCAAAACTGAAAGAAGCCGCTCTTGTCTACTGTATTGGGAACTTAGTTTCCAGGCACAATAAACATTGCTAAGAAGTACACTATCGATTTTAAAAGATTGGACAGCACTCCTACTCCTAGTAAGTGTGGAATGGAACCAAGTAAAGGGGTATGATTTTGAAGTCAGTGACAGCTATTATTACAGTAGGCTACTACGCAGCTATTTACCGAGCAGTTCTATATCAATGTGCCTGGGCTTCAACATTTCTGTCCATTAATTTTACACCTGCTGCATTTAGTACTCGGTTACAGCTTTTCTCTTCCTTTCAGTTTTCAGCAAGATACCGGTACACTGATTTAGTACATGTATTTGCTAACAACCATACGATGCCACGCAGATTAAGTGAAAGCATAGATGTAGCTCATGGCAGGCCCTGCTGTTACAAACTACAATTTTTTTTTTAAATATCAACAAAATTATTTTCATAACTTGCATTGTTAAAAATTGTATTTAATAAGAAAACCGGGGTAGGGGTGGTAGGCTAACAAAATCGCAATCTGCTGTTACAAATCTTGGCCAAAAACAAGAGTGCAAAACTTATTATTATTATACATTATATTTTACTTCTAATTCTATTGTTATTTGTATAGAATCACCGTAAGTCCTATAATGAAAGAAAATTGATCATGCTGATGATGTGGACCAATGGTTATCGTGAAATTTGATTCAAAGCGAGTGTGATACTGACTTCGGAAGAAATCCCCGAAGGGCCTGCTGAGAGAAGTGTTGTCTATTTTCAATATAAGAACTCCTGTAGATAAGTGTACGTGTATTCATTATTTTACCCTAGCTATTCGCTGACTGCATGCAAGCGGAAAATTTCCCCAGCCCCTGAACCAAAGCCAACTCCTGGAAAGGTTCCCAGCTGTTCAAATGTCGAGTTGGCAGCTTGTAAACACATGACGTCGGCAATAATTTTGCCGTATTCACTCCTTCAATTTCTTTATTCTGTAGGTGCAGACAGTGCAGCAGCTTGCTTTTAAGTGCTTGTACTGTTGTAGTGGAGTCTCTTACATTACATGTACATGTACACACACGTTTACGTATAGTTAACTTTCCTCCGCGGGTAGCGGAGTTTTCAATAATCTCTGGCAGTGATAACGCTTACTGGGTTTCTAGTTGAGAACAACTGAGGGGTTAGAAGTATACGGGCGCTAGGTGCCCTTTCAGTGCTCTTGAGGGAAAACAACAAGCCAACTGAGTTTAATAAACGTTTGCAATACTGACATCAAGTCTTCCGACTGCCCCACGTCGTGTTCCTAGTTGCTATTTTTAGCAAGTTGGCGTCACAAGGATTATCTGCTATAAAAGCTTTATAATTTTGTTCGCATTCCCCTTTGGGATGTTGTTAGATGGACAAAGTCTAATTACAAAGCCCTATAGAGAAAATACTGAGTTGTGTTCACCTTTCAGCTATAGCTTTCTGTGTCATCCACCATGTCCCACCAACAACATCCTTCACTTAGACCGCTTCCAATTCTAACCCCATCAATCGTTCGACTATCCAAAAACAAAACACATGAACTCGGGCGGTGATATAAGCCTGTCTTCACATACTAAAATCAGCCTTACTTTTTACCTACGCTGAGAAAAATATATGTAGTATTATTGAGCTTACGTTGAATAAAAGACATGGAATAAATAATACATGTACATGTATATAACGATGACAATGTGAAGGCCTATCTGGGGTTACCAGGAATCAGACCGATTTTTGGACCTAAAAATCTGAGAACTGTATTAATTTTCAGCCCACCCTGAACCAAGCGTTTTTTTTTATGCAATGTCGTTGTTTTAGTTGCTGTTTCAGAATCCAAACGTTGTTAGGGGCGGTAGTATTTCACATTACAAGCATTACTGAACAATGAACGCAACTCAGAACTTTCCCTATTTGACTCTGTAGTTAGTCCATGAGCCCCTAATAACATTCTTCATGGCTAAAAAGTTGCATGATTGTGTACGTGTTGAGTCATGATTGCATAGATCCAATACTGTAACTACTGAAACTACTGAAGTTGGGTTACGGCGGGCCTACTGTGAACACTGAGCCTGTTAGTCAGGTACTTGTATTAGTGCACTCTGCATCCGCTCTCTAACGATCTTCTCACCTAATTACAATATAGGCCTATACAATAGATATTGCACTATATTCTGACGCCTGGTCATGTGAATTTTCAACAGTGGATGAACATAGCGACCCCAAAAACTGCACGAAGTTCAGGACGCAGTCAGTGAACGGAAGCGGGAGAAGACGGTACATGAAGATCGAGACGAATACACTGCAACCAATGATAACAGAAAGCTCCTATACTGTTTCTAGCTCTATAACTAATGCTGGTGTATCACGGCTCACAGTGTGAAAGGTAGTTTGTCGGTGGTAGTGGTCTGTTGTATTTGTATACATAGGCCTACATGTAAAGCACTGTGTAATCTGGAAATCAACGCTCAAACACATACACCAATCTGAGGAAGGAAAGAAAGAAAGAACTATAATGTTTTGGACCGAACATTCAATCAGGAGACAGTGAAGGCAGCCATATTGATACCAGAATGTTTATTTCCTCTATTTGGTTGCCAGATGATATTATAATTTGCACGAGTTGCCAAAAGGGATTAATAAAATAAAGAATAATAAAGATGCCAAATACTACAAGAACGAACGAAAGAAGAAAAGAAAAAGAAAGAAAGAACAAGAAAGAAAGAAAAAAGAAAGAAATAAATCGTCAGATGGTGTTGTTGGAAAATCTGGATGATTCAGATCGTACTGACAGGCCAAAGCTGTCCACAGACTGAAGGCTTTGTGCCAATTTCTCTGGATGCTTGCGCAAAAGCTGACGTGGTGAATGGTTATAAAACCTAATATTCACGTATTTGGTAGCGATCCAAGCTCGGTCAATAGCCGAAGCCCATTTGATGGTCTATTTGCCAGAACGTATTCCGTTTCTTCGGGCAGGACAGTATCTCTCTCTCTCACCTGCGATATTGCTCTTGACTTGGGGCACGCTGGGCCACAGTGTATCGTTCTGTCGCAGGACTTAGTATTGATTTTCTGTAGCCTTTTAATTCATGGACTCATCCTTATTAATGTTAGTAATTTACCCCCCCAAAGCCAGTAATGCCAGCTGTTACTGAAAGCCTTTTTATGCCCAAAACTGCAAGGTTTGGATCACTTTCTAATATATCAGTAAAAATATTGGTTATAAAAACTTATTGTTTGTAGTCATTTTAGAATTTTGATACAACGCAATCCAAGTCTGGACGCTATTGGGTTAATTTCTATTTCACTGTAAAAGTATTCTTGTATTGTACTCAAGTGTCACTCATCTCATTTAGAAAGAGTTTCTAAACGCAATCCATTCCCCTCGGCCAGCCACGATGGCGGCCCCATTTCTGACTAAAATAAAATGCAGGCACTGCAATATTTTCGTTCACCAACTGTTGCGTGAGAACATCTCATTTAAAAAAACGGAGGAAGAGATGGTCTGGTCTGGAAATTAAAAAATTGCATTACCAAGTAAATGTTCACATTTATGGTTAGGCAATGCAAATATTCAAATAATAATTTTTATCCAGAGCTGCATGAGATTTCTCGCCTTGGAATAACAATTTCCACTAGGCTATATTTTAACGAGTTGACAGTCTGTTCTCTAAGCTTCTGGTCAAAGTCAAAGCATTCTTATGAAAACTGAATTTTAATGAATGTTGTTACAAGTACGTACGTCCCCAAGTTTTCTGCGCTAGGGGTACCTACATACTTTAGAGCCTTTTGTGACTCCAAAGCTGGAGAGATCCTCCCGAAATACTCCTGTCAACGGCCTTAATTATGATTAATTAATCTTTTAGATTTTGTGTGTGTGTGTGTGTGCGTTTCCTCCTGTTTTTTTGGTTGAAAGGGTAGGGAGCAGACTTAGGGATTCGATAACATTTAAGGTTCAGGATAAGGACGGGGTTAGGGATAGTATGTATACCTATGCGCCCTAGCGCAAAACGTGTAGGGAGCGTGCGTAACTGTGCTAATTGGGCTATAACAACAGCCTCAAACTAAATACATGTACGCTCTACACGCACTGCAAGAGCGTAGTTGCGGAATAAAGAGAAATTGGTTAAAGAACCTGAAGTTTTGCACAAGAATAACATACTGTCGGGTATTTGCCATACTGTTATTTGCCATACTGTTGTATGGAGAAAATAAGGACTGAAGTTTGGTTGGCTAAACTTCTAAAGCGCATAAAACATTAGGTCACAAACACATATCACGAAAGGTTTTTATTCGATTGGAATGACATTTACACATAATGAAATTAGGAGTGAGAGAACCACTTTAGGCCCTACTTTCACGACAAAACCTCAAAATCGGCAAAATGTCGCATACAACAATAGTGGCAAATAAGCCTACCCCTCGCTATATCTATCAGGTTATTTCGCGAATAAGGTTTCTACCATCTGCGACATCCAGTGACTTTGGAATAGTGTGTTCAGGAAAAAAAAAAAAAAACGCCGACCGCCGCTGCAATGTGGCGACGACTTGTCTGCTCCAGTTGCAACTGGGCTGAAACGACACAAAGGCCAGTTTCCCAAATGGGGATCAAAGAAGTATAAGCTACAAATAAAAAAAAATACAAATACTCTGTTTTCTTCCCATAAACTTGTACACAACAACAAAAGAAGCCAGATATTTCACTTTCACAGACCTGTCAGTTATTACCAGTAGGATACTAGAAAGCATTTTGACAAAGCGTACATAAGTTAATAAAATAATAAAGTCCATAATATACGCTTGTGCCCCCCCCCCCCCCAAGTGTTCCATTAACCAACCATTACACAGTTAGGCCACAGCTGTGAGCCCCAACGAAGCCCATACACTTTGTGCACTTGACACTAATGTACAGGATTCCACAAAAAAAGTGATTGGCTTACACCTCACTCTTCCCCTCAAACACATATACGAGATAACATCCAATAACTCTGCGTTATTTCATGTTTGTCCGACATGATTGCAATTACAGTGTACTAAAAGAAATCTTGAAAAGAAAACAAAAAACTGGGCCAAGAGCAGGTGAAACAAAGAACTTCTATGGAATGACCTTTGGCCCTTACACAACCTCGTAATTGTGACAGCTGACTTGAGCTGACACAGTGACAGACAAAATGAGTTTCTGCGCCCCGGGTGTTTGATGACGTGAGCGTGTGCTCTACTTCTCACTTTCAATTTTCAGTTCATCCAGCTGCATTTTATATCACAGTCGTTTTCTCAACTGGATGGCTGGTGAAGTCATGAGCTGCCTATATGGAGTAAAACGTTAATGTAGGCATACAGTATTGCTCTTGGCACCAAATTCCACTGCTGAAAAGAGTTTGTCTTACATGGACCATGAAAATTCCCATTACTACACACACTGACCGGGAGGGGGGGGGGGTATTTTGAGCAGTCATACCAGAGAGCCATCGACTTGTAAATCAATGCTCAAGGAAGTGTAGTGAGGATAGGCATAGAACAGGTCTCTCCCCGTGCACATATTTCTCTTCACAAATAATTTGTCATCAGTGTGACAGTGTGACCTTGTGTGATTGGTGATTCATAGCATGAACACGACCATTACCAACCACATGATATAGAAAATGAAGAAATCACAGCTTATTGCCTAGGTATCTGCCTGGATTTGATCAGACAATGATACCTCACAACGCCACTGCTTTCCTTTTTTTAAGAACAAAAGCAAATCTGCAACACAAGTACAGTGTATTTTACATTTAAGTTGCTTTCAGTACAAGAGGAACACAAAACTGAGAGACGGGGTGTAAGACAGGAAGCCATCAATATCAATCTACAAACAGTAGCCTTCAAATGAGATAACAAAGTACATCAACACAGTCAAAATAACAATTATTTCCCAGGCCCATGGCAGGGGGACCAGCCCATCGGGAGAGGATGTAAAAGATGTCAGAAATAAAGAAGGTCAGGCTCGTTCACAGTTTACAGGCCTAAAATTGATATTGGTAAAGGTTAATGGCAGATACAAAACATAATTCTTGACTCAAAGAATCTGAACCAAACAAACAAAATTTTATAAAATATACCCAGCTAGCAAATTCTATGTCAGTTCCACAGCAAAGAGCTGACTTCATCTTTGTTCATCGAAGTGCTTATTGGTAGCAGGTATCTGCGAATAAGATTCTGCGCATATTCACATATATGGGTTTCTTGGTTTTGTGATGTTTATTTTGGAAGGCTTCTGTCATCATTTAATAGGGCCTGCAGTACCGTATTGATTAGTATTTTCACCTGTCAATCTGGGAGTTCTGGGGGTTCGATTCCAACCTCAATCTTTTATTTTCAGGATCTTGCAAAAGCAATGTCATGGGGACACTGATCACTGCAAATTATTTTGCTCCAGATTACTTCCTCTATTTACTTCTGATCACTGAATGGGACAATTGCTTGTTAGAAATGAAAGTGTTAATCAAATTTTAAAACAATGTAAACGATTTTTTTTTTCGATAAGTGTGAAAAAAAATTTCATCTCTCCTCGGTAACTTAGATTGTAGATCTATCCTGCATCTACTGAAATATCTATAAATAATTTGGCGGGTTTTCTGCTTCACTTATTTGTACATTGTTTTGTTTTATTCCTATTTTTTGCTGCTTGTTTGTTCATTTTTATCTGCTTTGTCTGTCTGTTTCTTTCTCTCTCCCTCTGTGTGTGTATGTGTGTGTACACACATGTTCAGCACCTGAATGCTTGATCTTTGATTTAAAAAACAAAAGAAGTACTTTTGTCGTTTGTTTTTTAAGTTTTAAATTATTCCCATTAGATCAGTTCCATCTACATTATTCTGTAAAAAAAAAGGGTAAAACAAATAAAGCCATATTGAAAGCAATACCGTAAGATGTGGCAATCTGAATGAACTCCACAAGTTCTCTGGCCAAGCACTTGCCACAAAGAGACAAGTGGAAAATAGTCTTAATGACAGCAGATACTATCATCACATCCATCTCACTCAATGCGAATGTAGCACATATGTGGTCCATCATTCACTCATCTGCTGCTTGCCATGGAGTGCAATATGCGTGTTTCCAAATAAAGAGATCTTGTTGCTAGTTTTCTTGATAAAACCTTATCACATTTTGCTCCCTGCCTTCATACCATTTACTACAGAAAAGACAAATCTCCGTATCGTGAAACGTAATGAAAAAAAAAAGCTCAGAGATAAAACATCTCTTCCCAATCAATGCTGGCCAGCCCAGTCCTACATATAGGACTCAATTGCTGTATAAGAAACTAGCAAGAAAAGACAGAGATTGTGGTAGAACAATGGCCGATCTGCACAGTAGCAAAGTAAACTGTTACCGTATACTGTAAACAGATTTGTGAGGTTACATAAAACACCATTTACATACACCATTTCAATAAATTACACATCTGCGGATAAAAATTTTATTTTAATTGGCGACATCTGCGCATAAGATTCTTGTCTTATTTGCAGACGTCTGCCCTATGCACCCCGTCAGCATTATGACATGGTTGTAATGATAGTAATCTGTCCACTGAGCAGTGTGTTTTAAAGTGAACACATCACAAAAAGTGGTAACGTCATGAGCTCATGTGTTCATGCAAAAGAAAGGATCAGGAGGCAAAATTAGCAACACAATGCAAAATTAGCGACACAAAGCACCCCCCCCCCCCCCCAAAAAAAATTCCCTACCTATTTAAATCTCCAAATCTAAAACAGAACTTCTTGGACTGGAGGCTGAATGGAAAAGCACTTGTAAAATTTCAGGCAAATCCGAGTCTTGAAATCCCACAAATTTTCTTTTTTTCACTGATTTAATTGTAGGCCTAAGAATCTAGATTGAGGTCTCTATGGCTATATAATATAGGATAGGCCTAGATCTAGATCTAGATCTATATAAATATTGGAATGATGAAAAGATGGTCGAGATCATAACTATTAACTGTATACAAGACTAAGAGGTGAGCAAGAAAAGAAAGACAATACAATACTACTTTGCGAGTGGCACAAAAGGTGCTAATTCTGCAAGACATTCATATTACACGGAACCTTTAGATCTGCATTTACTGCAGCAATGACGCCCGTCTTTCTATTTAGGCCCGCAGCATTAGCACTGACAGGTCGCAAGATCTAGGCCAAAACGACTAGATTTACTTCTCAGTACAATCTGATACTTACCCCATATCCTTTGAGTTAAACATGTACGACATCAGCTAAATGGGCGACAGTGTTCCTCTAAGGGCATAGTCAACGAAAGCGAGCACAACCGAGGATGCAGAGAGAATGACAGAACTTGTTCAATGAGCACAATGGGCACAATGATCTTGCTCGGATCAGCTGTCCATCACAATAATCATGACCTTGCCCTTATTTCGTCGTCTACTGTGCACTTCGTTTTATTTCCTATAATTTAATGATCATTTCCTTTTTATATCTTTTTTCTGGAAAATTACTGTATATAAGATACACCTGAGATCTATTCTTTATTCCGTACAACTAAAAATGTTTTCGAATAGGCCTGTTATGTTTCGCAACAATATAACATTTAAACACAGTGCAACACTGCGAAAAGCAGAGCTATGAAACTATACTAAAATACGAAAGGCAACATAAATATATTGAATAGACCATAATATGCGGATTTCTTATTACCGTAATCTTGGCTTAAAAGAGGCAGAGAAAGTGATTTGACAGCATTTATAGACGTGAAAAGTGTGAACTTTTATGAGTAAATCATTCAAGCAAGGCTGGAGGTGAATTTCACAAATGTAAATTCATTTTTAAAAAAGTATGATATATATATCAAGGACTACTATATAGTAGTCCTTGATAATATATAATATAGTTTGGATATGATGTACCGAGCAGATAATGTTCTGAGAACTTTTTATTAAATGATTTCATTATCAGTAATGGCTCGAATTTTTGGACTTAGTTTGTCTTTGTGCACTGAAACCTCTCTCTCTCTCTCTCTCTCTCTCTCTCTCTCCCAACATGTGAAATCCATCTCCTCTTTCTTCCGATTTCATATTGATCTCTGATTCAGCATCGGTAAGCTGAGGATTAATATCTAGATCCAGAAACGTCAGTTTCGAATTCAGACGACAGTCTACCCAAGTCTTGATCATTTGCACTATGGTTGGTTCCTTCCCATCTGTCAGCAGTCTGGTTTAATTTTGCTAAAGTACTCAGAGAATTAAAAGCAATTTTCATTTTCGTAGTTCTAAGTCATGTTTATAGAAAGATTTCTAATCGAGCTCCAAATGAACCCAGCAACATTGCATTGAATGGTCTTGTTTATTTGTTCATTTATATTTTGGTAATTGGATTACATTTCACGTACCGCGCATAGCATTCGCACTGAAAATGTGAAGGTCCTTGGTGATATTTACTAGGAGAAGTTTCTATCATTGTAAGTGTATGCTGTTCACAAGGCCATGATATATGTACCAAAATGGTTTGATCTGAGCATTTTCAAAAATTATTTTAGGCAACAACAGTTGATTTTCCCCAATCGACTCGTCCTGACATAGCCTTTCGTGTGGTTGCCATCTTGTTCGAACAAGGCGGCCAAGCAGATTATTATAGGGGAGAACAATGTGTTCTTCGTCAAGTAGTTTTATCTAAATAATAATAGTAATACAATACATGTATACAGCATCATCCGTGAATAGTATTGAAAACAGCATATCATATCCCAGGACATTTACAATAATATACAATTAATGCACAAGAAGGCTTGAGATGTTGTGTATGGGGCTGTTATTTTGTTGGTGTAGTTGTGGTTGTTGAACATTTCAATAAAAAATTTGGATGGTAATTAGGCCCATTTGTTCCCCCATTATATAGAGATCTAGAATCTAGAGACTGTAATAATTTTGAAGCAGGCCACTTCATGGTCATTAGAGCTTGTGCAAGGAGCAAGAGGTAAATTATCCATAAAAACAAAGCTGGCAGCATAAAACTTTCATGATAGGTTGAGGATAATTCTCTTTCTATTGGGTCTTTCCACTGTTGGGTCTACAAAGCCACATTATATTATTATTATTATGTCATGGCATTGATGAATGAAATCACGCCAACTCTAGCATCAGTATTAGACTGCATCCAGTGTTTCTTTATATCATTTAAGCAATCTTATTTTTGTGTTTGAACTGAATCCCATATTACATTCATTCTTTGTAAAAATTTTTACTTTTGTTTCATTAAATTATAAGCAAAGTGTAATTTATCAGATTTTAATTTTTAATGAAACAATGATTTAGAAATAAGTGTTGGTTTTTTTTTTTCCATCAGTGGTTATTTAAGTTGCTCTTAGTTATTAATTAATTATTGCTTGTCAGTATATAGGCCTATATCCTGAAAAAGAATTTTGCTTGAGAAGAGCAAACAGTAACCATAAAATCATCTGAAAATATAGCTTGGTGCAGTTTACCTACCTTCCACAGAAGTTTTACTGTTGCTTTCAATTTTTATTTTTTTTTGACACAACAAATTGCAGATCGTAATAATAATAAATGTAATCTGTAGTACAATAACAGTCAGACCATAAGACCAGCCTGTCTGAAATATTTTCTAATGACCTCCATTTTCAAGTTTCATGTGTCAAAAATGCATAATACCTTTTTTTATTTTTTTCACAGATCAACTGAATGCCACTTCATGACTTCAAGGAAAGAAATAGACAGTTGGGGAATAAAAAAAAGAAACAGCTATTAGAAGCTTTGGAAACATATATATGGCATCTTACAGCTAGTACAGTACAGAGGTTCTGAAAACTGTCGAATAGCTCGGGCGATATCTGCTCTGTCAAATGTAGTTTACCACAATGGCCCAAAAAGGAACTGTTGAGAACTTACCGGTACCTGAAAATGCTGTTGAAAGCAATCCCAGTGTTCGTACAAAGTCAGAGACTGGTACTTTGATTTGGGTGGACAAAGCTGCAGCCATTGATCATCAGTATGCGATTTATCCAAACAGTAAACATCAGAATGATGGCAAAGTATCCAGGGATTCCAATGTGCTATCCTCATACAAAAATGGACAATCATGTGAATCAGAGACACATTCTGAATATATTTCATTAGAACAGCAACAGCCCAGTCCATATACAGACATTAACAATGAAGGAAGAACTTTGAATGTACCTCCTTCTGTAACTGTAAGTGTAGCTGAGCAGGACTGTGCAAGCAAGAATATTATTGTTGTGTCTAGAGATGGAGCAACAGAATCAGATGGAAATGAACATGTGAATGAACACAAGACCTCAAAGATAAATACTACCCCAAAAGTTCAATATGCTAGAAGTTCAGAAACAGATTTTGGGGTTGCAAAGGGCAAAGACAGCATGGAGTCTAACAAACCTGCCTACAGAACACTGGTACAAAGGAGAAGTGTTTTTGATGGAATCAATTTGAAAGTGACAGAAGAAAACAAATCAGTATCTGAAGATCTGGAAAGAGTAAACAGTCTAAAATGTGGGTACTGTTCAGAAATGTACAGTGACAAAGATGCAATGGTTTCTCATCTATTGACCCACAATGCAAGCTCAAGAACACCAACAGCAGACAAATCATACAGCCCCAGGAGAAAGAAGAGATGTGTCACCTCAAAGAAAAGAAGTACTGATGCAAGATGCTCAGGGCAAGAACAGTATAAATCATCACTGAAAAGTGCACAAGCAGTTGCTGCAAATGAGAGTGGCAATACTGAAGAGAATAAAATTAGGAAGAATCCCAAAGCTGACAAGAGAATTTGTGATGAGGTAATTCAAGAGACAATATGTACTAATCCGTCATTCGTGGAGGGGGATGATTCTAAGGAAGATATGAATAGAGATGTTGAGAGTTATGATGCACCTGCAATAACATCTGGCAGGAAGAAAAGGCATTCACATAAAAACACTAATCAGGAAAACAAGGCTCGCATGCATACTATGGCAAGTGTGGGTAAACGAAATGCAAAGAAAAGTTTAAGTGATGATTTCATTACATTTGAACCAAGGAGAAAAAGAACTGTAAACAAGATAGGTGCAGATTTAAAGCTGACTGATCCAGAAACTGCAAACACTAATGAGGTCGCAAAGAGATCAGTCAACAGAGCAAAATCAGATGTGAGGAAGAAGGTCAACCCAAATACCAATCAGCCACATGAAAATCGTGAAAATGTGCCCCATCTTACTGTTTTTAGCCTAGAAAAGAAGCAAAGCAGTGGCAGTGAAGATCCCTTGACTAATGCTGACAAGCTTGTAAAATTGCAAGGTACAGCTCTTGATTCATCAGCAAAAGTTTCAAATGTTACATCAAAGACACTTCTACAGTGTGTCACATGTAAAGGATGCTTTTTGTGGAAATGGCCTTTTCTCAATCACCTAAAAGTACATCCCAATGAAAAACCATATGAATGCCTCGTATGTCAGAAAAGGCTGTTTTCATTCTTTAGTTATCTGTCACATGTTAAATATTTTCACAGTTCAAAGAATGGATATCAGTGTCTTAAGTGTGATTCTGTTTTTCGCTCAAAGTATTTGCTTAAGCGTCATGTTAACAACAGTCACAAAGATCTTGATTCCAAAACTTCATGTGATAAATGCGATCAGACATTTTCCCATAGACATTTACTATCCAAACACAACAAGGAAGTACATCAAAGGCTTGTAAAGGAGCAAGAGATGCCCATTAGATGCAAACCATGTGGAAAAACATTCCAAGACAGACGAAATCTATGGATTCACCAAAAGAGGCATCCTAACGCAGTGAAACCCTATCGATGTCAGTTTTGTTCAAGGAGATTTGCAATGCAGAAATGGTTGAAAGATCACATTCAGAGACATACCCCAATAAGGAATTTTCCTTGTGGCATATGTGGAAAACGTTATTTCACAAAGAGTGATGCAACAATGCATGAGCGCAGACACACAAAGGAAGCAGCTTTTGCATGCACTGAATGTGACAGAAAATTCATTTACAACTCAGAGTTGAAAGCTCATTTAAGAAGACACCAAGGCATAAAGCTGCCTAAAAATATTGTTTGTGAAGTGTGCATGAAGCCATTTGCTACCAGGAGAGATCTTGAAAGGCACATGACGGTTCATACAGGGGTTAAGCCATACAAATGCCATGTGTGTGATAAAGGTTTTTCTCAAGAGGTCAATATGCAAGTTCATATGAGAATTCATAGCGGTGAAAGGCCATATCAGTGTGACCTTTGTGAGAAAAAATTTATTGCTAAGAGTAAGCTTAAACGCCATCGTCAATGTCATTCCACCCCTAAGGGCATGCTTCCTCGACCCTATAAGTGTGTTCTCTGTCCCAGGAAATATACAGCAGAAAACAGTCTCATTCGCCACCTGAGAACCCACAAGGATTCTCCAGAGACAATCACAAATATCACAAATGCTCTGAATAAAGCAGCAGAAGAACCAAATATGACAGAATCCGCCACATCAGCAGGCGCAGTGTTGGCCTGTATGATTGACCAAGCCATAAGCGATGCTAGGCGGATGACACGTCGCAGAAAGAAAGTCAGAAGAACAGATTCTGATGATCCCACACTTGCTGAAATCATTGATCAGGCTATTCATAATTCCAAGGCCTCGTGCAGTACACAAACACCAATAGTAATAGAAAACTTCAATAATACTTATGTCAATATACAGTTGCCCACTTCAGACCTAAAGGAGAATGTTTCATCTCCAGATGATTATAAAAATAAAGGGAGTATTACTGTTAGTTCTGACAATAATGGAGAAACTGCTTCTTGTGGGGATCTCATAAAGCTGATAAGTGAAGCATTAATTAAACATAATGAAACAGATCAAGTGTCTCAGCCCGGCTCCTCTCATCAACCAGCTTTCACTACAGAGACAATCATTGTAGAACCCAAAGCCGAAGTAATAAATTCAGGGGCATCTTGTAGCAACAAGGAAATTAGTCCGAGCCCACAGTTGTCCACTTCCCAGGTGCCCCCACTCAGGGGACTTACTTCTGTCCCTGACAATAGTGGCACCTACCAAACTGTTCCAATTTATCAAGAAATGCAAGTTTCATCAGCTTCTGATGATGTTCAGCATGTTTATGTGCATACTCTAAATTTTCCAGCAGAGAGCGCAACATCCCCCACACAACAGGAGATTATTGTTGCTCCTGTGGCTGAGCCAGTCTCATTGGCACAGCAGTACATAACATTATCTCATAATACATCAGAGCCTTTTGTTGTCCAGCCTCTATTGACCTCTCCAGATAACAGTGGCCAACAGAATGTATTATCATCGGTCATGAGAGAGAATAACACAGACATTGCACAAGTGTCGGCTGATGAGACTGTATTGAATGCCACAGCTCCACCCACTTCTCCAAAACACCTGCAACAGATCTTCCCATCACAAAGTTCCATATACCTTGATAAGTGTGAATCAGCTATGAGTTTGTTGCCTGGTGGTGATATGAAGAACGAAGGAAGCACATTATTACAGCCAGAAAACCCAAAGACATGTCCTAATAAAATGCGTCATATCATTGTGAAGACTGCAGGTGGTCAAACGTTTTTGATACCATCAACCCTTATCTCCATGGATGAAAGCTCACAAATACTTATGACCACATTGTCTGCAGCCCCACCAGATGTAGGAAATACATCTTCAGCTCTTGCTGAATCTAATTGTCAGAAAATAACATTTGAAGAAACATAGGTGTAAACTGGGAAGATTCTACAAGAATACTGCATTCAATTTATTCAAGTTGTTGCACCAGATTTGATGTTGTCATGCTTTGTTTATTTCACTCTGTATGGTGACTAGGATACATCCACAGAATACAATTCAATGAAAAAAGTCTGTTTATTTAGTTCCTTTGGTCTTCAAATTCAGTGTGAAGCACTTTGTGAAGATTTCAGACATGTAAAAGTGTCATTTGAGTCCAAATGTCATTAACAGTTGGGTGATCTACCCACCAAAAAGTATTTCTCAAGACTGAAAAACATGTGAGATTGTTGTTTGTTCTCCTCTGTATGAATGCGGTTGTGCTGAGAAATTTATGAAGTATCATTCTCAATTGAGTGGCCAGAAAATATATTGGCTGTCCATAGATTCAGAGTTATCCAATAATAGATACTGTATGTATTTGTCAGATCTGCTGGTAATCATTTCCTCCTCAGAGAAAGTGTATTTGACTACATTCTTAGACAAAAGAATATCATCAGGAATTATCACTGAAATACTTGGAAACACAATAATTTTGATGACACCAGATACTTCCTTTTCCATTTGACAGCTCATGTTCAGCTCAACAGATGAAATACATGTACATGTACTTACAAATTCATTTCATCATTTAAATTGATTGAACATCCGTGTATCGGCATTTGTGTAGTTTGTTATCACCTCAGAAACCTGGAATGGTACTGTCATTTTCATGTACATGTAGTTTATCTCTTTGTCAGTGTTTACAGGATTTACTATTAGAATGATTTGTGTACTTTTTTTTTCATTACAGTAAACATTCACTCTACATGCAGGCAGTTGTCCAGGAGATTACTTTTACAAGATGCATTTGTTACACTGTCTCATTCAAACTACACTGCATGGTTGTTGCTCTTTTTACTGTATTTTAGCTTCCCATTATATTCCACATTTCCTCCAAAGTCCATCATTTTTTGTGTAGACAGAAGGAAGATTTACAAGATGGTTACTACCCATTTACCACAATTTTGTTCAATTTCTTTCTCTCTTTCACTGTAGTACTTGAAAAAAAAACCTGACAAGTGACAGGATAAAACTTTTTACAAATATTTCAGTTAACTTTGTGTGTGCTATGTGAAATTGACATCTAATAAATAAAATTATGTTTTGTTTGTATTTGCTGATGAAACATGGACCAGTCATCATCAATTACATACAGTGACCCATACACATGATTAATTTTCAGAATTATTATCGCAATAAATATTGTTTCTTGAACTCCTTTCTTCAGGCATTTTTTTTTTCTTAAAATGCAAGTTAGCATGCTCCCTTTCATGCCATGTGATTTCACTGATCAAATGTTTAGTCTATTTTACAAAATGCACTTTAAATATTAAATAAATTATCTAATCATTTGCTTTCATACACAGATATATATATCAGGCCACAGCTGCTAAGATAGGTTTCAAATTTAACATAAAGAAGAAACAATCCCCAAACCTGTTCATCACACATATTGTCATACATTACATAGCTGAAAATGACCACGGTTTATCAAAAATACTACATGTATTGAATTTTCATTATTTATTTTATGATGTTTTTTTTTTAATTCAAAAACAAAACAAAAAAGCCTAACATGCAAGACATTAATAAAAATTATAAAGGCCTATAATATCCTATCAAAGAGTGACATCTCAAATGAATCATCAACACAAGATGTTGCTTTGTCTTGAAACATCAATTTTATTTTATTGTTTGCCTTTTTTTTTTTTAAATTGTAAGCAAACGGATAACATAATAGCACCACACTCCAAGTCTTGGGCTACAGAATTAGAAAGCACATACAAGGCAAGGCCACATGTTATTATCACAAATGTCAAACACGATCTATTCAACCAAACAGCAAAACTTTACATTAGTGGAGGATCTGATATGCTAACAGTGTTTTTGTTGTCGTCTTTAACTCCAGTATTGAAGAAAAAATATTCCAATTTTATGAAAGAAAAAACACATAACACCAGAACAAAACTTGACTATTGTTTGATCATTAAGAAACTGTGATTTGTTGTTGGTTTTGAAATACACGTAAAAGAAAAGGGAAAGAACAGCAGCAGTTTATCTTATACGAATACAAAGCATGACAAAAAAATCAGAGCAAAGATGTAAACTGCAAAAATTATAACAATAAACCTCACCAAAGAAAATATAATAATGTTTTTCCTCCTTGCACCTTACAGGGCAGAGTGAGATCATTATAACTCAAGGGGGCACTCGGGTGAGGATGTGACCGATATCAGGTCAAACTGGTTCCTTACTGATTTCCATGAATTTTAAAAGCTATACACCTCTAAAGTGTAAATTGCAAGTTGTAATAGAAAGCGTACTGTCTGATGATGTGATTATAAGGGTCGCACACTTTGAAACTGTTATCTTTTCAGATTTTTATTAGCCATTTTCTCATTTGAGTCTCACTAACAGCTTCAAATTTCTGTGGTGTCCATCATATAGCATCCAGCCCTGCAAACTGACACAGAGGTCCAATTCATATTACCGAATATTAGACTAGCTACTTGGGCTACTTCTGCAAAGTAGGAGATAAAACATCATTTCTGGGGAAGTCAGGGGTAATTTCTTTTGCAGTCAAATGTTGTGGGGAACTACATGTATGAAGCCATGCTGAACCCACTCAACTCATTTGATAGAAATAAAAAGTACATGTAGTCAATTACCTCCATACAGGTTAGTTCTGTCATTGCAAAATTTAAGAAAAGCGATATTTTCATTGGTTTATGAAAGTTTAAGTTTAAGAATGTAAAAATATCTTATTTTAATTCCAAGATGACCGTCATCGTTATGGCAATGAGCTAGAAAATATTTAACCCTCACACTGCGAGAGGCGCCGAAATACAGCATTGACTTTCCAGGCGTTCAATCTGTACGGGTGTATCAATACACTGTCCGTGCCGCGTGCAAGCCATACTTTCACACAACAGGCCACTGTCTTCTTTGAAATGTAACTACCGTCTTATTGCTCACTGTATCTCTTCTAAATCAAAGGAATTGTGACAAGGACATGTTAACCAGTGAACCGCTGGTCGGAATCACAAAGACTAAGCTTTCAAAGGCTCTCACCACACTTTCAAAAGATGTAACATCGACATGCGAACTGTTGCTCAACAAATTTGCAATATTATCTCATTTTCTCACAAGCTGGCCATCATCTAGAGTTGTCTGTATCTAAAAACCAATCAGAAACATGCTCTGAAATGATCTTTGCCTCAAATGCCCACATTGGTTCATTAGTATGTGTCAATCTGCATGAAACCATCTGTTTAGGGCTTGGGGGTGAGGGGTGGCTAGTTATCATGCTTCGTCCTCACGAAAATTACAGCTGTCAGTTTGGTATCATAAGTCAGATCATTGGTAAGAGACTTTCAGACAAAGGTTTTGCTGGTTAATTCATTATCAAATGTGATAAAGCATAGCAGCGAATGTTTTCATACCAATCAAATACAAACCAAACCACATGGACAGCGGTAATGTGGTCATCACACATTAGCAAGGGTCAATGCAACCCAGATAGGATTCCCCATGAGTAAGTTCACTGACCGGACAGCAGGCCTTATGGGTAGCACACGGGGTGTGGGTTAAGTATTTTTACAAGATTAAACCCATTGATTCAATGCTAGTCTCAACTCACAGTAAAATTTAATTTAAGGATTTCCCATTCTCACCAGAGTGCACTCTTGACTTGAAAAATATAATCTGTGCATAATTTACTCAGTAAGATCTGGCCTACACCAACCACTTTGCTTGGAAATGAGACACCATCTTGAAAAACAAAATGTGAAATAAGCATGCCATACCACAATGAAGACATGGCTGTTGAGAGGTGCATCATAATGCTCTCTTGTATTTGTTAAACTATTTTCTACGTTAGTCATGACTGATCCTTTTCGGTGCCTGAGCAAGTTCAGGTCTTATGAAAATTAAAACACCACCTCCTCCCCTAGTTATGGATCGAGACGTAAATGCCAAGGGCAGCGAACCTCCAAAAATGAAGACCCGAAACCCCTAGCTTTGGTTACAGTAATTGAAACTATTGAAAGCCTTCTTCATTCTCAAAATATGTCTTTCAGGCTACAGAAGAATTTTGTCTTTATGTGATGCAAATTTGAAAAAAAAAAAAAAAGGCCCAGCTGACTGGGTGGATAACGGTTTTGAATTAAAAAGGGACAACAGAAATGCCCTCTTGTAAAAATTATCACAAACATCAATTTGGTGGGCTATAGCAAGGGTCACTGCCACTACTGGCCATATTACAAATGTTTCCACAAATCCAGATCTGTGAAACAATATACGATACATACATTACATATGTGTACACTTCAACTAATCCCCTCCCAAAAAATCAGTAAGCAGAGTATTTCTCAGAGCAACTATAAGACATGAGGGAGTCAAATGAAGCTCTTGCTTTACAATGTTACCATAACATACATTTGGCAATGACGATGATGATTGGTTTTGCACTACTGGTTTCTGTTTGACAGCAATGTTACAAAGCATGGAGTGCACCATTGTTATCCCTCAAATAGTTCTTTTAGCAAAAATCTCCATAGGGCTGACCTCTGGAGGGCAATTCCCACCTATGAGAATTACATGAGTGGCAGGTACACAGGATGCCATAACTGTAATGTGACTAGCTTAACAAGAACAGGCACAAAGTTTTCAGTGCAACAACACCAATATCTTGTGATGAAAATGAAAGGTGTCTTAAAAGTTTTACAATTCTGCATTGAAAATGAAATGTATCTCAATGATTTGCAACACATAATGACAAACCCGTGACTCTCACATAAGGTCTGGGCTGAATAATTCAGGCACATAAAATAATAGTACATTGTATGTTGATAATGAAAAGACAAGCCCTCTCTGATAATCCTCTTCATATTCGAATAAATTGGGAATTGAAAAAATATTTTCATGAGGTTCGACCACAACATAAAAACATGCTTTTTACAGTGGCAGTGAAACCAAATGTTTTCAGAACTTAAAGGATAACAAGTTGTTTATGTAATATTCAACATAAACAAAGAGGATGGAATATTGGCAAATAAAACAGTGGACCAGATTTTTTGTTTACACTTCTCAATGCAATGATAAAAAAAAAGAAGAAAGAAACACCAATGGTGTAACACAAAATCTGAATGAAAAAGTTACAGAGAATTTATAAGTCAGTAAATGAGAGCACAGCTACATTTTAAAAAATGTTTAATGAATAAACAGGATCAATAAAATGTCTCCTTAATGGCAGACAAATAAATTAGTCACACTCACACTTATGCAATTTATCTTTTGGTACACTGACTTCCGATTTCTCAAATTATAATTTTTCAAGACTCAGAAATACAGCTGCCTTGGGTGTTAGCAACTCTCTTTCAAAATTGCAAGGCGGGTAAGAAAGTTCATTAATTAAAGAGTCAGTTGTCCTAATAGAAGTGTCAAAAGCGTCATAAGGCACCGAATCTGAAACAACCTGTCCCAAACTTCAGATGACAGTTGTTATACAATAGATAGTTTGTGGCCCTGCACAACGTTCAGGCAGGACACAAAGCAAAACGTAGCAATTTAACTCATTCACTACAGTAAGTCGAATATTCGGCTCTCAGATTTTCACTTTGCTACAGAAAGCCAAATATTCGGCTCAGATGGACACCGATTTTCCAACATTAACATCTAAGCCAACTTCTTGAAATATTGAGTCCCATCCTGGGACTTTAATGTCTTTCCTTACTTTAATGTCTAAAATAATGTATTACGTCTTGTGTTTAAACTGAGTGAAAGAAAACATCTTTGAACTAGATCTACATTTCAAACTGGATAGTATTGAGAGTTCCCGTCCACACCCACGAAAATTACCGCAGGGAATGAGTTAATCACTACATTGTGCTACTATATTACTTATAGTCCTATCCCAAAAATTAGAGTGAGCCAAAAACTGTCTGTTATTTGAAAGCAATTCCAACAAAGAAGAATCATTTTTTTTTGATAGACAGAAGCAAAGCTCAAATCACAGAGAAGATCAGGCACAAAAACCTTGGCAACATTTGATACAGTCAGGTTTTTTTGTTTTTTTGTAACTTCCACCATGCTTTAAAAAAAATTTTTTGAGACATGAAATGTATTAGTATCGAGACACATTAGTTAAAATAATGCCAAATTTCTGTTCTCTCAACAATCCCATCTTGAGTCACCATGCAATTGTTAGGATGGAAAGTTAGAAGAAACATGAAGTTCAGATAATACAATTACTTGTTAGTTACTTGATCATGATGCGATTCACTTAAACATAGAAGTTTCTTTAAAAAACACAAAGAACTTGTATTTTACAGCCAAAACAAAAATGTACATAATATCTGTTCTGAACAATTCAGAAATAGTAAAACAGGCGGTCAGCAATTCCAGATCCTATCAATGAAATTAAACCCCAACTTGTCTACAAAAATATTTCTGCAACATAACTGACGGAATTGCTTTGCTGTTTTTCAAGCACTTACACTGCAGTGAGTATTGAAAGTAACCAAACAAAAATTTAACACATTATGAAACATCAATGACCTCTGCCTTCCATAGCAGGTACTTACTATTTTCATGTTAGAAAAATTACTGCAGTAAAAGTGTTAAAAAATATAAAACCTTCATTTTCTGTGGTTCTGGGAACCAGAGATACATCACCATGTTCAGGCACCGGCATGCCATGATACTCCAGTTCCAGGAAAAGGAATTTGACCAACAGGAATATATAATTTAATTTTTGTATTCAAACTTAAAGCATACATTGACGATTGTCTGTTCAGACCTCTTAAATTATCTCGTTTGCCCCATTTCATTATATTAGATGTTTTGAAAGTGTGTCAAATGATACACTTCAGGAGATAACTGGCAAGAGTCTCTGAGTGACATCCAGACATTGATGAGAAATTTCTACACGCATATCAGAACAGAACAACTATTAACTAGCTACATTTACTTGCCGATACTGAAAATCACAACTCCTTTCTGATCACCATAATGATTTCTTAACTTAAACACAATAAATGTCCTACCATCAATTCACCACAACACCATTCCCCTGTCAAGGCAATAAATCAATCATGAATCAATTTAAAAGAGAAGTTATAGTTACATGGGTTTCCTCAGTCTTATTCACTATGCTGTTCAAAAACCTACTGCCATGGTTTCTTTGCATCTGTTGCTTACTTTTATCATGTGTTTACACTATCATTGATGCATAAGATTACCATGATCGCATCAAGGAGATGACAGGAAGTGCATAAGTAATTTCCTGCTTGCACATGGGGTAAACAGAGGAAGTTATCTCAAACAATTAAAGATTATTTGCCTCTCTCATGATGCTGTTATCAAATAACTTGTATTTTTTAAAATCTGTTCCCATGAAAATGGCGCACATAATTCATGTGTTCCTTTCAAAGGGCCTAACACGATGTGATACAATGATCAAGGATAACTTATTCTCCCATAATGCTGTTATCAAATGACTGTTGTATATTTTAAAAAATTTGTTCCCATGACAACCTTGTACATAATGCGTGTTTTCTCTTCAATGGCATAACCACAGTGATGATCACTTCAGATTTATATAAATATTTATTTATCATATGTAGCGGTATGTGGTGATAATGTACAGGGTTAACAGAAACCTCAGTGGGTGACAATGACTACACTGATACAGATTTCTTCCACCTTTATAACTATACATCCCAGCCATAAATGAGGGTATTTGCATAATAAATGTTAAAGGTAAAGAAAATGTCAGTATGCGATGACAATGATATCATTTGGTAACTTAGCACTACGTCAAATGTGTCTCTTCATCCAGGTCAATCCACAGCAATTTTCCAATCTTCCTGACTAACTTTTATACCAAAATAAAATCCTTGTCTGTCTTCAGGTGCACCTTCCACAATCATCCCAGGAATTCCACTGACTACTTTGCTGGTTGAGAGATCAACCTTCCAGTCAAATGTCACTTCTTTGTCTTCTGTCTGAACACTCACCCTCACCTTGCCATTGGGAAGAGGTTCTGTTTGGAAGGCTACAACGGAGCCTTTCTTGATTTCTGGAAGCTTCATGGACATCTCTTGTCCATCCACATACACATTCCCTGCACAGTAGAGAAGAAAAACTTAAAAACAGAACAGCTGTTTAACTAAATGACAAATGCATAGAACAGTGAGAGCAAAAATTATCACAATCTGTTTTTTCTAATTCAAGTTTTCACTAAATTTATGGTAAAGTGACAAGTTGTTTTTTTTACACGTTTTGTCCATTTCTCACATTAAATCACTGGCATCATAATATTAATGTGGTGTAACCACAAACTTAAATTCATGGTTTGAAATTACTAACGTAAACTATTTCTATAGAAATTTAATAGTAAATTCATATAAGCGAGATTTAAAATGGGTTCCATTAATTTTATTTTGAAACATTGTCCACCCTATCTGACATAGTTGAGGTCAGCTTCTCTCACTTCCTCTCTAAGCATGCACTGCCAATGAATGACAAGCATTAAGTACGAACAAATAAATCTACTAAGTGTAGAACAGATAGTCTTTTCTTTTTTTGTTATTGGTTTGTTTTGACAATCCCTTGTCAGTGATATGGAACGTCACATTGCTTTATGTTTAAAGATATTATGCGGACAACTTCAATCAGTTCATGTACTTTAAAATTGTCTGATTGCACTAACTGCCATGCACCTGTGAGAATTTCATTTTGTTTTTCTCTCCCACAATCAGTCTCGCTCTGAAATAAAATATTCATTAGGGTGATGAAGATAAGTTATAAAGTCCAAAAATCAACCTAACTCACCATAAAGGTTAACATATATAACCCCTGTTTCTCCAAACATCTCCGTATTCTTGTTGTCCAGTGCTATACACAAACCATCTCCTGGTGACTTATCTGCATCATCCAGTACTTTAATTGTTAATGTGTTGCCCGGCATAAAACTGGCTTTGCTGGAGTACAATACATGTGTAATTCCTTCAGAAGTACGAGTGGCAGTCTTCTTTTCATTGCTAAGACAGTATGTATTATTCTCTGATGGTCCCCATTCTGCAACCAAAAGTGAAAGCCAGCATAATAATAAATAGTATAAAATGTCAGCTTCCCTGTACAGGTTACGCTGAAAATCACAAGCTAGCCACTATTATAATTAAACTTTGTAAATTCAATACATTGATAATGGATGTAATTTGAATCGTTTTATGATAAATACATTTAATTTACAGAACACAAATGCAGTAATACCAAAAATAGACAAAAAAGACATAATAAACCAAACCCTATGAAAAATTAAGATATGGATTTATTTAAAAGTGGAACTCAACGCAATAAATTTCTCAAATTGAAAAACAGAATAATAAAAAATTATTATTATAATTTGTCAACTGTGTACTCACGATAATGATCAATTGTGGTGGTTGCAACTCTTGGCACACTCCAAGCAGACCACGGTGTGTCAGATTCACCTCTTCCACAAACTCGGAAAGTGTAAGCAGTGTGAGTACGTAGATGTTTCACCACAAAACTGTTGGATGTGCCCACATAAGCCGTATGGAAGACAGCATTAGAATCATTGAGATTTTTGTAGCCTCCCATGGCATACTGTAACCAGAACTCAAACATTTCGCTGTCATCATCAGCCTGGTAAGAAGAACATTTGATATGAAAAATTACTTCAAATGCCATTCTGCAGCTGCACAACAATGGAATTTAAATTAATAATAAAACATTTGTTCTATTCCATTTAAATATGACCGCACAGGAATCTGAAGGGACTGTCAATGAACTGGAATGCTGCAGAAAAATTACTTCCCATATTTAACAACACTGTAACAGATTACGTCAGTCTGTTTGTGCTGATGGACATCAAGAAGGAGAGATCTGAACCTGGCCAATTTCACATCACAGATATTCAATCAGCAAAAACGTAAAATCTTTAAAGGAGACATGTTTATCTTTACAAGTGCACTTCAACTGAATACACAGATGGTCAGTCAACATTATTTAACAAAACAAAAAGTGGGATGAGAATATTCAAGCTCATCACATATCTTCATCATGCTTTACTGCCGTAACATGCAACTTTGGAATTTCTAGAAACTGGGAAACTCAGATAACCTGACAGGTGTCCAAATTTCCAGACCCTACCAGATAACACTTGAATGAGACTTAAATTAAAATATGGGAAAGATTCTTCTCCTTCTCTCTGCTGAAAATAACTTTTTTTTTTTTGTTTACTTGCACTGTATATGACCTAAATAACACGATGAAGTTAAAATGGTATTACCTCTTCCATCCACTGTACCAAAACACTGCCTGGTTTTTCAATCACATCTGTAATTTGAACTGGGGCTCGTGCCAATACTTTGCCTTCTGTACCTATTGCTGATTCTATTTGTTTTGAAAAATCAGGCGATAGGATAACATTCACACATGCCACCTCGGCAGGGCTAGGGATGGCTGGGACACTGAAATGAAAAGAGGCTGGTTTCAAATCGAACAAATAATGTATTTAATGTATTGAAATTATAAAAAATAAAAGATAAGATTTTAAATTAACATAAAATGCACTGAAGTTTCACATTATATAAATGAAGTCAACAGCAGAAAAATTTGCTCATACGATTTCCCACAACATTCAGTACAACTAATGCTCCTCATGTTCCTGAAGTATACATCTGAAATATTCCTCATATTTTTTTATGAGTAATTATTAATAAATTTACCAATATATACACAACGGTAATTCCGCTTCACAGACTTTAATGAAAGGCAAGTAATATAATTTATGTTTCAAGATTCTCCAATGTCTAGATAATTTGTTCACAGGTTAATTTGCATGTTTGCTTCCCTTTTCTTTATGGCATGTTACAAATGTTTCAGCTCCCTAGAATCAGAGTATCACTACATTGTTGCCAGTCATTATATGCGTATAACCCAAATTTGGACAAACCGCGTTATCATCGGAATTAAACTAAAAACAGCCTTCTCTATCATGTGCTCTGCAATTTCTGGAAAATCTGGCCAACAAAAATGGCCTAAATCATTCATTTCTCTCTCCAAAGAAGTTTGCGTTTTCTCTTTCCATGCTTCTCTGTTCTAGTACTGCCCAGGTTCAGCTGACAGGCACAACAATCTAGAAACTTGCAACATTTGAGTTTCAAGTTCCTGATAAGGTGAAGAAATTCATTTTTAGACCTTTTCATTGGCCAAATTTTACCAGAAATTGCAGAACACAAAAAGAAAACTATTTTTAGTTTTATTCCGATGAGAACACAATTTGCCCAAATTTGGATTATACGCGGATAGCGACCGGCAACAACGACTAACAAAATTTACATCACATCTAAACATAAATATGCTTGTCCATATATAACACTGATTGCACAACTACAATTGAATTCAAAAGTTATGATCATAACAATGTGAAAAATGAAGGCCTGTATACATGATCAAAATTAAGATATTATTCAGCTGATGTATCAAAGAAGCCTAAAACAAGTATTATGTGGAAGTAGATCACAAGAAATCCCCTGAAAAAAGATGAACTTTTAGTTATGACATGGACCAATAATTTGATTTGCATGACAAGGTAAATTAAGACAGCCATTGGTATATATATCTTCCATACACATGTCCATGTCCCAGCAGAAAACCATTTGCTTGTGTCAATAATTAAATTCAAAGTCTGAATTCAACAGCATGGCGCAGTGTATCATATGACAACCACAGCATTATGAAGTGCAATGAAGAGTTGAGTAACAAAATACGTACTATTCTGTCTACTATCCATCCACTGTCAGCTCCAGCACATAAGAAACAAAACACAGGAGAATATAAAATTTTGTATTTGGTTTATTTTCCTTACATTTCCCCTTATGACTAAATCCTACTCAAATTTATGCTACATTGGAGTGATTCTGTTCATGTTCTTCCATGCATATCCCATATTTCAGCCTACCAGAGAAAAACTACCAGACTCATATAAATCTGAAAATGATTGGGCAGTTCAGCTCACTTCAGAATAAAACTTTTGCTACATAAAAATGCAAGCCTGCAAGAAATGATTTCAAACTTACTCTATCATCTTGTCTAAAGGAGCTATTCTTTGTTTCTCTCTCTCTGACTCACCTTCAACTTTAAGAAAAATGTAATTCCTACCTTGACAGGGCTTTTGTCATTGGATTTTCCTTGAATTTAATTATCTTTTCAACATTGTTTTCAGGATCATTGCCCAATATTAAGGTTCCTGGAAAGAATGTGCAAATATCAGAACTTAGAATTTCACTAAAACTCACAATACAAATTTAAACTACATGGGATTTATTTGTCACAAGTGAGATCAGATGCAGAATGAAATTGATAACTGAGTTCTTAACTCAAAGATTTCAAACATGTAGGCTTTTTCTATAATATGAATTTAAACTACATGAGATGTATTTGTCACAAGAAGTGAGAGTAGATGCAGAATGAAACTGATTACCGAACTCTTAATTCATATAAAGATTTGAAACACGTAAGACTTTATATAATTACAATATTTATAATTTTTGCAACACTTAGACCTGTGTATTTACCACTGCATACCTTCCTCCATCACCTGAGCAGCAGATTTCAGATTTTCATCTACCAGTGTTTTACATTCATCCAGAGGCTTTAAGGCTGATTCTCTGATATTCTCAATTTCATTCTTGAATTGTGCCAGACGTTTATCCACAGATGCTATGAGCGCATTTTTCAATCGTGTAAAGTGAGCTTCCACCTGCTTTTGTGCTGCATCACTGCTCATATTTATCTTTTCAAAGAAAAGGACAATAGTAACAATAACAGTACAACTGATTAGTAACATTTCAATAAATTATAGGTTTCATATTAATTTTCAAAAATTGTGCACTGGTTTCCGTTCAAATTATCCAGCCGCCCAACCACATTCGAAACAAATTCAAATCTAGTCATTAACTCTTTCAGGTCATCAGTGTTAGGGGCTTTGGTCAAGTCTGGACATAATTAATATTTTCCCACTTTGGGTAAAAACAGCGTGGTTCAGAAAAACGCTTACATAAAAAAAAAAATACTGATAGTGATAGTAAAGTAAGATGTTATACATCGAATAAAAGAGAACTGAATGTAGAATACAATAATACCTCCAAATGCATTTTTCACAGGCGCCGATAAATCGGAGATACGTCCCAACAGAGTTAATTTTCAGGCCAGATTTAAATTTAAATGATACAGGACTGATTTCTCTTTAAAAGCTTGGGAATCAAATTAGTATTGTTCTTGTATTTTTTCTTGTAGGTTTTGGTTGCTTTCTTCAAACACTTTTGAAACATGTTTAGTCAGTTTAGTGATCTCTCATGAACCCAAGCACTGTTGTCATCAGTGTCTGTGACAAAAACTGCACTATAAGTATCACAACTTCTTTTTAAGAAAATGCAGTAGAAGTTCCAAGGCTGATGAATGCTAAACTTTAGTACTAGTAGAGTACATGCAGAATTACCTGATTTTGTAAATTTTGAATCCCGTCTAAGACTTCTGCAAGCTCATACCGATAACTATGTGCAGAGTCCATTATCTCAATTACACTCTGGACCAATTCGCCAGCCATGTCTGAAAATGAAGTCCATAATCAAGTAATATTTAATTATTTTTCACTTTCATTCACATTGAACACCTACAACCTTTTCAGGTGTTTTCTATCTGGACTGGGACAAAAACAACCAAAACACGTCAGTGGGGAAGAAGCCCAGATTTATTTTATATGTGTAGGCCCTATTCAATTTTGTGTGCAATCAATATTAATTATTATTGGTTAATTTAAAATTTATCCTCTGGCTATTTTGTCACCTCCATCCATTCTGCAACAATTTTTTTTTTTTTGCTTCAAGTATCGCTAGGTGTTTTAGCGGTGGCCGCAGGGGTGTCTGACCCCTGAGTGAGTCCTCCAGTTGTATGCTTTCACAGAAATGGGGAGCTGCAAGATAACATTCAGAACATAAATAGGGCCTATGTCCCTGACTGAGTGGTGTAACTCATGCCTTAGACTTAGTCATGGACCTACTCCGTCCACTCCGTGGACTAACGCATCTAGATGTAGAGTGACTAGATGTAGTCCTAAATCTAGAGTCCACATCTATAAAATGCTGAGAGGCCGTCACAAAAATAATAGGCCGATTTATAACGCCAAACCCTAATTGTTGTAAAAGAAACTAGTCTAGTATGTGTTACTGTTACTGTTTGTGTACGCCTGTACTATAACTATAAGCAGATCTATATAAGTATAAAGATGTCAGTTCAGCTACACTGCGATTCCGTCTTTTCACCATTGCTTTCATTTGGAAATTTTTCCTATTTTGAATACCATCAATACAGAGAACAATGCCACTGTTTCTCACAGCAATTTACTTACTTGGGTTTGCACTAGCCGGCATGAGAATTTTTCTCATTCACTTAGTGCCATCAACGGCTTTCCCTGTAAACCAAGAGGGGTAACTACGAAATTCTTAGTTCTGTGCTTGTGTCTCGCAAATTCACGTTCACTGTAGACTTGCCTATTTGCACCCCCTCTGTAATCGCGTAACGTTCTGTTCATGACAGAGAGACCCCATGCCAGCCACTTTCAATTTGAAATCGGATCATTTTGTTTTTCTGTCCCCCTGTTCATCACCACCAATTATTCATGCATTCAGATCTCTGCTGCTGCCAAGAAATTGTCCTAAGAAAAGATTTATTTCTGCAAGAGGAGCGGCAAATGTAGCCACGACCTCCTCTCAGTGAGATCTGTCGCAAAAACTTACACTTTTCATCGACAAAAATACCTTTGCACTGTTGTAACAATAATGATGGAGGGTATATTCTAATTTGTTTTTCAAAAGAAGCTCAAAGAGTTTCGTTTGTTTATGGAGACAATGTTTATAGCCGAGAGGACAAGATTATGAGGACTCTAAGCATTGGTTGCTTACCGACTTGAGAGTTTTTGCTTTCTTGGGGCTCCGGCCTAAGGCTGATGACCCTCCAGCTGTTTTCTTTAACTTTATATGCCAGGCGGTTCATTCCTTTATTTCTCAATATTTCACTCACTGGTGTATTCTTTTTGTTTTTACTTTAATATTACCATGGCGACATACAGTAGGCTACACCTGCCTTTGATTACTCTTCAGATTTTCAATATAATGCTTGACTGATTTGTCACCACTGACTGAGGAGAAATGAAAACATATTGTTCCAAGTTTTACGTGTAGAACTAAACCAGTTTCAAAGCTTGAGGAGCAACATCATAAAACGAGGGAAACGTTTGGCCCTTATGTGGGACTGACACAGTTTTTCACTTTTTATGCAGGTATGAGAAATCTGGCACACCAGGTGAAAATTAAAAAGTAAACAAAGACTGCAGACATGGTAAGACGCCAGTGTTTGTGATCGTGCGTTCTGTACTAAGTTGTTGAAACTGGAGATAAAGGTATCGCATGCAGTTTATGTGTCATTTTCTGTGGAAAATTTTTTGGTAAAAGTTACATCATTAGTGGAAATTAATGTCTACAACAGTCTACAAAAATGGGAGAGGGACTGGCGTATGGAATTCCACCCCAATAAATGCCAAGTCCTGAGAATTTCAAATAAAAAACACAACATCACCTCAGACTACTTTATACACGACGAAAAATTGAGCGAAACACATGAGGCTAAATATTTGGGAGTTACATTGGACAGAAAACTTACATGGAACCAACACATTAATAACACATGTAACAAAGCAAACGGTAGGGCCTATACTAGCATTTCTAAAAAGGAACATCTCTAACTGCGATAGGAAAGTAAAAGAAAAATGCTATAACACCTTTGTGAGGCCCTCCCTAGAGTATGGCTGCAGTGTCTGGGACCCCCACTGTCGAATAAACATAGACCAACTGGAAAGGGTCCAGAGGAGAGCTGCCCGCTTTGTGACAAATGACTATACTAGAAGTAGTAGTGTAAATAAAATGATGAGAGACCTCGAGTGGACACCATTAGAAGAGAGGAGAGCAAAAAACAAAGTAAAAATATTTTATAAAGGCAGGGAAGGAAATATCCATATCCCACTGAACCACCTCACCATTAATACCAGAGGCAACAGAAGGAATAATATAAAATATAACATCCCAAGCTCACAGGTTAACAGCCATCTTTATTCTTTTTACCCTAATGTCATCAGGATGTGGAACAACCTCCCGGCAGAAGTCCAAACACTATCGTCTGCAACGACTTTCGACAATGAATTTAAGAACATTATTATCCGTTGCAGCTACCATTGTAACTAAAGTGCGGGTTGTATTTCTGTGCACAATCTGGAAACCAAGAGATATTTATACCAGAGTTATATATACAAAAGACTTTATACAACTAATATATTTTTAAATGGTCTTAACATCTGTGTAAGATTTTACCCTGTTTTTAGCCTCAGAGGAGCGACGTTGAGTCGCATATACTATAGTGCAGTTGGGGAATCGTCTTATAGACGAACCAACTATAAAAGAAGAAGAAGAAGAAATTGCGAGAGCTAGATCTAGATCTAGGTGAAGCAATGGAGCTAGATCTTACTTCGGTTCGGAGGCTCTAAGATTTGCGGGATTGGTTTAAAATTCGCGATATCCTAAAATTTCGTACATTACAACTAGCGTTCGCTTAGAGAAAGGACTTGCCGTAAATCCGATACCAATAGATGAATGTGCGAACTTCTGCTTGTTTCTGCACGTTGTCAAATGTAGGTTTAAAGATCTAGATCTAGAATCGCGCTGAAAATAGCGGCTTATTAGTTGTTCAGTCACAATAGAGCTTGACTAGAGAAGATGTATAGATCTAAAACTAAAACTGGTCTTATTCGCAGATGGGGGGGGGGGGGAGGGGGGTTCTTGGTTTTGTGATGTCTAAACTATAGAAAAGTTCTCTTGCATTCTGCAGTCTGCGATGGTGCAATGGCTTGCATCTGCAATTATCAATCAGAGACTATGGGTCCGATCCGTCTTGGGTTCAATCCTACGCCAGAGCCATTTTTTTTTAAACTTATGATTGCTCATTTTTTGGGAGAAAAAAGTTTTTTTTAAGGATTTTGCAAAATTGATGTCATGGGGAAATTGATCAATGTTACTTGATGTGCTCCAGATTACTTTATTCCTGTTCACATATCAAATTTTAATCGTAAATTATTTCTTTTAGTCAGTGTGAACTGAACAGCTCATCTTTCTCCATGGTAACCTGGATCTATTTGTCATGTTTTGTTTTATTACTGTTCTTGTTTCCATGGAAATTTGATTCATTTTTATTTGCTGTCTGACTTTCTCTGTGATTTCACATCCGACGAAAATTGGCTAATAATAATAATTCATCTAAAAAAATTTGTAAAAAATATTAGAAAAAATCCTAGTCACAATTTTATACTCTGGAGCAAAGCAACGATGATCAGTGGAAAAAAAATGTAGCAAAAATTACCAAAAAGAAACTCAGATCTTGCGGAGCCTCGATTCATTTGACTGTCGATTGGGGTATTGCCCAGTAGTGATTGGTAATTGTATAACAATAAAAACATGTCTTTGCACTGTTAACATTTGGTGATTTGCTTCAAATGGTCTTCCCTGTTTGATACCTAGCATAATTTTTAATTTGCTTTCATTGGTGCACTGACTTGAGGACAACATACCACTGGAGTGATATTTGGACATCCTCCATTCAGTAATGATCAGTGTCTTGCAGAATTTGTAACCTGACTGCCAGTTTATTCATAACCTTGATTTTTCTGTTAAATTTAATATCACCTTCTGTCAGTCAGTTCTTTATTGCCTCCCTTCCCTCCAACAGTGAAAGCACGTACTCGGTCTGTTTCCATCCATGTTTATTTTATTTAAATACTAGATGAGGTCCCCAGCATTATCCGGGCTAAACCCGTGAACCCAAACCCACTATTCAATCTCTATTTTTTTTGCTCTAGAAAGCTTCCCATATTCTACAGTCTTACTGCAGATTTCACGAACGCCAGAGCACTATGCACTTATTTCCAGTAGGAAAATAGCGCACACAGAATAGAATGCGTATTAATATCATTTCCGATGGTGTGGGCTTACTATAGGGAGCTGAAACAAAGATCATTACATTTTTACAACTTTTTATTTAAAAATACCTGAAACTTGAATCAACACCATCAGCCAATACAGGAGTGACTAGGCTGGGTTAGATGACACTTAAGAGGATTAATTTTATAATTTTTGAAGTTGTCATTTAGGCTGTCAGGTCAAGCAAAAAAAGAGCCAAAATTGCACCACAACGAATTACGCCAGCCACTATTTCTTCTTACAATTAGATTTATTAAACAAGAGAGACTTTTCATAGCCCCGGTAATCTGTTTACTTTAGTAGTCATTAACATTTCCTATTTCTTCATGTGTTTCTTGATCTTGTAATGCTGTTTTTTGTTGTTCTTGTTGTTTTGTTTCAATGTTGCCTTTGCAGTGCCTTAACTCCTGACTGGTAAACTTATCCAAAAAAATGTGTGGCCCATTTTAGTGTTAAACAACAGAACAATTTTTCAGTGGTTCCTTTGTTTCATTTCCTGTTGAAGCTGACATCATAGTTTCCCTCTTGCACAGTGCTACATAGTCAGACAGGATTTCGATTTAACTTTTAAGATGCTGACGGTTCAAGGCAATAGAATTTGCTAATTTCAAACTTTGAATCTGTTGACATCTAGCAAAATTTGTCAAAAGAAGTAGAATCCAGATATTTGGTGTGTGAAATGAGAATAGAGAAACAACAGATTTCTGTTTTGTTTAGTGCTAGTGTTGTCATTTTCTCATTATATTATATAATATATATGCCCTGTGACAGGAATTTGTTTCATAGATCTACAACTTTATGTTTTAATTTGGTAAAATGTCTTGGAAGCTGAAGGTAACTTGAACCCGTGGAAGAATAAACAGCCCCAGTAATGATGGCAAAATAGCCAGGGAAAACAAAATCCATACCCCTCACCTTATCTAATTTGCGGCTGCAACTAGTGCAAGAGAATTCTTTCTCAGCTCTAGTTATAAATGTCATTGTAATTTGTATGATGGTCGTTTTTTTTTGGGGGGGGGGGGGGGCTTGAGACAGAAGTTTTCACCAAACATGAGCAGGAAAAAAACAAACTTCTAACTGAACATTCCATGGCACAAGTGTGGAATTGTCTGTTTTAGAGGGAAGTGGTACTTTTTCGCCACCCCAAAACGCGATGTTCCATTTTCGTCTCATGCAAAGTATATTAGGTGTTGAAATGGGGTTTGTGTTTCGTAAGTTTTCTTGGTTCCAGGGGCAACTCACAAGTTAATGCAAAACTAATCATGGCAATCATTCTGAATGCAAAGACAGGAGGCGAATTTTTCATGGTTGACCGTAGTCGGTACTATTTCGCCACCCCTTGGGGGAAATTCGCCACAGTCCCTTTTTCATGACCATGGTGAGCTGATTTTCTCCACCCCAGAGACAAATCATGACGAGACCCCATTGTATGATTTTATTCAGGCCCGGTATCATTTTTGTTTTTTTATTTCTTCTGCAGAGAGCCTTGATTATGAATGTCTAAAAGTGATATTTTTATCATTTTTATTCTTGTACAAAGTTTAAACAAAAAAAAAATGACTACAAAATCCTACGATAGATAATACATAGCAAGAAAACCGAGCTCTAGATCATAATGGGAGCTTCCACTACTTTAAAGAAGAGTGAGTGGGAAAGAAACCAGGTACATTGTACCAGCAAAAAGGCAAGAATGAAGAAATTCGATTAATGTGGCCGCAGTTGTAAACATAACTATTATATCATGTGTGATAATAGTATACATCACATATCAGAATTACCATACTCAGAAGCCGTGCAGAGAACAAAATGATGTGAAAGAATATTAAACATTTATTCTTTTGAAAAGTTAACAACGCAGGAAATCATTTTAATGACATTGTTCCTTTTTTTTTTCTTAACGTTTCCACTTTCTTTCTCTTTTTATAACTTTCTCGGAGCTGCTTTTTCTTTCCTCTCCTTACTAGTAGAAGCCTTTTCTTTCTCGTGGTCTTACAGATTAAATGTGACAAACAGGGGGCGGGAAAATTTTGAAGAATGCGCAAAGAGAGGATGAATTATGAACTTTTGTCTTTTCTTCATTATCAGTTTATGTCCAAATCTTTCTGGTCTATCTTTGTAACACGCCACCCTGGTGACGAAAAAGTACCGATCATCCATGGTGAATTTCCCCCAACTAGTCTTGTGTGATGTGATCACATAAAATATACCTTTATCTAGGTATACTTTAGTTTCTGCTCATGATTTGAACTATTCCTTACATTTGAATCTCTTCTGTTCCCCAACAATGCCTTTCATATGTTAAAGACGTTTGCAGACTGCACCCACGATGACAACCACTGCACTGTTAACTGCATGCGTAAAAGTCTGCAGACAATTTAGTCTCTGTTAGCGTCTCGACACGCCTGAGAAAAACTTTCAGATTGTTCAATGTGACGTAATGGTGGTCCAGGGCATTTTAATTGGTTGACCAATACACGAAGAGACAGTCCTGTTTTTAGAAAAGACAAAAACGGAATGTGACGAAAACCGTGAACTCCACGCCGAGGATTCTAAATGTAGTCAGTCTGTTGATATGGCGAAAAAGTATCAGCTTCCATAGCTTGCAATTTACTATTTGCAAAGGCCACTGTGAATATAATATTTAGCATCAGAGGGCACTGACTTAACAAAAATCATCACACCTGTGACCTATAATATAATGTCAGGCTTTCACCTGGCTTTGACATGTCAAAAACGAGGCAGGATATTGCACAAAGTAGTCTACTCATACATTGAAACAGTGAATAGTTTATGGGGGGAGCAGAGAGAAAGTTGAGTTTTGTGCCAATAAGAACAGTTCAGTTAAATCAAAGGAAAGTGCAGAATGTTTTAATCTTAATGGCCTATGGAGGCTGTGTAGTGAAGAACTTAACATACAATACAATATGTATAGACCAGCAAGTGAAGTATGAAGTACACTATGCTTACATTTCACAGACATTTCTTTCATCATGTCCCTTGTGTTTTTTATCAAATGTTTAAATCAACATTGCCTTCAAATGAAGTTGCCTCGGGGTTATTATGCTCTTCTGAGGACAAGGAGGTGAACTCTGGCCTCCCATGTGTATTAAATGGCTTGTGAACAAATACAATGTATTTGGACAGAGCAGCTTGTCTGTTTGAGTTTACTGCCATTGCTTATTTTTAGAAGCAAGAACCTGAGAGTGGGAGAGGCTTGAAATCCTTTCACGCAGCATAATTTTGATATTGCAGAGGATATTGAAGTTTGTAACTTTGACTTTTGAAGATCTAGTTACGATTTCATTCCAGCATTTGGAAACAGGACAATCTACCTGTACTTTCTATTCTAAGGCTGGCTACGTAGAAGGCAGTCCCGCGTCCCTTGTACTTATCACACTGGATTTGATATGCTTATCAAATAGCAAATAACATACAAACCGACAGAAAAGTATCTTATTTCTTTTATCGGTTTCATTATTCAATGTGCACAAGCTTAATGGCGTAATATTATTTTGTGATACAGACGTGGATGGCTGTAGTGTCATACCCATTGTCAACAATCAAACGATAAAAATAGATAATACATAAACAATGGAAGATGACGTGGATCGAGACTCGAGGACTTCAGCTTTGTAATCTCCGCTTTTATGACTCTGGTATCATAGCATGATGTCATGGCGTTTCGTGCGCCTTTGGCCTGTGATCTCAAGTAATACCATACACTGCGGTTTAGACTAGCAGTAATTCATTGTGATAATGGGCTTTGGAGCCGGATGAGATAGGCGACGGGAGTTTGTATGTGCGAATAGGCTTGTCGCTGTCCTCGATTATCTTTCATCAGCCGTATTTATGATTTCATTATTTTTTATTGCATTAAACTCACGAGGCAGGGGAGATGTCAAAGCTTGTGCACACAGGGGTTTCCTCACTTTTTCTCACTTCCGCACGTTTCTGTACACATGTATTTTTTTCCGGCTACATTAAAATGTACATGATTTTATCGAATGCACTGACACTATAGTTGGTAACACACTTGTACGGGTCGGAAATATTGCACGCAGAGTCGGCTGGCCTCCAATACATAATACATGCATTATAAATGTACATAACGCAGCCAGCCATAAAATTCGCACGCCCGATTTTTATTATTTTTTTTACACTTCTGCTTTTTCTTCCCCCTCCCCCGAAGAGAAAACGTCGTACGACCATTAGAATGGTGAATTTCCAATATAAGACTCGACGTTTTAAAACGTTACATGGCATTTTGCCTGAACGACTTGACTGTTTCATCAGAAACATGACTTTGATACAATCCAACGACATAATTTGCAGTGGGAAAAAAATGGATGAAAACAGAGTCTGGAATTCCTTACCATAATCGAAACCGTTAGGTATGCTCCTCAGACATCCCCCCCCCACACATACATACACACACACTTCCCCCATGTAGCTCTATGTTTTTCATTATTACGGTGAGGGCACCCCCAACCCCCCCCCCCCTCCCCCTTTTATTTTTTCTCCTGGCATGCGAACATATATATATTTTTATTGATGGCTCCCAAAGACTGGTCAAGTTCAGAGAACGTGCGCTTTATCAGCACTTTGCCACATGCCTCTTTGTCACTCGGCAGTCACAAGAATTTTATCAGCATTCAGTGCCTTATTTTGCACTAGCTGTGCTTCAGTATTTATTTGTTCAATGCGGAGACATGGAGACATGTCGCTCCAGACAAAATCTGGCATTATCAGCTTTGGTAAGTCCAAGGGTGAAAAATATCGAATCCTTTGCAAGAGATTCTAATTCAGTCCTTGCAGGGTACATAATCATGGTATGGACATGCGGTTAGCAGGTTTAAATTTAAGTCTGTCAGCCAGGCGAAACCAGAGCATAAAACTAAAATCCACGTTTGTTAACTTTTTTTTTAAAACGTTTTTAACTTCCAGTCGACACTTGTTTAAATTATTCTTTCACACTTCTTGTCAGAACAGAAATTGCAATAAATTACAAACAGTAGATGGAGTGAAATGGGAGTCTAGTTAGAATCTCGAATCAATGATTTGGATAGATTATAAAGCTGGTTAATACAAGTAGACATTCAAGAGCAAGCCCGCATGGCACTGCGGTTAAAAAATGCTCGAAGTGAACTCCACCCGAATTCACGGTCAAAGAAATTAATGTCAATAAAAAAGAGGGCGCTGGTATTACTATTAGTAAAGGCAGGCAGTTTTCTTTAATTTTGATTCAGTGCAGTCAAATGCTGTACTGTATTTACGGGCTTAAATAAACTCGCATATTGGCGCGGTACGCATTGCCCTAGACGAGTAGAAAGGCGATATTCAACAAAGTGTTTACAAAATTTGGAATTTTCACTCAGTTGACAGGTGAAATTTACAATCTGAGTGTCCCTTCCACTTTAGAGTGATTTGGGGGGGGGGGGGGGGAGGAGCCGGCATCCGTTTTCTTTAAAATCAGTGGACCGTTTTCATTGTTCGGTGTTTTGTCTTTAACTTTTATCGGGACAAGCTCCAATACTTTATCGTGCGAAGCGCATTCGTCGAGTCAAATTTCTAAAGCATGGTCTCCTGGTCTAGATATATGTATATCTACGCTGTAGTTTCTATTCAGAGAGCATTTATAATTTATGATCGCCATACCGTAAGTATTTTGTAATTTATTTCTGGTCAAATGATTGATGTATTACCATGATCTGCAGTTTGTTTGACGCCCAGTGCTGTAGCCCGTACTACTGTAGAAGGTATACTGTAAGTTCGCACTAGGTGTATAATTATTTTGTTGTAAAACCTTTCTTAATCAAATTATGTCTTTTTTTATTATTACGACTTCGCCCGTCAGTAAAACAAATACATGAAGTGCTATTGAAACGATGCTGACATTAGGACTAAGGAGAGAGACAATGTTAGTTCATGGTAATTGACAGACTGAGGGCTACTTTGTTACGGGGGGGGGGGGGGGGAGTTGTAGCATGAGCTCGGCATAGTGGACGATCAAGCGAACAAAATGGACTTGGGATAGGTGACACCGAGAGAATGCAAAATCTGAGGGCAGTGCCCCCGTGGCCGTGTGGAATAATTTGCACAACTTGATTCTGCTTCCACGGGCATGTCTCCATGTATTGAAAGGGCGACTGGATGTGGCCTTGTACTACTTCACTTGTATGTCCAGTATATGGGTGGAACATAAGTGCCTTGTGTTGTGACTTAGCGAAGTGGTGATTTCTTACGGCTGAGGATTCGTTGATATCGTGTCGCATATGCGTTTCTGACAACGTTATTTTCGTGGAGATTTCTGTTGTTACATTTTCGCGCATTAGTATAATTTCCCCAGAGATTAAAATTTTCTGCACACTAGTGCCTTGCCACTGTTGTCACTGGTGACATACAACAAACTGAACGCCAGAAATGAACCAAATCAGGTGTGTTCTTTCGTTGTCATTCCTTTTCCTGAAGATAAATTTTGAACAAATATTGACACTCAACTGGCATGAAATCTAGTGGAAGATTGGGAGTTTTGACAACTTCGTTAAATGTTGGGTTTGTTTTGTGATCCTTTTTCAGTTTATTTTGTTCAGCGAATCTTGCGATTAAAATTGTACTGCATTTTTTATTCACCTGGCTTCAGTTACAATCGAAGCCGCTGACTCAACATTATTAGAGATAAGTCGATATGGATTTGGGTCAGGGTGACATTGCTAATCATTTCCCGTTGACAGGGTGCTCGACAGATTTCCTGGTGACATGCTGTTCTTTTTCTCCAGTATCAGACTACACGTTTGTTCAGGCATTGTTTCCACGGAAGGATAGTAGTTGTCAGTTATAGTTACCCGTAGAATTCCTATAGGATTATGACTTGAACCGAGCTCTGAGCTTACACAACAACGATGCTGGGATATAAGCTGTACATCACTCACATAATATCAGTCGTAGGAGATAATATTTATACAGCTACTATCTGCATACATAGCTGTGCATGCATTTCATTATTGATAGACCTCAAACGGAAGCAAGAAGAAAAAATAAAAGAGAAAGAGAGACGCAGTAGTCGATATACATTTTAATAATGTATTATGCTGCACATGGAGATATTTGAAACTGCCTTGGCAAATACTGGAAGTATTTTGCGTAGTGCATTATACAGATTTAAATATTTCCCTCTCCACCCACAGTATCAGTGATCAGTACCTTTGTTGTTGTTGTTGTTCCGCTCATTTCGAGAAGAAACGAAAGTCGAAATGGAGACTGGATAAATTATAGATTTAAGTGAACATCATTCTTTTTAAGTATTAGTTGTCGCGCTTTCTTAGAGGATCCTCTAGCTAATCACCCGGCTTTGATAATTGTACATACTTTGGATAATTATATTTCACCATATACTCTTTTGAAGTTCAGGGCCTGGACGTACATGTATATTTTGCCATAAATCTACATCATCCGCATTTCAGTGTTTAGACAGATAGCTAAGTGTATATATCATTGCTTTTTCATTCACGGACATTTTCTATCAGCTTCTAGCCTATTTTATACAGAAAGAATTACATGTGGATGTAAGTTCCGTGAACTTCAGAGACTTGGAATACACAGAAGCGAAAATAGATACATGTATGTATTTTGCATTCACGATGAGCGCGTTCTGAAGCGGAACTCATCTGTTTATTGGTTGGCGTGGGTTCTTGTATGATGTAACTGTCCATGACTTAAGTGTTCAATAATGCATAATTGGTGGTCGAATAGCACACAGCCAGTTCAGTGAGTTTATCCGACTGTGCTGGGCTAGGTCTACGTCAGAGATCTGTAGGGAAATTACATGTATGTGGACGCTCACATCATTGCGTTGTATTTTCAATCGTTATCTATCTATCTATCTATCTATCTATCTATCTATCTATCTATCTATCTATCTATCTATCTATCTATCTATCTATCTATCTATCTATTTATCTATCTATCTATCTATCTATCTATCTATCTATCTATCTATCTATCTATCTATCTATCTATCTATATATCTATCTATCTATCTATCTATCTATCTATCTATCTATCTATCTATCTATCTATCTATCTATCTATCTATCTATCTATCTATCTATCTATCCATCCATCCATCCATCCATCCATCCATCCATCCATCCATCCATCTATCTATCTATCTGTCTGTCAAGCTGTTTATTCTGTTACTTAAGGGCGTGAACGGCGGGGGAACATACTTCGCCTCTATACGTCGTCTCGAGCTTGCCTCAGCAGTGATGAACGAAATGAGTACACCTTTCTTTATTCAGTGACCCTTGGCGACCAGCAGAGAAAGGGGGAAACTTGAAAGTTGTTCAACAAGCGTCTCTGGGCCAACTAAGCTGCTTCTTTAAAGAGCGTGACAGTTATTTTAGGGCCACGATTTTTACATTTACTTTCTTGTGCAATGTGGATTGAGCAAACAGGAGGGCTGTCAGATGCTAGCCTTTTCCTGACCAGGGAAAGCGATTTAATGAGGGTTAGTATTGTTGCTGGTCTCTGTGATGAAGTTTACATCGTGTGTGCGTGGCTGTGACAAGGCGTGTTTCATGTGCCACGTAAGGAATGTCGTTGAGCTGACAATCTGTACTGGGTTTGCTTAGAACTGGGCATTCCTGTCCGTATCTGACACCAGCGAGCTCAGTGCAGCCTTGTTCAATGCCGCAGAAAAAATGTTTGAAGTACACGTAGCTGACTGACTGATCTAAAGCCTCTTGTGATTTGACTTATAGCAAGGCTTAGCAGATTGCACATGACTTTGTGATGTGTGGATTCGTCATAGCTTTCCCGGTGGTTTGTTTTTGTTCCCTTCTTGCAAAACAATCCGCTTGCATTTAAAAAAAAAAAAAAGATAACCAAAGAAATTTGAAGAGGAGATCCTGTGGAAATTTTTTCAAAAAACAAAAAAACGGGGAATTATCTGGAACGCCTGGCTGACGTCGCGGTATTTCACAGTTAGCTATTCTGTTGATGGGCCTCATAAAAAAGTTTTAAGTTTCCATCGTGCATGCTTGAGTGGAAAGGCAAGTACTGTGGGACGCATCCCTCTCAACAAGCCTGCATCCATTTATTGTACACCGCCTGTCGTGATAGAGCCTGATTAATCTGTTTTGGGTGTTGAAAATGAAAACTCGAGTACTCGTCACTGGTCGCAGAGCTGGTTGGATTTGAAGAGCAGTACCCGCGACACAGAATATCGAGACGGACCATTCCTTCTTTCTATCACTGTAAGTCCAGTACTTGCGCACGTATAAACACGATGAGTACTACCCACAGCGCTCTGTGGTACCAGTCTTTTTCGTTCAATTTCGAAGGGGTGTGGTGCGAATTATTGCATTTTTGACATGGATGATACGCGCGCAAGTCGACGGACGGAATTTGGCGAATTGCTTCGCCTCGGTTTCCTGTGTCTCGGGCAATATTGAAGTCATTTCTCTTACATAAGGCCGGTGGTGCGTGAATATTTCTCGTTGAGGAGACAGTTTACCCCGAGACTCGGTATACTGAGTCTGGGGTTTACTCTCACATGGATATTTTTAGCTTTTATTGCTGTCACTGTGTGTTGTAGTTTTTTGGCCGCGACAGCAGACACTGAACAATGTCATACGTGATCTCTGGCCATCACTGACCGACTGTAAAAATACACACACACAATTTTCACGTCGGCTATCGGGCGGTGTCAGAAAAATGAAATGGCCCAAGTAATATTTGTTTGATATGACCCGAAAACCCTTCGTGGCAGCGGCTGTCTGTTTAATTTTGAAACCCTTTCGTTCAGTTTTGCGGCATGTCTACATGAATGCATGTATGCTGTGTGCAATTTTTTATTCGTGGTGTTCCTTGCAAATGATTCATAGCATTCCTTACATGATGCGACTTACCTGCATGGGTTGAAGTGTATGGGGAATTGGTAGTATTCAAACTGGTTAGACGCCACAGTGGTTCAAGCAGTTTGAAAATAATGTGCAGTTGCTTTCAATATTTAGATATGCAAAGAAACGTGGGAGACTCTAAATGGAGCTATGGCACAAGGTTGGGTATATTTGCTCCTCGTGTGTGCAGAATTCACCGGCCATCTTAAGTACATGTATAATTTAAAGTGTCGTCACAACTTGCAGTTGTTACTTCATAATTATAACAGTCAAATTGGAGGTGAAATGTAAGATTTAACTCTTGTTTTTTCATTTGGATGGTTTTGTTTAAATATAATTATATATATATAACAACAGGGCAGACTGCTGTGTGTGTGTGCGTGTCCCTTTTTTTTTTTTCTTACACCTCCCCTCCTCCTTCCATCCTCCCACAGCTTCTATAAGAATGCGGAATGGACAGCGGCAGTCTAACATAGGGTTAACTGTTTCTTATTCACCGGTTAAATACTCCACGAATGAGAATGCTTAAATTAAGAGAAAAAAAAATACTGTCTAACAAATTGTGTCCTCAAACTAAACGTTCTCTTGTCGCCAAACAGTTAAATGCTGCCCCTGTCCAGGAAATCAGATAATATTGAAGAAGAGCTGCTTTTTGCTTGCCATAATCCCTTGCCTGGCAGGTGCACATTTTTGGCCTGGGTTACATGGCAGGAAAAACGTGCATATTTGCAAATGCAAGAACGGTCACGGAAAGTTTAACATGCTAAAACAGCGCCCCGGTGATCATTTCAGTAACGTGGCGTATCTTTATGCCCGAAGACACGATGGTTGGTGGACACATTAAATTTTGTATCCGTTTCTGAAGTTTAGCTATAACTGCGTGTAGTTTTCTCAAGGATACGATTCATGATACATGGTTGTAGTGGCAACTGCATGTAACGAGTCTTCAGCTGTAATACTGATGTAATCTGTAAGTTCATTACTGTGTCGTCTTCACGTTATTGTTAGCGACAGCCTCTTCATTTATGTCAGCACGTATCATTGAATATTATATAATAGCAGCCATATCATCCGGCAGTTACCTCGGCACGCTGTTGACTAAAATTATTGAGATAGACTGTTATCATCAGTAGCATTGCATAGTTATCAAACTCTATAATTGCCCATTCCAAGTGCGAGCTGTCAGTAAATCAAATGTTAATATCATATTGATTGTTCGGCCATTGCATAATACATGTAGCTCCCACTGCATTGTCGGAGGTTGTGCGTCCGTACTATCCTATTCCTACCATTCACTTTCTCTTTACACCCCCTCTGACGTCCGATTTAGGACAGCGATGAACATTCCAGTCAGGCCTAGCCTATCGGATTTGTCCGTCTTCCTGCTTATTGTGTTGTTGCTGATGCTCCACCGGCTATTCAATACATGTGCAGTAAATGTCATACGGATGCCTCGGGCAAGATAGACTGAGTGAGCAAGTAAACGTCCATGGCGGGGTGGAAAGGGAGGGGAGGGCGGGAGACAAAGAGCTATTGTGTGCGACAAAGCGGCGGATGTAAGACATAGAAAGACATGAGGAAAAAAAAAAACGGAGATCGAATTTTGACCTGAAACTGAGGGTACGTCACGCTCCTGGTTATGTTAATAATATTATGTGGCCTCATGGAAACGGTGGGGGAGGAGTGGGGGTAATTTCTCCCATTGTGTGTATGGAAGGGGAGGGGTGAGGGGTCATGGTTATGTATAGTGGTTGCTACGTGTAGCTGGCCCAAGACTAAACTTCAGAGAGGAGGGAAGAGAACAGGAAGGTGGCTGAGCTGAGGTCAGAAAGGATTGGCAGCCCGACATTTCTACATAAGTACAGAAAGGCATTTGGGAAACAGCCCCCTGCGCCCACACCCCCCCCCCCGACTAAAGGGATGAAAAAGTAGGGGAAGGGCTTATAGGGAAGATGAGAGTGTTATGGTTAGCGACTGTCACCCCGGCTGGTAAACCTTGCTGATGGACGCTTAGCAATTTGGGGGACGTCACGAGTGCGAGACCCTCCCTGTCATAATCTGATTGATTGTATTGCGTTGACATCTCCCATAACGTGCGCCGACCTTCGACGGTCATGTGTTGTGGTAGGGGAAGCTTTCGCCAGCTCGGTGCTTTATTTTCTTCATACTTACGCGCAGATATAAAATTCGTGTAAAATTCAACTACAGTTATGTTTCTGGGCTCGCCACAATGCGGAGTTTAAAAAGATCGAGTCAAGAGGATTATTACTAATGTACTGTGGATTTTGACTATCACTTGAGTGTCTGGTGACTACAGGATTTGTATGTATGTGCATATGTGAATATATTATGAGTTTCATTAAATAGTTGTAATATATTCAGGAGATCATTTTAGTCCTACTTTACCGAGAAACAGGAACAGCTTCGCTAAAAACATTTATGAGTTTTACATGTATAGAATTCCGTTCGGGTTGAGAGCGGACAGTTTGATGATGCAGTTCGGATCAGGTTTATGCGCTGTTCTTTGCGGGGAAACACAAATGGGCCACTGTTTTCCTGTGTAGTCATTCATAGAATAGGTCCTGACCTCGATAACCCACACAATAATGACAATGATTATGTCACCATCTAAGTATAACAATGACTAGTTTTGTATCCTAAGGCGAGTATTTTTATCATTGCTGAGCGATGTTACATTCCTCAGATATAATTACCGACGAACATATATTTAACTGTATATCAAGCAAATTGTTTTCTCGTTGCCTTCAGGCTGTAAGGGAGAGGGGGCAAGTCCGTGAAACAGATCAAGTACCAGGGATGCCAGCTTCACACGGGATGTCTGTCTTCATGAAGTAAAACCAAAAAATTATCGGTAAGGTATCTGTGTCTTGTTGACAATAGAACGTCCATTTAGTTTGTATCATAGTTATTTTATTCTTCTAAAACCCAAATAAGTAAACGTTTAGTTTTATTCACTTGTATAATGACAGATACATTGTCAGAAACGGAATTTATCATTGGCACATTACAATTATTGTTGACATAATAGTACACATCGATGAACGCTTCATAGAAATATCCTACTGTGACATTGATATCTTATCGTAAAGCTGTTTACAACTGTATTTGATCTTGTCTGACGCTATGTTCTGGCATGTGGGACACACAGATACAGCAGTTGAAAAGCTCATTGTCAATGCATTTTGATAGAGGATCTGGTGCCCTTGGATAAAAATGCCAGGTCCGCGTAGAGTAAAGCTTGAAATTTAGTTTTGCTACTTTTCTGTTTTTTGCCATTTTTTCTTGCCAGTAGATTCATTTATAGAGAATACCGGTAGGCCATTTCCGGGTGCTGTTAAATGTCGTTTTCAGCCACGCAGGAGAGCAGCGGGTGGCATTATGTCTGCCCCTCACATTATTGTAAATGGCTTATTTCCGGAGGCAATCTCATGAAGGCTAGCTCGACCTGCCAGAGAGGAATCAATCACCCTGGCCAGAGCAAGCTTATCTGTTCATAAGTCTAGGAAAAGGTGTGGTCTTTACGCATATGCGATCATGGATTAATAAATTTAAAGGGTGAGATCACTGTACCGTGTTAGGCCACGATTCGGAGCAGCCTAGGAAAGAAAAACACATTTTGAGGTAATGAGATATTGCTAGTCATAGCGCGATTTATATGAAGACAAGACCGCGTTCTTTTTGTATGTATTTTTTCAAATGATCACCACTTTAATAACACCACTGTGCTAAGAGTCAGCAAATCTTCATATTGCATGACTTAGTACATCTGAGTCCCACCCTATTCACGAGTGCAGATCAACAGAGCACCGCTTTAAATACAGCGTTAATAGTTTAAGACAGGAAAACAATAATATCAAGACTTTTATGTGGGATAACCTGGAATTAGTACATAGTGGATTTAATCTTGGGGAAAAGTTCCCACTCTGCCAGTATTTCTCTGACAGTTTCAATAACCCCTTGGAAATGTATACACTACTACTGCTGCGTGTAGGTGAGAGACCGGCATCGTTAAAGCCCATGTGATTAGTGTGCTTTATCAGGCCAAAATGGCTTCTTTGCAGCTTCTTTTATCAAGGAGCAGAGTTAAAATGGCAAGACACATCATTAAACCAATAAACTGCCGTTTTCCCGTTTATTTATTGAAAGTTTACATCCATTGTTGTTATGCCCGTTAGTTTATGTAGTGCGGTATTTGCATAGGTATAAAAGTTCACAGAGGTTAAAACGTAATGCACGATGGCACTAATCCCGGAGTTGTAATGTACACTAAAAACATAATACTCTCGATATAAGCTGCATTAATTTACACACCCATATTATGTCAGCAAACCCGTGTCGCTTGAACGATGTTACATAAGCAACCAAGCCAGTGACAAAACAAACAAAAAAAAGGAGCTGTTGAATGTCAGATTGGGGGAGGGGGGTGGGGGGGGGGGATGAGACCACAAGGTACGTGATGTTACTACCTTAAGAAGTGCAGGAAATGAAACGCAAAGGTGCACGTTGTTCATTCTTAGCGCTACACTTGAACGGAAGACAGCGTGCGGGGGCATCTGATTTATTAGAAACATACACCCCATTCTGTAATGGTTACTTGTGTAGTATCAGCCTGGTTTTGTTGCGTAGCGTTCCCTACTGTCTTTTGCAATATTATGACAGCGCAGAGCGTGACCCGACTTAAGTCGGTGCAACACAGAAACAGTTTTTTCTTCATTTTCCTTGCGCGGGCCGTTTGTGAAAGTTCACATTCTAGAACCAGGTCGTTATTTCAGCCCTACTCATTTGCAAGTTTAATTGGTGGGATTGCAAAGCTTTATTGTATTCGAACATCCTGTTCATTAAAAAAAAAACAGAAAGGAAAAATTATAAGTGTTCCTTAGAACAGCAAAGCCAGTTCGGTTGGTTTCATTCCCATTAATTCCTTTTTACGTGGTTTCTGATTTAATTCAATTCAGCACGACTAGTGGTTGGAGTGGACGGACTGACGGCTCTTAGAATTTTCTGTGTAATAAGAAAAACAAGAACAGCAAGGGAAAAAATGAGTTTATCTGGGAAATCAGCACAATGATAATTATGCTCAGAATTTACTGTGCGGGAAAATAATATACAGAAGTAATGACAGGCGACGTGTTGTTATTGCATAATGTGCCAGTTGAGTAGTTGTCTAGTGTTCACTATCCGGCTTGGAAAGGACACAACGACAGCGATCGATGTTCTTCTCATTTCATCTCTCAGCACTGTTCTCAGTGCTGTAAATTCAGTCGTCGGCAGTTTCATGGCAATTCAGCAAGCAGATAATAATGCATACTTAATCTGAAGAAACAAACTTGAATGGCGCGGCTCTGTGTGGTGGATGGGCACAAACTTACTGCCTGCTTATTTAAGGGGTCCTGGAGACAAGCCTTTTGAGCCAGGTGTATTGTAATGTATATACATACATATTGAACTGGCGTGTTTGATTCTTTTTTTTTTCCATTAGTTTATTAGGGGAACGTTTAAGTGCTTTAAAAAAAAAAAAAAATATTTGAACTTTTTATTCTTGGTATTCCAGATAGTCCAGATGAGTGGCATGCTGTCAAGAGAAAGTAGCCTTCAGCGAGAACGGATTACTGCTCTCAGATATGGCATTTGCCCTGGCAACTTTAGGCATTGAAAATGCCTCTCATATTTATTGTTAACGTCCATTTTGTTGGTGCTTGAATAAATCAAACATGAATGCATCGAATAGCCCAAACAGACAGCCATCCTCGGCACGACCAAGTTCCCCGCAGAGAGCGGCTCCAGCACCCAGAAGGCAGCTGTCACCCACCAGAGTTGGCAGTGTATACCCTGCCTTGGAAAATTTACAACGAATCAGTCATGGCCATGCACCATTACCACCTCCTGCAACAGGTAGTGGTGGAAATACAGCTGCTATCCCTTTCGTCACAGCACCAGGGGTTACAGGAGGACATTACGTTAGACATAATCCCGGGGCCTCCCGCCATTCTCCACCATCCGTCCAGCATACCCAAGGTCCAGCCATGGTATCCCATCAAGTGCTGCCGACATACAGACAGGTTAGCTTGTCAGCTGAGGGCACAACGCCTTCAGGCCATCCTTCCACGGGCTCCGAGTCGTCGCCAGGCCTGGAGTCCTCACTTCCTGACATACTCCACTCACACATGGTGCCGCCAGTGCCTCCCGCCCGGCCTAACCAACATAGACAACATAGAAATCGTAACCGAGATGACCGTGGACAGAGAAACCGACACAGAACCCACGGAGACAGATCCAGCCGGCACAGAAGGCGCTCACGGACACAATCCACCTCCTCTGCACAAACACAGGAGGGAACTTGCAAAGAGCCATGTGTCAAATGTGTTGTGAAAATCACTTCATTCAGATGGGTGCTGATGGTGCTGTCTGGACTGGGTGCTTGTTGTGTAGTGACAGGAATAGTGATGGCTGCTTTACGTAATGCAGGCAGCAGTTTCCTCTTTCTGGCCATAATGTTTATTGGTGAGTAATATGTGTCCGTTCTTTTGTATATTCTGCCCAGTTAGTTTTAGTGTCCTGAAACTTTCTAAACTGAAAATGGTAAAGACTGTTGAGGCTTTGAATCTTTGTGTTTAGATACTGGATAAAAGATCATCCAGGTCAGGTCATCAGTGTGTTATCTTATCTCAAGTAGCTAACACCTGGCCTTCCTTAAATTAAACGAAACAGGAGATTGATTTCCTAGACTTACGTCATACCTTCAACTTTGGCATTGGACGGGCAAGATTTCATTCTGTCCGATCTATCTATTACTGCGTCGTTTTGGTGTGTTTTACCTGAACTGACTGTCATTGTGTCATAATGTGCTCTGTTATCATCTGTCTGAGTTTCAAGTATTCCACTTCACCTTCGTCATTAGCGATACTGCGGACTCTTATATATATATATACCATTCTTGAAATCCCACATTCACTTGGAACTGATATCATCTGATACGAGTCCTAGGTCAGTATAATCTTGGAACTTTTTAAAGACTTGAAACATCTGGAAAGCAATCACATTTTGACAAGACATTTAACAAAGACCCATGGTATATTTTTATGTCGAGCCATGAAAATAAGGAGAGCCAGTCGTGTCAAATGTCTCTGAGATCTGTCAGTCACTGCATGTGAATAGTTTCTGCTTTGAGAAACCGCTCATACGTTCTTTTTCCAGAACAGAGCAGAAAACTTCGTTCAGGATAATGGTCTCTGTTATTCAGCTTAGGGAGACATTACTATTGTGGACACAATAGTGCACATTTTTGAATGCTTCATGGAGATAGCCTTCTATGACATTGATATCTTATCGTAGAGCAGTTAACAGCTGTATTTGATCTTGTCTGACGCTGCGTTCCGGCATGTGGGACACTCACATTATTTATAACATATAAAATATATAATATATAATAGTTGAAACGCTCAGCATTAATGCATTTTGGTAGAACATCTGGCGTATTTGGATAAAAATACGAAATCCTTGTAGGGTGAAGCTTGAAATTCAGTTTTTGCTACTGCTCTTGTCTTTTTTTTCCCTTGCCAATGGATTCATGAAGTCAACAGTATAATGAGCTTTGAAAGTGTGTCATATAATTCAAACAACTGGGTTTTTCTTTTGCTGTTTTGTTTTGTTTTTGTTTTCTAGCGGTTATGCTGACCTGATTTCGCTTTCATCAAGTCTGTCTCAGTCATCTAGTGTTATGCGTAAATTTCTTCCTGTCTGCTATTCAAAGAAGCCGCGATTTTCCCCCTCCCCCCAATATCCAATATCATATGTGTGTTGTTCACACGAACCATAATCGCAGAGGAAGATGGTTTAAACCACAAGGGTGTTGTTCTTTGCTATTTTGACTGTTGTGCTGTCCACAAGTTTAACTGAAGTTTCCTCTGTCACACATCAAGAGAGCTCACGAATAAGGAAAACAATTGGGGGAGAATATAGTGCGCTTTTTTTTTAATGATATGATCGTTTTGTAGGGCAAAGAACTGTTATCTTGTGACAGAAAAATAATGGTCGAACGTTCTTCAAAAATACCTCTGACGTAATTATCTATTTTGAGCCTGGTCTTAACCGGTCAGCCATTCCGTTACGGGCGAGCCAGTCTACACAGGCATCTCCTATCCCCTTTTTTTAAATTTGCATTCATTCAAAGAAATTACAACACTGTCAGCAGGCCTATATAATGTAAACAAGAAAAAAAAAATGCCACTCGGGCATTACCTGGGACACAGAAATCATGAAATCAACTGCCAGAAAAAAAATGTAACTGGTCTTACCTGCTTGGCTGACCCCCGGGCAGAGAAATCACACAACCAGCACACAAAGAACAAAGAAAAAGTCTCTTATTTTGTGGGGTTTCGTAGAATCGTAATGAAAGGCAAACAATGCAGATGTGTATCTGTGACAACTGGACCAGAAACCAGATCAGATCCAAGCGGTTGGTGGATTTGATCAAATGACAAGTAGCGCTGGAAAGCGTCGTCTATGCAAGTGTGTTAACAGGGAAAGTGCAACTAAGGAGCTGGCTTAATGATTAAACTCCGCATCCTTTGAAGCCTGTATTTGCTCTAACCTGTCCCCATTTTTACTTTAGTCATCTCCATACACACAGTAACATACAACCACACGCTCACACACACACGTTTTGTTCATGCGTCAGCCCCCGTATTTCCATCCAGTTTTGTAAGTTTGGCTGTGATTTAAGTGTATTTAACAACTGTGCTGCAGCCTGGCTGTTTGGCTAAAGGAATCTAGATAGGCTGCATTCCGCACGCGAGTGGCACTGTCAGGTTGATAGCGAGAGATGGCAAACGTCATCAGTATGCGACGTGTGAACACCGTGAGTGTTTGTTCGCTTCTCGCCCGATGACATTTCATTGACTTTTAAGGGCCAGCCTGTTCCAATTTCGCTTCCTTCGCTGTCGTATCATCTTGAGGACCATCTTAGAAAAAGTTACTTAAATAAAAGAAGAAAAAAAAAACACGAGAAGAAGATGGGCAAAGCTTTTTTCAAGATGGGGAAAATGATTTGTCAGAAATTGAAATGTTCTTGGCCTTTTTTATTTTTTCTTCTTTTTGCAGCAGATAGTTCAGAGCTGAGTCAAGGAGCCCTTTGAGCTTGCAGTATAACGAGGCTAGAAGAGTGCTCTGTAAAACGAGCGATTTGGTATTCATGTAAATTCATGTCCGCGTCGTCAGTGCACATAGTTCTCATCTTGGAGTAAGCAAGGTCTGTCATTTTCCGAGTACGCCAGAGGTCGCGGGTCATAACAGTGTTGTCCCGAATGTTGAATACGTGGATTGTCCCGGCGGCCCTTACATACGGGTTTTGACCAACAGTAATTAATTTTTTTTATCCGCTGAGGATTCATTGTAACACAAAAGAAACGCCCGCGAGAATGATCTGAGGCGAATGCTTACCAAACCCTACCGCTCCGAGTCAACTTTTAGAAAATAATCCAAGCAAATGTTTATCGTCCGATAAAAAATTGGACCTACCGCGATAAACCAGCTAAATAAAAGCAAGGCATATTATGAAAAAGAGAAAAAAAGCCCCCTGAATATGGAACATTTGGGTCGCTGATCTCCCGATTATAATCATTGTATGAAAAATTCTCTCTGGCGGACTAGCAACATTCTGGAGCCGTCGCTTTGGCCGGCAATGGGAATTAAAGACGATTTGATAATTGTACAGTATAAGGACTTAAGTAAGACTTAGTACATTGTGTAAGTTCGTTAAGAAAGAAATGTTTGGGGTCCCTTACATTATATTTTGGTATTAAACTTGAAGTCCCGAATTTGGCAGTTCAAGGAAGCTTTATTCTGTTTACTGCGGCTCCCATTTGACGTTTTGACAAGAGTCAGTGGGTGATATTCTAGGGCAAAATTGTGCAAAGATTTTGTTTTCTGAACGTCGGAAATGGCAGTAACAAAAGACAAAGAGAACAGCTGGCAATGTTCATGCGTGGCTGAACAGCGGAACACTGGATCATCCATGTTATTTGAGTATAAACACACTTGCGCCCCATGTCCCTTTGTGTTCCTGTCAAGTTGTTTAAATTGTAAATTTCATCTAGAGGTGTCTTGGCGAGTAGATCACTCGCGAAACAACAAAGGCATGCCTGGTAAATAGTGTCTCTGAGAGTGGTGAACGGTGGAAAACAAAATAGAAACATACAGGCTGTCATGTAGTCGTAAACGTTCAGATGTTTATGATTCTGTTCGTGCCAAGATTTTTTCAACATATTTTTGCATAAATGAATGAAAAATTCCCAGTTTATCGGAGATGCTTAAAGCATTGCATAGTTACGTTCTTTCTTTCTCCCTTTGTCGTCGGCAAGTCAGCTTTTTTAGAATTGACCTGTTGTTCCTCATTTTCGTGTTTCGTGGATTTGGGGGGGGGGGGGGGGTTCGTTGTGGAAGAGGGTCAGAAGGAAATTGTAACATTCGGGCCCATTGTTCGCCGTCCTTCGTAGGTTAGAGAAAGTGCTAAAAAGTAAAGCGAGAAGTTTGCCTCTCAGTAACCAGTACATGGGTCAGTTCAGTATTCATCACCTCTAAGTGTAATCTACGTGGCCATTCATTTTTATTTCACGAAACCAGTGCGTAAAGGGCCTTGTGCCATTTACCCCAGTGTCGTAGGTAATTACTCTCTTTTAATCGTGGCCTTGTTGCAGGTCACAAACTGACGCATGGTCGTAACTTTTGGCCTTTCACGCCACGCTGAAGGGAGTATAAGTATATGCCCTTATTGCCCGTAGGCCGTGGTCAAACAAATACCAGGAGACCACATGACCTTACGGCTTATTTGCGACCATCCGGATGCTTAATATTGGACTTTCACCATGTCCACTGTTGGCTCGGGCCCTAGCACGGTCATCACAAGTGCAGTCAAGATCTCACTCGACTGTTAAATTTGTGAGCTGACCAGCGGAGACAATGAAATCCATCAAGATTATGTAGATTACCTGCCAGAGGAAATAAAATGTCAGCTTTTATTATTTGCTCCATATTTAACCGAGTCAGAAGGAAATTGTAACATTCGAGCCTATTGGTCACCGTCCTTCGTAGATTAGAGAAAGTGCTAAAAAGTAAAGCGAGAATTTTGCCTCTCAGTAACCAGTACATTTGATTCAGATGACAGTTGTTCCTTCCCTATTCACTGCATTGTATGAACAAGTATTCTTTACTTTAAACATGTTTTGACGTTCTCTCAACCGCGGCGGGGCCAGGGGTCTTTGAGCGTCGTGAACTAGGTTATTTATGTCATTCAGATTGGTATCTCTCATCCTCGAGGTAAGCTGTTCAAAAAGAGTAAAAAATAATGATAGTAATAATAACATTGGATTGGATGGTCAAGAATAACAAGAGTTACAACCAAACGCGAAAAGCTCTAATCACTTATGATAACAGCAAGTCTACATTGAAGAGCCGGGGAATTCAGATTCTGCGGTGCATGCTTGAAGCCCCCAAAACTTCGTGCTATTAATTGCAAGTTGTGCTAAGGGAAAAAATATGCTGCAGTTTCTATTTCTGGAACTTTTCGATAACGACTCTATCAGTAGCTAAGTTGGAGCCCAGTATTCTGGTTAGCCAAATATGCAGCTTTATTTAATGGTCGATATAAGATAAAAGCCCTTTGCTTGTGTCTGAAAGAACATGCGCGTTCTTGACAGCTGTTTGCATTCTGAAGAGGTTCACACGAAAGCCACCAAGCTTTGAAAAACAATGAAGCTTACATTGTATGACAGCCTGGTATATTCAATTTCTCCAGGGCGTAGTCGTGTGTGTATTTTGGGATCCATAAAGACGGCCTTAGTGCTGAGGGTGAGATTAGGAGTCGGGAATGATGGCGTGCGATTTCTATGCGGGAGGGCGAGAATTCGGTGACCGTTTTAATCATTTTCTTTTATATATACTATGTATGATTGGGGGTGAGTGGGTGCATTTAAGCGTAATCTGTCGTTCTTGCTGTTGATAAGGGTTGGCACCGCTCTAAATGTGTCGAATGCGACGACATGGTTATACATTTCATATGGTGTGATCGTAGTTTAGGAGTCTTTGGCCACGGCATAGAGACGTTGCAGTTCCATGCAACCTTTGTGTTCTCTGAAAAATATATTTATTATTTTTTTGGTGGTATTTTGTATACTTCTTTAATCCCATTTAGGAAATTTGCCTTTGTGTCATTTGCAGTCCAGTTACAACTGGAGCAGACACGTCGTCGCCGCAGCGCCGGTCGGCCGGTTTTGGGGGGTTTTTTTTTGGGGGGGGGGGGTAGTAAGGGTGAATTTCATTTAATTTTGCCTGGGCATCGGCCTGTTCTTTTCGATTTCCAACTGCCAAGGTATCTTCAACGTGCACACGGGGCCTACGAGTTTTTCGTCCTTATCCGAGATTTCTAGGAGCTCGATCCTACCTCCCATAAGATCAGGGGCGAGAAAATATGAGAAAAATCCCAAGAATTCCAGCATGCTTGCACCGACCGGGAAATCGAAAGGCAAGGTGTTACAACACATTCAGATAAGGGAAGTTGGTACATGAGATTCTAGTCATATGTTGTTTTTGTTGTTGTTGACAGATGTTGCTTAAATGAACAAAGTCAGATTCTTTGGACGTTTTGTAGAAGGAGATTGAAACATAATCCCGCCAGTGTCAGAAAATACACTCATGTATTGCCCTAAAATCTGCAGATCAACAGATACACTTTGCAAAGGCAATGCAAGCGTGTATCGGTGTAAATACAAGAGGGGGTTGGGGGGACCACAATAGAACTAAATTGCATTCACATATGAACCCCTTGTCTGTAGTTCTTTTATTCATTTAGTGCAGGTTAAACACGATTACGAAAGGCTATTGTATTATTGTAATTTCAGTGATTGTAGATTTGATCCTGGGTTTAACAGGATACGGATGGACATTGCTCGCCGAATAACTCAAGGCAGTTTGCACAAATGTTAAAAGGAGACAAAGAGATAGCAATCTTTTTGTCCGCTTATGTATGAGCCTGAACCGTTATCTGCTTTAGTTATCGCATTATGAAGACGACATTGTATTATATGAAATTGGAGTAACGCGCAGCAACCGGCCTGTGCAGTACAGTTGCATTCTGTGTAAAGTAGTGTATTACTTTGCTCCCTCAATTAACCGTTTGTGAAGCGTGACAAAATAACAACAAAAAAGAGTACTACTGAAAGTACTCAGGCGGGTGGCATCAACCCCATAACAGGGCGTCTGTTGAGTGAAGCGATGAAGGAGAGGGGTTTCAAATGCAGAACATCTAGCTGCTGCCTCTCTTGGGGCGCATTCTCTCTCTCTCTCTCTCTCTCTCTCTCTCTCTCTCTCTCTCTCTCTCTCTCTCTCTCTCTCTCTCTCTCTCTCTTTCTTGCTCTCACTCTCTCTTTCTCTCTCTCTTTCTGTCTCTCGTTCTCTCTCTCTTTCTTTCTCTCTCTCTCTCTCTCTGTCTTTTTTTGTGTGTGTGTCTCTCTCTTTGTCTCTCTGTCTTTCTTTCACTCTCTCTCTCTCTTTGTCTCTCTCTCTCTTTCTCTCTCTCTATCTCTCTCTCTCTCTGTCTCTCTCTCTCTCTCTCTATCTCTCTCTCTCTCTCTAATCCACAGCCACACTGTCCCTCTTTCTCTTCTCCTGGTCTTTTTGTTTTAACTCTTTCTAATCCTTGTCCCTTTCCATTTTCAATCTTTCAGCTTGCGAGTCGTTAGCATTGCTGGCGTGTCTTTAAGCAGGTCCTCCAAACTCCTCCTGCGTATAATTAGTTCTACTCACATTTACCATGGATTTTAAGATAGCTGGTTATCATACGACTGCTAATGACACCAGCTTTTTTGAGAACAAAGAAAAGGAACGTGTATCGGAACTGTGAGACAGCACCAGAAAACGGTGCACAAGCTAAGGAAGCAAATCTGCAGCCGGTGCGAATCGGATGGGATGAATTTAGTGTACACACTGCCACCTTTTTCTGAGTCAATACAAACCTTGTGGGGGCGAGATCGGCGGACGTCAGTAAGTCTTTCATGCCTTGCTGAAAACGGTCCTCAAATAAAGCAGCTTAAGTTTGAACCCTTAGCAAACATTGGGAGTCTGAAGAAATTTAGTTCTGTTCTATCTATCTATCCAACTATCTATCTATCTATCTATCTGATCTATCTATCTGTCATTCTATACATAGATATATTATTATGTCTATCATCTGTCAGCCTGGCTATCTACCCAGTATTTAAGTACGTCTGTCTGTTTGTTTGTCCGTAGTGTCTCTATATCGATTTATTTGCCTGTCCGTCTATCTTTTTGTCTGCTGTGAAATATTTTGGTGTGTTTGTCTGTCCGTTTGTCTTTTTGCCCACGATCTGTCAGCCTGTTATAGGAACCAACGTCAGACATCAGTCTTTATTACAGGCAATTTTATATTCCAATACCTTGCGGAATAGGACCTTTCGTGAAAATGAATGGTAGTTTTTAAACCCGTGACAGGGAAGTGCACTAGAGATTGTGCGGTTATGTCGATCCTTTTTGTTGCAAAAATGAGTTCTGAATGGGATGGGCAGAGTAAATAGTGTTGCGGTGACCTTAGAATATTCAAAGGTTGGGCAGTGATTGCATGAAACATACTTACAAAACCTCCAGGCCTGTTTACACTGAAGACAGAAAACTATTTACATACATGTGTAAAGCAGTTGTACAATGATGATGAGCGGTGAATATCCGTAGTTATGGCAGTTTCCCTATTTATGGGCTGTCATATGCAAAAAATGCAACTGGAAGGGGAAAGACTCATCATTATGTTCAGCTCCTTAAATAAATACACTTTCCATTTGAAATTGTAGTTTAATTGTTTCTTTCCGGTAAATTTTAGCTTCACATGAAGAACTTCACCTGTGCAATTTAAGCGTTATGAGACAACTGAAAGCTTGCTGGACATAATCTTACCTTGCCATTGTGTTCATTAAAAAAAATACATTTTCTAGGTATATTTTATATAATTCTTGCAGTAAATTTTAATTTCACGAAAATTTCACCAGTGCAATTTTTGCATTCCGAAGTAACTGAAACTTTGCTGAGCCTAACTTTAGCTTGTCACTGGCATGGGACTCACAAATTGCGTTTGTTTTGTTGCCGATATTGTTTCTGAATGTTTTTGCTTTTTACATGTTAAGAAAGCCCTTGCCTCGTTCACTGTTGCTTGTAATAAATTGCTTTGTAACCAGTTTTCTGCTTGAGCTATTCCGAAAGGCCATTTCGCCTTGGCTGACATGCCTGGTTGCGTTTAACATCAATTAAGTTCTTGCCATTCAGACCTTGAATGTTACAGGGACAAAAAAGAAAAAAAAAAACACGAGGGTGACATGTGTTTTCATTTTTCACAAATTTTATTTTTTTTTTGCTATTGCCATTCTGTATTTGGAGTGTTTTATATGAACCTTGTCATTTCAGTGATTTTCATTCTGTCCCCTAGTTTTGATCATTCTTCCATACATGTAGCTCCCGTTTTTAAAGTGCAAGTTGTGGTTTTGTTGTTTATGTATGTGTGTGTGTGTGTTTTGTTGTTTCTGTGTTGACATGACATGCGTTTTGAACCAAAGGATGTGTGCACGTAATTTTTTTTTTCATAAACAGAAAACAAAGCTTTTGTCTGATGTGTTATGAAACAACATGGACATAATACAGGTCACTTAATTTATGATTTTGTTTACTTATTTGAATTTTTGTATTGCGTGTTATCTTTTGTACATTAAATAAATGGGAGGAGAAAGGAGAAGAAAATATGCTTCAGTTAGAAATATTTGGAGACATTTCAAGCAACATTCTCTAATCTGTTATTTTCCCAAACTGTTGCAATGGAAACTCAGGAATCAACCCTTTAGCATGGTTGTATTTGTTTTCTATTTATCAGATAATTCTTTACACACCTTGAACTTCAAGTAACTGATCTGTAGAAAATTCTTTACAGACCCTGAATTTCAGGTCCATGTCAAACTGGTCGTTAGATAATTTTTACACACCCTGAACTTCAGATCCATGGTATACTGGTCTTTGGATGATTCTTTGCATACCCTGAACTTTAGGTCTATGATAAAATGGTCTTTAGGAGGACATGCCAATTCACAAACTGTCCTCTTTTACACACCTTGAACTTCAGGTCTATAGTAAACTGGTCTTGGATTGCTTCACTAAACAAAGTGATCACTATAAATCAGTCTCCGTATCGCTTCTGTTGCAGGTTTGGGTGTGCTACTGGTGATTGTGGTAGGCGTGGGCTGGAAGTGTACACCACGGGGTCACGAGCCACTTCATGCCCTGTTTGGTATTGGCAGCTTTAGACATGGCCAGACCAGGGAACGGCGTCCACGGAGGCACAGACACCGAGATGGCAACTGGTTTGGAGGTGTGATCTCACTCCTTCTGTCCTGTCTTTTTGTTATATTCTGTCTGTTGTTTTCATTCTTCCTAGCACAATATGTTCGTTGTCGTGTCACCGTGCTATCTCCAATCTCAAATACATTCACTACAAATATAATTATTCGTTCACAATATTATTCTCACATTTCTGGGTTTTTTGCCTCCATTTCCACATCCATCTCACATTTCTAGTTCTTTCACCATTCTCAGTTTCAACTCACCTTCGATTTTTTATTCCTTACCATTTTTTATTTTTTTTTGCTCCTTATTCTCAGCTTTTGCTGCATCTTTTAAAGCTTTTAACTCTTGTGGACAAAAGCTTTGAGAGGCCGCCGAGACTTAAGAAAAAGAAGAGAAATTATAAAATTCTTTTCCCAGAGCTAGTGCTTGCTGCATTAAGCAATTGACAAATGATAAAACTTTAGATAAGAACAATTAATTAGTCATTAAAAGACCCATACCTTGAGTGTCAGATGTTTTAGAGGGAGCTTTTATAGACAATGTTATAATTCAGTGCAGATAATTTATTCATGCTGGTGACGTTTTATGGGTAAAATATGACCATTGGGACTAATTAACATGTTAAATTATCAACACATTCTAAGTGCTTCGTAACTAAAATCTGCCAATTTCAGAATCAGTAATAATCTGTGAACAAATGGCTGAGACAAACATCCATTCATGTCAGATTTACTTCAATTCTGTATACACAAAGTTCTGAGTTGCAATGTATTTTGCTCAGTACGCAATCTTTACCATGAATCCTCAGCAGTTACAAGTCAGACTGTCAGTGTGCCGAAGTTCTGTTGCCTACATAGATCTGCTGTGCATTATGCAGCATATACTGTATCTCTCTTGCTTGAGAAAACACCATCAAGGTGGAAGATTAGTCGCAGGTTTTCATTAATCATGTGGGCATTAGAGCATTCACAGTTTGCAAAAGTTGTGTAACCTCAATCATGGAAATACTTCAGCTGTATTGTTCTGTGGCTGATTCAGACTTCAAAACCACACCATTTTTTAAGAATCTCTTATAAACTGTCTTCCATGCAAGGCCCTACTGACAATGTAATGGATAGTGTGAGGTTATACATCCAAGAAGAGTGTATTTTTTCCTTCAGAGAAAATACCTTTGTCTGCCATGGCACAATTAACGAGATATCCTTGGTGTTGTGTCTCAATAGAAATAGAATAGATGGCATCTTAAAGGCCTGTAGGGCATGTATGGAAAGCTTATAACTTCTCACAGTTACCCGTAAGGATAAACAAAACTGGCATGAATTACAGTTTTCCAAACTGACAGATGCCCAGGAAACCAGCCAAAGTACATGTGTCATGTTATTCATTTTTCTTTTTTTTCATTTTTTTTTTTTCAGGGGTCCTGTACCCTGAGTTTCAATACCGTCGCCCACCTCCATCCTATGCAGCCTCTATGCAAGATTATCAAAACCAAGTTATGCAAGAACAAGAAGCCAATACACCACAAGTCAACCCTGTGCCAGGCAATGGGGAGAGTTTACCCAGTTCTCCTCCTCCTTCATATCGTTCAAGAGCTTCCACAGCCCATTCTGGGATTCACATAGCATTCCCACAGACCCAAGATGGGGACCAACCAAATTCCAGACCCCCTACTTATCGCTCCCGAGCCCCATCCCGTAGACCTTCCCTTCCTCGCACAGAAAGTCCTGATCAAAATCTCTCAGAGAGCAACAGAGATGCACCCCCACCAGATGTTTCTTTCACAGGACCTGCCACTGTACAGATTTCAAATGAGACAAATCAAACTACAGCCTCCTCCTCTCTTGCGCCAAATACAACTGGTTCTACACCTTCTACAGCTCCATCCTTATCACTGGCTGCCCAAGGCTACATTACTCCCCTGATAGGAGGTAGCCAGGCAAACAGTCAGGCTATACCTAGCAATACTCATGACTCAGCTGCTGTAACAGGTTCACATGCTCCATCTATAGTGACATCACATGGTGTTTCTGCCAGCAGTGCTGAACAGGTACCCAGCTTACATCATCGCATGGCTTCTGAAGATCGCAGGATTTTGGAGCAAACATTACAGTCACTGGAGGACCATATGAATGAAAGTGAAGGCTTCACTAATCAGGGTGCTAGTTTTGATGACTCAGATCATGTTCAGACACATGTGAACACACATCTTTAGCAGCAGTTCAGAAGATGATGTACATATGTATAAAACAGTAAGACATCCAGGCAGAGCTTAAATACGGACATGTTGCTATTTGTCAAGTGCACAAGAACTGGCTTGCGTGACAGGGAATATTTTAATCAAAAGTGTATGAGACTTGACTTTACTATCACTGTACCTCATAAATGTGTTCAGATATCCTAGTTCAGCTCAAAATCACATAAAGCGCATAAAGATCAAAGGCATCAGATGAAACATTCTTTTATATTTTTTTTAGAAAAGCAGTTTTGAAACATAGAGGCTAACTGAATAAGGGTATTTGTGAAGTAGATCTATGTATTTTCACATCAAATTCTCCAGTCATACTCTGACTGTACAAATAATTTTTTTGCCCATAATTGACTGCTTGAGAGCATGTCTGTTTTAAGCTACAGGTCCAGTGATATTTGTTGAAGATTTAAGTATGTTTGTTTCTAATGGAGTGCTTTTTTCAAAATGATCTTATGAAGTGATACAGTCTCACTATGAGCATTCATTTCATTCTCAGGAAATTACAGTGACACAACTGTGAGATAATGCCCAGGACTGTGAATGAGAAAGAGGTGACGATTTTTTTTTTCAGGACAAAAAGAGTAAATGTCCCAAACTAATATATTTTTCGACCTCTTTTTGTTCTCTGCTTTGAGAATTGCTTGAATGTACAGGTTGTTTTAAATTCCAGTGATATTTCCAAATCGAATGGGTCTAAAATTATTTGTGGTCCTGTTTGTACGGTGGGCATTTGTGAATGGAAACTAGCATAGGGGCAGACATCTGTTCACTCTACTACAGATGCATGTAGATATAAGGATACAGCAGTTTATCCCTCAGTTTTCTTTGGGCATTGCAGTTTTATGGGGATGTGTATACTGTAGTTTGCCAAGATGTAATTTTTTTTTTTTTTTAATATGAATTAGCAGTAGAACCAGCAGGGTAAATTTTTTTTATATATAGTTTTGGGGGAATTAGGCTTTTGTAATTATGGCCTTTTGACCATCCTTGCCTCAGGAAATGAGCATAAAATGACAGCAGATTGCATATTTATATGTGAAATGACTTTACTCACTGAACCCTGAGCCCCAGGTCACCAGTTGCAGCCTGTGCCTAAGGATTTCTAGCACGTTTGAACAATTTTAAAAAAACAGTAAAAATGCACCAAGACTATTTATTAGCTTTACTTTCCAGATATGAAATGTGTTTTACAAAATATAATATAGTTTCCAGAGATATAGCAAAAAGAAAAAGGATTAAAATGAGGAAAAAATGAAAGCTTTCACAGTCATGAATTTTAGCAAGTCATGCCAAAAGAACAAGATACCAGCAAGGTAAAAATAGTCCAAACTATCAGAATGAATCCGTCCAAACAACACTAGGACAAGAAATCATCTCTAAATCATCAGGAGTTGAGATATGTGCTTTCCTCCTGGATGCCAATGTAGAAAACGTATTCAACGTGAAACAAGAAATCTAGGCCAGAGGTCGCAGTTTCCTCACCTATAAGGTTATTTTAATAACTTCGCCAAGTATAGTTTATATTCTTATTGATGATTGATTTCTAAATGTGTGCAGCTACTGGTTTGTCTGGGGAAAATATTGCTTGGCGCCACTTTTCACGGGAAACTGTCTTACCGATATTGTTGGGGCTCGTACACAGCGGTTGTTGGGGGAAACCGATATAGTCGGGGTTCAGGTTCAGTCAGTTAATGAAAGTAGTAATCTTTGCATGAATCCACTTTAATGTTACTCAGAAGAGGTTCTTACAGTTTTCTCATGTTTGGATGTCAGTTTTGATTTATGGTTTCAGGAATGTAATTATTAACCAAAAGAAAAACGAACTTTTTTTTTTTTAAAGGGAAGGAAGGAAAGACTTGGAGGCATTCAGGCATGTTAAATTAATCAGTATCACCCATGTTTCATACCCCCCTAAATGCCGCACTATTTTCAGCAAACATGTAAAATTGTTTTATTGTGGTATGGATATTCGATAGAGATTAAATCTTCTCTTTAAATGTAACTCAACAAAACCAGGTGGCTTTTCTATTTTTTCACATTTTGTTTTTAAACCAAATTTTTTCAGTCTTTATTGTGACAAACTAAGCTTCAACATTCCACAACTGTGGCTGTTATATACTTTACCAGTTATGCTGCTGTGTTTATTTGTATAAATTGGGACACTTGTGTTTTATTTTAAACCTGTTTTATAAGAGTGAAGGGGAATATGCAATCCTTTTTGTAATTTTATAATGTATGCACTATATTGAATATCTCTGATGCGCCTATTTGTAATATCAGTCACTGAAATAACTGTCCTCCAGAGCACTTAAACAGTTAATACTCATGAAGATGGCCTGTGATCTCGAGTACTGTGAATTAGTGTAGCAGGGTAAGAGCTTCGACTGATGTTACTGCTGCATTAAGCTAAAGGAAATGTGCAGCTTTTCCAGTCAAGATCCTGTTTTCATCCGTTTTCTTACTTGTGCAAGCACAAAAGCTGAGTGTGTGTTGCGTAAAGTTTCTCTTATGTTGCAAGAGTTTATGAGCCGGAGATGATTCAAAATGAGGGATAGTGAGGTGTAAAATTACATGAAAAAAAATCAGTTATTCAATGATATATTTTTGCACGGCTATCTGTGACTAAGCAAAAAATCAGATATTTATCTTTTATACATTTTGTCCATTGAGATTTTGATACTTAAAATTAAAAATGCAGGCTGAAAATAAACAAGTTTGTCATTGCATTGGGCATCATGATAAGACAAGTAAATCCAGTCTAGGAAACTCATCTCAAAAAGTTGACGTAACACACGAATGTAAACAATCTGGTGTAATGTGCATTAGTGCAGCTGCATAATTACCTAAAGGTTTACAGATTTTAACACTGTAAAGCCTGCACTAATTCAAGCCAAAATCTATGCTAAAATATGTAGCCTGGTATGTAATGTTGCTTTGTTTTGTTAACATTTTGACTTTTTTATGTGCCTTTCAATGTAATTTACCCATGTAAATAAGATGTACTGAGACCAAATTTTAACAAAGTCAAAAAATCCTGTTTCCGTTCTTACTGCACACATTGACAGTGGTAGCAAATCAAAAGATGCTAAGCAAAATCCGTATTCAGCATTCCAACCAGACAGTTCTACTGCCTAAAACCTTCTTCAAACTTTCAAAAAAAAGGATCAAACAATTTTATATCTCAGTAGAATTTTTACTGATACTTGTTGAATGTGTATATGGCTTTTCTTTAACTAGGATATTGACTAATTATTGTCATTGTCAAGATATTGGTATATATATTTACAATACACACTATATATACAACGCACATTCATGTATTTTTAAATAAACGCTGTTCATGCATGTGCTTTTCATACTAAATTCTCGCAGAAACATCCCTTTCTTGTGAAGTCTATTAAGCTCTTCACCTGTAATCCATGTCCTTGGCAGACATACAAGCATCAGTGGATAGTCGATATTTGATAATTGTTAATTATTTTATTTATTCTCTTGTCAGTAATTGCTTAATCAAGGCTGTTTAGGGCATCTGGCTTATCCAAGCAGTATGATAGAGCGCAGCCTGACAACGGGTGCTTTCACTTTTCATACTGCAGTTTGTATTATTTGTTAAACAATTTCTCATCAGTGAAAAAAAAAGTGGAATATCAGTGCACAACAATCATTGTGTGTCAGTGTTGCGAACTAGATACAAAACAGAAAAATCAGCCAGCCAAACAACACAGATGTTTCAGATAGTGCTCGCACATTGAAGCCTGGCCGTCGTCAAATAAAAGTGTTGCTATGAGTTATGAGTTGGTCTGATACTGATTTTTCACTTCTGCCATATAGCTTAGTCTTAATTAAATAAATTCCAATTGTTATCGGGCCACCTTATTTAAGCATAAATAATGAAGCTGAGAATCAGAAATTCAAGATGACAGTAGTAAAATTCTAATGACCTGAAACCATGGAGCAGTGGTACAGTTATTTCCTGTCTTCTTTCAAAAGACAATGAGGGAAAATGTAAGTGATATTTCCAGTCATTCAGTCGTCTGTTGTTCAGTTATGTTGAATACTTTTGCTGAGATACCTTCAGTGTCCCAAGTTTTGGCTCTGACTTGATATTCTAGTACCATTCAGTGTCTAGCTCACACACCTGCTTATCTTATTCTTTATAATTGAGGCTGTTGTTGTTATTTATAATGAAGAAGCTAGCTGGCCCATCAGGTCTGTTAACACTGGCCACTGACATTGGCAGATCTGTCTGTTTGCAACTAATGAGCAGGCCAAAAGCTTCAACACCCTCTAGTCCAAACCGGAGTTAAGTTAAAGAGTCTGTTGATAATGCAGTGAGCAATCTATCATGGGGGGGGGGGGGGGTGTCTGTTAGTGCCTAGATATTTATAATGGAGGTCAGCATGTTGAAGTTAAAAACATTTATATATATACATATATTTTATTGAACCAGGCTGCCAATGTATGAACCGAATTTGAAATGTGTTGTTAGATGGGATGTTTAGGTCTGCTTGTATCTCGTCTCATACATACAAAAATTATGCTGGAGTTTTATACCAGTTTATCCTCAACTGAAAAATGACAAAGTTTCAAAACTGGTACCACTACCAGTCACTGTGTATTTTAGTTCCTCTCAGCTCTCATAATTTCATTATTATATGCATCTTATTTGGTTAATGACACTTAAGAAAAACAGTATTTGAGTGTGTATTTTTTGCAAATTTTCATTCATACCTCTGTTGCACTCTTTTTTGTATTTTTTTTTATAGCGGCACAGTTGTTGAAAAGTATGAGTTTATTGTTGTTGTTGTTGTTTTCTTAAAAATGCAGCTGGTAATGATGTTTCTTATTGTTTTGAAATTATCGTGGAAATGCTTTGAATGAACGAGAAAGAAGGAATGAAATTTTTGTATTTTCCACGGTCCAGCTTTCTATGCAAATATTACAGTTGGGAGTACAGTTTGTCAGCTTACAGATTAGTATCACCCACACGTTGTATCATTCATTTAAATATTCTTTTCTGTCAAGATGACATGCTCCATATGTATTTCAGCCAACTTCATAGGTGAAAACTGTCTGCTTTACAGAAGATTTCAGCTGAGGTGAGATTTGGGTTCCTTTGCTGAGAGTGGGAGAAAATTTTCACCGAAATCATCATGCATTTTTTTTCAAGCCTAAGAAATGCTGGACAAAGTTATAATGAGCAAAATTAAGTGGTGTAGCAGCTATTGCAGCAGTTTTGAAATGCATGAAATGCAAATAAAGATGCCTTCTTGCTCTTTGTATTCAAGAAATATATTAATTTAGAACGGCACAAAATTGCAACAAAGTTTTGCTATTAGCTACTAGATTCTGTAAGCCATGTATCTAATTTTCTTCTTAGATCTAATTTACCAATTTTTATTGGTGCTCCTTGTCCACGCATCTGTTTATCTTCCCATATTCCTGCACATCAGTTTACCCAGCCAACAGCATGATAAAGCATATGCTAACACCGAAGACTGTGGTGAGCATTAGATCCCACCCATCACACTGTATTATCCCTTTGTCATTTCCCGCTGTAGCAACACAGCTGCCAGGTTTGTCCCCGGCAGCACTTACTGAAAAGCATGGTAACTGAGAAAGGTATTTTGTGAATTTTGGATGAAGTCACTTTTAATCAGCTTTGGCATTTTCCAGGAGAAGTAAACAGTGATATTTAAATTTAGGTTATAATAACATTTTAAAAGATACAATGAAAGTGGTTCTGTGTTTGTGGTTAATAGTTACAAATATTCCTTAATATACACCATAAAATTTGTGGAAGGGAATTAGATTTGTTTATAAGAGAAGACGATATTTGATGACATGTCCATGTTTGAGTTCAACATACTTTTAAATCATCATAGTCAATCATTATGCCTGGGAGTGCAAAACTATTAAGTATATTTTGTAAACTAGATGGCACAGAATTATTTTTTAGGTATGTCTAAATCATTTCACTACAATCACATCTTGTAAAAGTAGAAACTAAATTATCATAATAATGGTAAAAATGAATGCCTTACTCAAGAACTGGTCTACAAAATGATTTTGTCCTTCTTCTCTGGGGGGAAAGAAGGGGAGAATTCATTGTTTTGTGCCTACTACATGTTCACCACTGAAAAAACCCTGAACCAACTTCAAATGTCATGCATCTTATGTTGCCATTGTGTACTTTTGGGTCTCTTAGTTTCTGTCATTGTCTATCAATTTGGCATCTGAATGTTCACTCTTTGTTTTTTGTAGGTTTCTCTCACATTCCTACATTGACTTTCCTCTTTTGTTGCCTGACTTGCTTTGGCTAGTTGATTCAATCACGGTATGTATTTATCTTTTTCCCCTCTCTTTAACATTCTTTTTTTCTAATGTAAATCCCCACCTTAAATTCATGAGACATTATATAAACATGTTAAGAGTAACATTTGAAATACTGATACTTTTGGAGCACAAGTGTTTTGTTATGACCAGATTTTACTTATTTAGAGGTCCATGGGCAGAGCGACTGTCCCATCTGTGAGGTAATTACCTCGCATCTACTTTCTATGTCAATGAAACATCTATCCTGTTTGTTTTTTACAACACATTCTGGTTGATATTATCAACCTGAGCTATGTATTCATTATTGTCCCAGAGTGTTGTGTCCTTTTACCTCATATCTGACTATGATGTTTCTTTAAAAAATTGTTTACAGATTTTACAAAGGACACATTATATATACTGTGTAAATTTCTATTTATAAATTATCTATTTAAAATGGAAGTGCATAGGTAGGGAAGATGTTCCCTCCCTGTGCACTTCGCATAGGTAGGGAAGATAGTATACCACGTCATCACCAAACGTGTGGAATTATTATTGGTCTAAATTTAGTGCATTTTTTATTTGAATCACGATATTTAGGCTATAGAATTAGTTGTCGGCGAGCCAGTGGCGACAGAAGCGAATCGCGATTCGAGTCAGTCAACGACAGGAGGTTATATGAATCAAAATCATCCTAATCAGTCGGCGAATCAGCAAAGACAAGTGACAGACGAACAGCCTAGACCGAGCTCAAAGCAAAACGGAGTGACAAAGGCTCGCTACTCCATCGCCCACTCCGAACAGAGAAGGTCAAGACGGAAGCCGACGTCGTGTTACGGCATCATGGACATAACCATTCGCTTACTGAACTTGTGTGTGTGTGGGGGGGGGGGGGAGGGAGAGTATCTGCCGATTTCTTTATGCACCAAAATTTTAAAAAAACAAGCAAAAAAAAAAATCTGCACTGGCAAGAAGCAAAATAAATAGTTTCATAAATAGCTTGAAATAGTTTCAAATTTTTCTTTCTCCTCTCCAGTGTAATTTGTGGAGAATGAACTGAAATATGAAGGGTTCGATCGTCGAACTACTGCGTAGTCGAAGTTTCATCACTCCAACCAGCAACCCTAAGGTAATCCTCTGTATACGATGTTTGCGCAAAGCAATGGTATCGTTCCCTCGTAGATCCGCTGTTTACAGCATTGACCGACGTCTGTTTGATGTAGGGACCACGTGCGGTAATCCTACCTACTCTACGGGGATATTCTACACAAATACATCGGATTGGCGTAGGGGTGCTGGGTGGAAACTTCCCTGGAAGGCTTGACCTACAAGTAAATTAAATGCCAGTGTATTCTTCGTGTAGGTGTGCTTTACTGTATGTTTTCCTAAATTGGCAGGAAACTGCTAGTTCCCCTTGCTCCTCTCCCAATAGATCCACTCTGGACTTTTCATAGGTGCCATGCTCAATTACAATAATACATGTAATTACATTCTGCCCCCATGGGCTTAAAATTAAAGCCTATCAAATTCGTTGTCCCCTCATACATGAACGTAAATTGAAGAAACGTAAGAACAACAGAAAATCTGTGGGGTCGCCTTTCTTCTTACAGCTTTTTCTTTTTGCCATAATTATTTTGACAGAGGTAGGTTAGTTTGCTGTCGCCAATGGGTCGTAATGGGGATAGGTGCTGATTTGGCTTCTTACCTGCGGATGATGAGTGTGATACATGATCATTACCTATAAGTATAATGTTTCATAGCTATTGCAAACAGAGCAGGCAAAGCACAGGAAGAAAGGAATATCTTCCCTGCCTAAGCAAAGTAGGCCTATTATACAAGAAATATCTTCCCGACCTAAAAAATATGCAGAGACAAAAATATTTTCCTTGCCTAAGTTAAGTGAATAGTCAAGAAATAATTATCTTCTCTGCATGTACTTTGCACACATAGGGATTTCATAGTCTGGGGATATCTTCCTTACCTATGCAAAGTGAATTGGCAGGGAATATCTTCCCTACCTATGCAAGGTGAATAGGTAGACATTCCCTACCTATGCAAAGTGTATAGGTGGGGGATATCTTCCCTATCTATGCACTTCCATTTAAAATACTGACTATGCACACTGCTGGAAACTCACTACACTTTTCTACAAGCTCAGATTTTCAAATAAACATGTAATTATGAACATATGTAATTATGAACTGTGGGTGCTGATTCTGTGACATAGTTTCAAATACTCCAAGTCCAACAGAAATTATAGATAACAAAAAAATGTTGTTGGTGTCTGAAGTATCCTTGTAAGTAGAAGGTGCCTAATTTTATGAGATTCTCAAAAATTGTTTCTAAATTTAGTACCAATTTATCAGCCTTCCTCAAACTATATCACTTAATATTCTGCTGTCTTATTGACTCACGCCACAAAGGAGATCTGGATGATGTTGTTTACTGTGTTTTGTAATCAAATTCTGAGGTTACATGCTTGAATTACAATCAGAGAACAATATTTTCTGTGGCTGGCTTGTTCTAGAGCATCTCGCATACAAATTTAATGGGCCATGGCAGAGGACCCTGACATTCCACTTATTTTCTTTAAGCAACCAGCTTTTGTGCTGAAGAAAAGACTTCATGCTGACCTTACAGCCTATGTTCATACAACCTACTCTGTTGTACATTACTTGATGAAGGAAAGAATTTCCCTTATTTGTATGCAAATTTTACATGGTGCTGCAAAAAAAAAAAAAGGTTTTTGGTACAGTGGTTTTATTTTGACTTTATTAGGTATCTTTTTTTTTTTTAGCAATATAGGAAGCACAGTGAAATGTTCATTACAGTTAAGACAATAGACAGACATTTATTTATAAGAGAAAGAAAACTCTGGTGATCACTGAAGAGCCACACAGTCACAAAGCCCAGGTTTTTTTAACTTGGAGTTCCTAACATTTGTTAATTTATACACTTAAAACTCCAGTTTGGTATTTTCATAGGAACAATTTATTGCTTTGTTTTCCCTGGCATGCTTTGAAATGAAACTCTGTTTTAGGGAAATGGGGAAAAAGCAGTTGTTAGGGTTCTACCATTTTTGTAAATTGTATGTTCATGATGTGGAAAATTTAGAATAGTATTCTTCACAGATAAATCTTGCTTCCATGTATCACAAAAATTCATCCTGTTACAATCATTCACATGCAGACTTTTATTTTATGAAATTTATTTATGAAAAAAGCTAGGAGGAGTTGCTAATTAATAATTTAGTTTGTTTTCATGTTGTGTGATGATGAAAAGTATGTGGTGTTGTATGTACTATCAGCATGGACGTTAGTAAATTAAGATCAATGTGGTAGGATGAGAAACTGAAGATGTTGCAAGTGAGAGTGCACTTTTTCAATGGTAAAACTGTTTAAATATTCAGTATAGATAATTTTTTTGTTTTTCATATTTTATTTGTGTGGCTTTTCTATCTTTTGAATTTTCAACTGTCAGATGTGGCAAAAGTTATGTTGTACGTGTTGTTGTTTTTATTTTTTCAATAGCTATAATCTCATGCTAAGTTGAATAAGATAGATGTTTACCACTTTTCCCAATACATGTAGTCTTATGTATTGTGACCTCTTTTAAAATGGTCATTTTCAATCTAGTCAGAACAAAAAAAACGCACACATTTAGACAATAATTTATTCCTTGGTTAGTTCACATTACATTAGGAAATAGTTTTTTACTTTTAAACCGGACAGATAATGAGATTTCTTACTGCTGTAAGTCAGAAATCATTTTTTTTTTTTACTTTTAGAAAGGAAGACCACCCATTACATATCACGATAACATCAAGAAAGTCAGCCAGCTGGAAATAAGTGAACTAACTAGGAAAGCTAAGGACAGGATTGGGTGGAGGAGATTTTGTCGTGACATCCACTGTAGCAGCTAACATCGATGACGATGAAGCCGACAGGTGACAGGTGAGGTGACTTTTAGAAAGACAAAGCTCCTCAGCCAGGTTCTCTTATATTCTCTCCACACCCATAAGTGAGTGCCAGTAACTTTGTAAAAATGTGAATAGAGTGATATACATGTAATATTATTACTTGAATTTGAATGCAAGAGGTGCATTAAGGCTTTTAGGTTCTAGCGCCAGTATCATTCTGGTCCTTGCACGGCAATACCAGCATGCAGGTGGTGCTAATTTAGTGTCGTCAGGATCTTCAACACTAAATTATAGCATTATCCGTGCACAAGTATCACAGCACAAGGATCAAAATACATACAGTAGAAGTTTTACACTGTGCTGGTACACTGGCGCAAGAATGTGAAAGAGTTATTAACTGCATTATAGTGACAACTGTGTTGTTGATGTTGTGAGTTGACATGCTATTATTATATTCACTTTTATACTGTAAATTAAAACCAAAAGTGCAGCCATTGTATGGCAACTGATGGCAATGTAAATGTGTTTACACTGGTTATAAATAAACATATGTTTTAAAATTTGTTTTTGCTGTTCTTGTTGTTGTCATAGCTCTGGCAGCTTAACTCTGCTAAGTCTTATTATTTTACCACTCCTATAATACACTCTCACCATCACATGGGTTGCATTATGGAATTTTTTCAAACATACATGTACTTGCAAGTTTCTGTAATGGATTTTCAAATTTTCAGGGGATTAAATTCATCATGGGATAATTTTTTTTAAGCATAGTATGGAGATCTTAAGAAACATGCACATCATTGCATTTAATAAAATCTAACTGCGGTGGGGGATGTGTCATGATTCAGATGTTGTTAAAACTCACGCAGAGAGTGAGTTGTTGTTGTTTACCAGGGCCATGAGAAATTGGCTGGTGGCCTTGAACGGCCCTCGCGAATTATAGTTGGTGAGTAAATAAATGTAAAGTTAAACTGTTAGATTCAGGCTTGTGGGTTTTAATGTTCGTGATTAATAAGTAATGGAGTAGGGGTGAAACAAGGTGGGGCTAGTTGACATTGTTAAGTATGACTAGACAAGTTTTTGCACGTTAACTGGCTGGTAGAATAGTGCAGACGTATTACTACAATTAAAATGGTGGGAGGTTTCGACCTATGAGATAGCTGAACTAATTGGGCCAGCGGACTAGCACGCTGGGTAGTTAGATAGTATAAGACATCGTGTAACGTTCAGATTTAGTGAATACAGACGAGCAGAAGCATCGTGTCGTGAAGTATCTCCGGTTGACCAGTACCTGAACTGTGTGCTTTGAAGACAAGAAGTCCTTGCTAACGGACTGACTGAGCTCTAGAAAGAAAGGTCTGAGTGGGCTGACCTTTGAAAGCCCACGCTGCGCTATATTGATGTTCGCGCCTACCAGTAGGCGTGACCAATGGTACTATATCTTATTTATTCAAGCATAATAGAGATCGGAGATAGAGAGAGAACTACAGCCTCATAGGAAGACTAAGGAAACCCCAGCTGGCACTCGACCACGAGTGTCCTGTATCATAGATCTATTGCCATAGTATGATTGGAATAATATAGCACATTGTTGATGAATTGAATAGTGATTGTGCATAAAAATATAGTCTTTTGGCAACTGCTTAAATTACCTACAAGCCGAAGAGTGCTTCTGTAGGCTTTGAACATACTGGGCTCTCCTAACATTCAAGCCCATATTATTTATGGAGAGTTTGCCTGGCGACTGGCCAGTGGCGACTCAACTGTCACTTTAAATTGATATCTAGTTTCGTATAATATACCTATTTGCTATTGATTGCAGTACCTCCATAGTTACATGAATATCATTGGTTAAGTTATTAATTAGAGTTTTTTTGGTTTGAATATATACCCCTATTGTCTTTTGTTTTGTTATTAATATTTATGTAAACTATGGCCTGACCGGCCTGACATATATACGCTCTAATTATTTAATACTTTTCTTGTGTGGTTGTGTCCGAGTGTGAGTTAGCTGCCTCTCGTGCAGTCGTAACATCCCCAAGACCCTAACTCTGCTCGTGACAGCGGCCCTCACTGCTATTATGGGCATAAAGGTAAGGCATCCATTGTTCAAGAATGGAGTTACTTCTTGATACTGAAGAATGAAACAGGTGTCAAATTAGCCAGGTACCCAAGACTGACTACTAACACAAGTTCTTCTTACACTCTATTATATCCAAGCCAGTTCAAGGTCAGAAGCTGTTTCTAACGAACATGTAAATAAAACATGTTTTAAACCATCACTGATGTGAAGTCAGAAAAAATTTACTCTGCATTCACTGTCACTTGCCACCACAATGTAACAGTCAACACATCTACATCAGTCAACGTTTAAAATGGATAATTTTCACCAGTCTGTGAAGTTTTCAACATATCACAAATGCAAACACAAGCAGTGAATTCTCAGGGTCAAGATATAAGGATTGGGGTCTGAAAACTGACTGGAGATAATATGGGATTATTCACTGGGATGTATAAAAATAATTTGAAACCATACAATACTAATTCACGCATCCACAAGAGATCAAAGTTTCACATTCAGCACTTCTGATGCACCATGTCATTCACTACAACATAAAAACCACAGAAAATGCGTGGGGTCGCAGCAAGACTTGAAGAAAAGTCAAAATATGGCAGAAAGAAAAAGTCGTATGCAGCAAAGCCTCACATAAGAAATGATGCTGAAGAAGGTTTCCGTACAGAAAGTTTGACCCTTTTCCTTTGCATTTTATTGTATCGTTTCTGTATTATTTCCTACAAGAGGCTTTGCTACAAACAACATTTTCCTTTTGATTTATTTGACATTCACTACAACACAAGTCTCCTACTATCCTCAGATATTAAGATCAGTCAGCACTATCAGGATACTTAATCACTCTAATTAATTTGAAATACTCATACACTCAAAGAATGTCATGACTTGTTCTGTTGTAGCCCCTCATTTCTTGGATTCTCAATTGATCAAAATTTACTATGACTTTCATTAGCCAGCAGACAGCACATGTATCACTGGAACACAGTATTTCTGTCTAAACCTGTGACTTATCTGATCAGTAGGACAAATGCAAAGGCAAAAATCAAAACAACAAAATGTGTACATTGGGAGGTAGATCGTTCAAGATTGAAACAAATTCATGATTGAACACAGAACATGGTGTTCTCAAATCAACAATCATTAGATGCAAAATTGATAAACAAACAATAACAGACCTGATGGATGCACTAACAAAAATAATATGCCATTTCTTTAGTAATGCATGATCTTTAAATCAGATTAAGAAACACAAACAGCCATGGAACATGAACTTCCTACATTAAACATCATGAATGGACACGACTGATACTTTAGACAGCCACTAACGTCAACATCGTGAAGAGATGAATAGTCTATGAAACAAGTAATATTACTCCAAATCTGACTCACTGATTATAAATAAACTGTGTACAAAATACACAGGTCTGAGACCACTCACAGAATTGACAAACTACCACTGCAATAGAGACAGTCACTATTGCATTGGCCTGTTCAGCTACGAGTGATGCTACTACAACAAAGCACGCAGTCAAAACAGGTTGTGAAATTTTACGATCATCCCTGACCAACATAAACCTATACATGCACTTTCAGTACTGATTTATGCATCAAATATACTTTTACATTTTGTAAAATATCTTACTTCGATGCTGGGTCATAGGCAAATTTACGATATACAACTTGTAGTTTTAACTCACGGCCAAACAAGTTGTTGAATATTCTGTGTAAGTTCCAGCTTTTAATTGTTTAATGTCTTAGAGAAAACCTACAGAATTTGTCTTCCAGCTGGCACCATCTTTTCCTTATCTTCAATAAAATCACTGAAGTGTTTACAGGTGTTTAATGAGATTCTTTCCTGCTTCCATCTGTAAAATTTCGTTGTACACATTCTATTCCTTTCAGTCCAGTTGTGGACAGCCATTCCTTGCTTGAAAATCTTGATTCTGCTTTAGATGTTCATTGTGCTTGTTTCATGAATAGTCTGTGAGACAAAGATTGAAAACCTGTGCACATAATGTTCGTACATGATGATGATATACGTCTCTCAAGATGCTGCAACCCTCATATTATTTTGTTTCAATATCAAAAGACATACCTGGTAAATTTATGCAGGACACTCAAATTTTTCCATGAGATCTTTTCAGTTTTTTTACCGTTTCCATTTCTTATTTTAGACATAAGTACATGTATAATGATTTTGTGTATGGAATCTGTAAATGTGATAAATCAATTCACAGTAAAATTTAAGAATTCACATGCAAGTAAAATTCAGCAATGGCAAACTACTTGGCTCAGAACACAGCCATGGACAGTTTTCAATTATTACAAGAATGACAAACCTGTATATCCATGTTGAAGTATGGTACATGATGAATGATGTCCCCTTTTTGTGTCATGAGGTGACCTTTCCTTGCTGATGGACCAAGTACAGTCACAATATCCCCTTTTAGAAAACCATCCTCATCTTGACTTTGTTCTTAAACAGAAAAAGTAAAATTAAACTCTCCAACCTAAATATTAAAAAAGATTTGTCAAGGCTGTACAATAATTATATCATAGTTTGCCTTTCAGCGCAGGCCCTTATTCATGTGAAGACTACAGGGGAAGGACGTCAGTTGTCACAAAATTCGAGTTTTTGGGTCACCTCCCTCAGCTCTTAGCTAATATCTTTAGCTTTGTTCCTCTCTTACCAATTAAGTGAGAAACAACCGTTGTCCAGCAATAGGTGCAAATTTAGATAAGGCATCCTCTTTTCAACCTATGGACTTTCAAACTTCAAAATGCGAATTTCTCCAGATCTTCATTTTGTGACAACTGATGTGTTTCACCTGCAGTCTTCATGTATGTGTTCAGTTTCTGAACAAAAAATGTTTTTTCAATTACAAAAAAAAACTAAGTCTTTGTCCTGTAAGTTATGCTCTCACCATTAATTTGTTCATTTTACATCTACCTGGAAATAACTTAACTTTTTTGTCTGGAAAACATGACTGCTTGTGATCTGAGACTACTTTTCAAAATTGTTTTCGTATGAGATAATTTTGTTATATATTGAATCTCCACTCACCTGGGAAGTTGATATTCATGCATCGAGACTGTGGGTAGCTGATCTTAACATTACCATGTATGGAATAAGTCCTCTTGGGAGGAAGATCTGGCCTAGACTGCTGTGAATTGAAAAGGAAATACAATACTACAGAGTTCAGGGAAATGTGTCTATTCATTCCCATCACAAATTTTCAAGAAGGCAAGGGAAAGTATAAAAGTACTATCACAAATGCGAGGGGTAGAGGTGATTGCTTAGCAAGGTAAACAGTGTTCAAGGTCATCAAGGACTTTATTCAGACCACATAATTATGCATTCGTAAAAAAAATTAGAGAAGCAGTATGTGGCAGTCTGCGTGTACCTAAATGTCAAGAACAACTCTGCCCGCTTTGCAGTATTTTAATTGTCAGGCTAACCCCACCATGATCACAGATCTGAGGTGCAATTACAAATCATAGAAACTTATTATTGATTTCAGTTGTTAATTTTTCTTCCTTTGATCATAAATTCTAAGTTTACTTCAGATTTTACAAGTATTTTCCACTAAGAGAAGCCATTTAATCACACCAACAAGATGGACATTCTGTGAATGGAATGATGATATAATTCATGCATTTGTGAAAAACAAATAAACAGTGAAATCTGATCATGTTCATAAAATATATTTATTTAAAAAACTGCATTTATTTCGAAACAACCAATTATCTTCTAAAGTTCAGTGCAACTTTGATTTACCAATACCTTTAAAACCACTTGACTTACCAGATTGGTTCCCCACATTTTGCACACATAAGCAAGCACAGCTGGCTCCACTTTTTCAATCTTTTCTCCTTTCGGTGGAAGCTGAGGTCTGAGACAGATGAAAGAGCATTGACTACTGTAGGGTACACTGAGCAAATTAACATATACTCACAGTCATTTCACAATTGCCTGAGTCATGTTTTCGGAGTTTTGAGATGAAATGCTCACCTTAATCAGACAATCACATGGCACCACTGAAAAGTTACATTGTTCCATTTCATTGACCAATGAGTTTTTAAATGAAAACCCTCATCCACCTAAATCACCATTTTAGTCTGTTGTTAGGGGAGCGCCGTAGTCTAATTACAAAGCCAGACAGAGAAAATAATGGGTTGTGTTCACTGTCCAGCTGTAGCTTTCTATGTTAAATACTAATGCTACTACCGTGTTCAAAGTGAACAGTTTTCTTTGATTTTCAAAAAACACCAAACATGACTTGGGCAATTGTGGAATGACTGTGACGATATGCCAGTAATTGGATAAGATTCTGCTTAAAGAGTACATCATTCCATGTCTCGGCGGGACGTATCTGAGAATATTGCAAACTTGCACAGCCCTCATAACAGCATAATTATACTGCAAATGTGCTCTATGCCTTTTGAAATTCGAAACTGGAATGATCTTTTATTCTGTTCTCTTGTGTGGTTCATCACATACTTATCAATATAGGGTGATTTTTGACATTCTTGCACATTTACACTGGCAATTTGGTCTCCATTTCAACTTCAGCTCTACATCTATGGTTTGGCAGAATTATTCTTTATTTAAATAACTGTGAGATACTTGTTTAACGTATTCATGTACCTCGGTGTTGGAGGCATGAGTCCTGATGTAGTAAATTTCTTCTTGTCCGATGTCTTTCTCTTGGCTCGGTTATTAAATGACTTCCGAGTTTTGAAGCCACGCCATGCTGCTTGGATTGTGGTTGCTGCAGATGTCACTCTTTCTTGTCTCATGGCCTCCAAAGACTGACGTGTGCCTTCACTGATGATGTCAAAAGCAAAGTTTATTTAAAAACCACCATGACCTGTGAACTTAGAATCAATCTGACAATAAGGCTGAAATGTAATGTGAGAGGATGAACGACTTTCTATTTTTAATGTGCTTTCATGGTAACTCTAGTGCGTGAGTGAGGGACGGCCACTCATAGTAGTTTATGGACACTTGGCCGAGTACCATTAATTGGATTATTTCCCTTGTAATACTAGCGCGGGACCCGTTATTCACATCACGGTGAAAAGCGCGCATTTTGATTGGTCAGTTGGAAATGTTGACCACCGGGCTTCCAACTCTTATATCATGGCTTTAAGTTTCTTACAACTCGCTCCTTCGTTGTTATCCACCGACAGAAAGACGGGAACCCGAATTCATTTTTGAGAGTAGACAATACCCTATCGGTACAAAATAGGTACTCATGATAACGTTTGTTATCAATGGAGATACGTCGTATTAATGGACGAAAGTATCCCGCACAAAATTGTCGAATGTTGTTAGTCCTGACTCTTTGAAAATTTATATTAAAACTATTACCGGGTTTCTGGTATAAGTAGTCAGTTAGAATTTTAGCAGCAAGTTTCTACTTTATAATGGTACCAATTTCGTTGTACTTTGATGCACATGTCCTATTGAAATAATTAATAAGAGGATCTCGGATTTAAAGTAAACTATGAGTTAGACGCATGTTATCCCCGATAATTCCAACCTGGGTCAAATTTATTCAATTATAGCTGGAGGGGACCATAGAGTAATTTCTGCAGTTTACTGGGATACCTAACTGACTTTTGTGTGCACCCTTTTAACCGTACTGTAAATTCGACTGTGTTAGGACCCTAACCGGTTATGTTGTTTGGCTAGACTCAATGTCCGAGCCTTTCACTTGTCCAAAACTGGACTACGTAATAGCTCTCTCGGACGTCCGCGCTGGCTCATAAATAATATGCGAGTTCGAGTGGTCAGTACACTCCATCAAAGACGCAGAGACAAGAGCCGACAGCACAGTGAACCCAGACCAGCAACCCGGGCCCGTAGAAGCTCAGAGGCTTGCCGACGCTTGCCATCGCCACCCCGCCCCATAAGGCATGAAGCGGTAGCACAGGACCCGGAGAAACTTTGGGTAAGTTGGAGACTATTATATTAGAAGTGACTTTAATTTGCGCACCCCCCCCCCCCCTTTTTTTGGATGCCGCGTAGAGAATGCTGATCTACAGAGACCATTATGAGTCCGGCTCAACGGTAATTGCCATTGTCATTAGACGTGTAAGACGCGCGGTGCAGTGCAGTGTCTTGATATTGTGACTTTATTGTCAAAGTTAACGTTTGTGGTGCTAGATGATAATGATGGCTCGCTAGCCAAGCTGTCACGATTTGCTTGTGTGCATATATATAGTGTATGTGTAGCATTGCCTTGTTGTGGTAGGCAGTGAGGATTTCCTGACATGTTAATGTGGATGGCTTATGTTATAGCGAGCGGCACTACACACTTGATTGTATTACGGGTATTTGTGTACCTTGCCAGTACCACTGTGCTATAGAGAGCAGTGTGATTGTGATTGCGTGTTTAGTGTTTAAGATGTGTAATTAATTACATGTATTGGAGATGTATAATATTAGTTGGGCCTCACATGGGTGAGCCCCAGGATTGTTCTATGTGCGGCGGTGGATGAACAATGTTTCAGTGAGTCTACACATGTTGCAATGAGTCTCGCCGACATATATATATATATATCATGTGCATGTATTATAGTTATCCAGATGTATTATGCTTCTATGAGTTTTGTAAGTGTGTGAGGGACAGTTTCATTTTAAGGAATGTACACACTACTTTATGAATAATGCAGTGGTGTGTCATGCGCATGTTGTTGTTAGCCTGGCGGCATAGCTCCGCGGCTAAGGTCAAAGGGCATGACCCTTCAGTATCGATTGGGAAGGGAAGTAACCAATACAATAGCCCTGGGGCGGGTTAGTACTAATAATGGGAGTGGGCCTATGAGGATGGCCTGCATTGGGATGCAGCGTCTGTGTTATGGACGGTCAGTGGGCCATGTTGGCCACTGCGTTATTATTTTATGGAATGGCCACTCTGGATGTGCTGTACACCGGCTCAGTGGAGCGAAACTATTGTGTTCTTGCCCCTTCATTTGTTATGTCCTTCATACTTTGATTAGTACATTAGTTTGTGTTGCCAGGGTACTAGGAAACTCCTTGTGTGTATGATATAGCCACTTGTAGTTGTTATTCATTAAGCGCTAATCATTAACCTTAGCGCTATTTTATTCCATGCATACATATCCAGTTGGTTATTGCTTAAATTCTATATTATGTTGTTGTTGTTTGATTTAATACTTAATACTATTACTATGTATGTCCACCATTGATTGCCTGATTAATGTTGTCATTATATCCTAATCATATTTTTGTCTTTTTCTCTTGTTCCAGCTTATGGCTGGTTGGGCTTCTTTTCTGGGTTTCTTTTCTTTTTCTGGGTTTCTTTTTCTTTTTCTTGGTAGGGTTCTCCTATGCCTTTTTGTTTGGTAGTGATACCTTTGTTAGGCTTTTTGAATAAATAAGATTGCCAGCAGAACCCTGTGTTTGTTAATCCTGTGTATCCTTAAGGGAGTTACTATTGAACCCACGCAGTAACCACATTAGCCACTCGTAGTTCACCCAACAGTAATATCAATATCATATATCCGACAACTTTCTGTCTGCTGCCAACTCTCACTCACTCACTCTCTCTCTCTCTCTCTCTCTCTCTGTCTCTCTCTCGCTCGCTCGCTCTCTCTCTCTATAGTTTATGTAAACATCCATATCTATACCTATAAAATATATGCCTTCTTCCCAGAGACCACTGTGTGCTGATGTAAGGGAGGCGACTCTCATCCATAGCCCTCAAGAACTGACTGAGGATAGCCTTGAATGAAATGAGGATTGCTATTTCATTTTAAAAGACAGTAATGCCCTTTAAATGTAATTGATAGTGTAATAAAGTGTATGCTTTGTGTTTCAGATGGAAAGTTTGGAATGGTGAGTAAGATGTTTACAGCCTTGAGAGTAAACCTATCACTGATGTCAAAAGATGAAAACAAATTTTAAAAATGCCAAACAGGAGCATATGTGGATATGCTGTAGGCCTATTAAATATTATGGTTTTTATATTTCTCAGATGTCACAGGAAAGTTATTACATTAAATTTGAAATCTGTGAAGCAATACAATCATAGTCAAGTCAATGGCTTTCACCTCGACAAATCATAAATCTTAATAATTAATAACTTTTAAGTTTAGATAACAAATTCTTCATTTTCCTAAAAGAAAATTTACCTTTTTGTAAAAAATATTCTGACATATGTTTCATACCTTACACTCTTCAAAAGGTGGATCACTCTTCCGCTGATATCGAGGCCCAGTTAGGAATAAACGATATTGAGAGTTAAATGTTTTGTATCTGAGCCTGTGAGGCAGACCTGAAAACAAATCATCAAGACACCTGGCAATGTGTACTGACTACAGAAAGAATGCAGTTTGAAATAACTGAATATGAATAAATATTTTTTTTTTTTTCTTTAAGGAATTATTTTAATTTTTTTTCCTACTGTATTGATTCCTTATTCCTACAATAAGTGACCATTTAGCTGGGTACTGGTAAAATGTGGACCATGACCTAGCACTGAAAAATAATCCCCAGCAGGTTACTGGTAGCACAAATCATCACAAAATTCCATGCACTTGCCATATAAGTTGCATTTTTTGCTTACAGAACATCACAGAGGCAGTCACCAAAACAATTCTGAAATTATTTATATAATAATCATCACTGTGCCATTTTCAATTAATTGTACTAACATTTAAAAATAAAAACTTGGGGTTTGCATTGTTATATAGTACAACTTACTGTTTGTGCGTGGGGAATATTATATTTAACCTGTTACATACAAACGGAATAAAAGTTGATTTTGACAATTTTGAGTTAAAAGTATTTTCTGAAAATTGAAGTGTTCCCCTTCCATTATAGTGAAAAATGACTCTTAATAGGATTATTAAAACCTAAAACATTAACCACTGAGGAGCATGGGTCATTATGACATTATTCTGGGAAAACAGGTTTCAAAGACAGAGGAGCTATCTGGTGATGGCATCGCAATACAATAAAATGCTTTTAAAATAATAGTTAGCAAGTGAATTAAGAATTGATACAAATGTCTACATTTGTAAAGGAACATGATAATTTTACAGGGGAAAAAGTAAATACACCATAGCCTACCTCCTGCCATCAGTTGAACAGCTTCAGTAATCTGCAATGATCTGACTTGCCGAGTGACAGTTTCAGGGTCAAATACACCAGCCTGACAATGATCATTGCCCTGAAGAAAGTAACATATTATATATTATATGATGTGAACAGTTGGATGACAGGTAGTATCTAGAGATTGGAGAGTAGCTAACAACCAGATACTGCAAAAGATTCATGACATGGATTTTGCCTGGTCCCCATAAAGAGAAGTAAATCCAGGGACTTAGTACTGGTATGACTGGAGGTTCTCCTTCTAAAAAGATCTGTAGTCTTGTTCTTTCACACTTTTCGATTATATGAGAAAAGTCTTCCCCATGTTCATGCTGGCTGGCCTGTAATTTGCAAATTTACTTGTTTCCATCTTCATCCTTTCTCCTTCTTGTTTTTATCATGCTCAGCAAAACCTTTATTTCTTTCATTTGCTAATAATACAAAGTTGCAAAGGGCAGCACATTAAGGATAATTTCAATTTTAAGGGGACCGTGAAAAATTCCAATTAAAGAAATTAAATAATACCTACCTTGATACATCGGATAAAGTGAGGTTTGGCACAGGTGACAGATTTCAAAATATTCTCAAGGCGTGACTGGAAATCTTTTGAAAGTGTTCCCTGTTCACTGTCTTGGCTTATCATGAATGAGGAAAAAAGATTGAAAGTTAAAACAGTTGTCTGTCCATTGGACTTTGGGCAATTTACAATATAAGGCTCATGCTGAAGCAGCTTGTAGAGCCATTTCCAGTACAAAAATAAAGTTATGGCACAGAATTTGCTCATTTCACAAATCATCCTTGCAAAGATTATCTTTTCTCTTTTCATCTTGATGACATTCACCTCTGGTTTATTTGGGGATTCTGTCATACTGCAGGTGATTAACTGTGAACTGTAAACATTACCACTGTCAGGATTTAAGTACTATAAATGCCGTGCTGGGTCACGACTCGCAAGGAGTTGATTTTTCACGGTCTCGTTGATTATAAGTGTGTGGCATGGTACGAAAGATTAAATAGTAAATACCTCTCGATTTAAAATGCAGTCATAATACCAACTCTCTAACACTGGAGGGGACACCCGGGTCTTAGTGGATAACTTATGTTCAGCTCCTCGTTCATTGTTGAGTCATCAATGGACAAACACTTACACTTGGTCCCTGGTATTAGAAAAACCAGGGAACAGTAGACAATAGCAGTGGGCATATCTCATTCAAGCATATGGCTTCATCTCAATGTCTATAGTGGACTAGACATGAATCGAACAGACTTATGATTCTTCAGGCAGAATCGTGCCGACGCCTGCACAGATTGGAATTTTCTGTATGGAGTAATGGACATAGGTATGGCTACACTTTTATACTGTGCAGCCACCTGCAAATTACCGTCCAAATCCCTAGATCTGATTGGTGCATCCATGCGAGCTCATCTCGCAGTATTAATATATTCTACGTGGGAGTTGGTCACGGCCTTGTACTAAAAACAGACAAGGTCAATTTAAAATGTCAAAACAATTACTGAAATCTTTAAACCCTCGTGCTTTCTACATTTTATGTACGAATTTCTGAACGCGACTAAGCGTCTTAAACTATCTATCCTTATTCACCCCTTCTCTTCCCTTCTAAGTGTTCATCAAAATCACGGGGTCGAGAATTGCACTGTCACTCCTAACTTATCCATTTATTCTATCTCGCCCCACTTTCTTTCCATCTCTAAGAAAAAGTGTTTCAAAAACAAACTGTTCACGAGAACAGTTCAAGGACAAAATTACGCTGGTTATAATCAACGAGACCGTGAAAAATCAACTCCTTGCGAGTCGTGACCCAGCACGGCATTTATAGTACTTAAATCCTGACAACCACTGTGCTCAAATATAATACACTAACAGACAATAGTTTCCCAGATATTCTCAATTGGTAATTTTGTCCTGATGGGTCATTCAACGTCTTGGAATAATAATAAATTTGTAATAGTATAAGAGTGTAAAATTAAAATGAACATTTAGAACACTCTTATATTTCACAAATTGTGACATAATTATGAGATATATTAAATCTCTAAAATAAAAGTATTATACACATACTATATGTGAGAGGATGAACGACTTTCTATTTTTAATGTGCTTTCATGGTAACTCTGGTGCGTGAGTGAGGGACGGCCACTCATAGTAGTTTATGGACACTTGGCCGAGCACCATTAATTGGATTATTTCCCTTGTAATACTAGCGCGGGACCCGTTATTCACATCACGGTGAAAAGCGCGCATTTTGATTGGTCAGTTGGAAATGTACCGGGCTTCCAACTCTTATATCATGGCTTTGAGTTTCTTACAACTCGCTCACTCGTTGTTATCCACCGACAGAAAGACGGGAACCCGAATTCATTTTTGAGAGTAGACAATACCCTATCGGTACAAAATAGGTACTCATGATAACGTTTGTTATCAATGGAGATACGTCGTATTAATGGACGAAAGTATCCCGCACAAAATTGTCGAATGTTGTTAGTCCTGACACTTTGAAAATTTATATTAAAACTATTACCGGGTTTCTGGTAAAAGTAGTCAGTTAGAATTTTAGCAGCAAGTTTCCAATTTATAATGGTACCAATTTTGTTGTACTTTGATGCACATATCCTATTGAAATAATTAATAAGAGGGTCTCGGATTTAAAGCAAACTATGAGTTAGACGCATGTTATCCCCGATAAATCCAACCTGGGTCAAATTTATTCAATTATTGCTGGAGGGGTCGTTAGAGTAATTTCTGCAGTTTACTGGGATACCTAATTGACTTTTGTGTGCACCCTTTTAACCGTACTGTAAATTCGATTGTGTTAGGACCCTAACCGGTTATGTTGTCGGGCTGGACTCCATGTCCGAGCCTTTCACTTGTGCAACACGGGCTACGTAATAGCTCTCTCGGACGTCCGCGCGGGCTCATAAATAAGATGCGGTTCGAGTGGTCAAGACACTCCATCATAGACGCAGAGACAGAGCCGACGCTTGCCATCGCCACCCCGCCCCATAAGGCATGTAGCGGTAGCACAGGACCCGGAGAAACTTTGGCTTATGGCTGGTTGGGCTTCTTTTGTTGGGCTTCTTTTTCTTTTTCCTTTTTTTTTTGTTTGGTAGTGATACCGTTGTTAGGCTTTTTGAATAAATAAGATTGCCAGCAGAACCCTGTGTTTGTTAATCCTGTGTATCCTTAAGGGAGTTACTATTGAACCCACGCAGTAACCACATTAGCCACTCGTAGTTCATCCAACATTTTCTGCATCAAAGTACAACAAAATTGGTACCATTATAAATTGGAAACTTGCTGCTAAAATTCTAACTGACTACTTTTACCAGAAACCCGGTAATAGTTTTAATATAAATTTTCAAAGTGTCAGGACTAACAACATTCGACAATTTTGTGCGGGATACTTTCGTCCATTAATACGACGTATCTCCATTGATAACAAACGTTATCATGAGTACCTATTTTGTACCGATAGGGTATTGTCTACTCTCAAAAATGAATTCGGGTTCCCGTCTTTCTGTCGGTGGATAACAACGAGTGAGCGAGTTGTAAGAAACTCAAAGCCATGATATAAGAGTTGGAAGCCCGGTACATTTCCAACTGACCAATCAAAATGCGCGCTTTTCACCGTGATGTGAATAACGGGTCCCGCGCTAGTATTACAAGGGAAATAATCCAATTAATGGTGCTCGGCCAAGTGTCCATAAACTACTATGAGTGGCCGTCCCTCACTCACGCACCAGAGTTACCATGAAAGCACATTAAAAATAGAAAGTCGTTCATCCTCTCACATATAGGCCTAATTACCGATTATCATTACTGAAAATGTAGGGCTACATTGTATGGAACAAACTCATTTACTAATACCTTTCATTTTCTTGTTGACTAGATGAAAGTAATCTAAATCTCCTCCCACATGGACCCATAACACCATCTGTCAAAACAAAACATAAACATTTAAGCTGCATAAGTGTCAAGTGGTATGCAGAGAGAACTTACAACATAAAAACCAAGCATATCGTTTTTGGGATACACAAAACATTGTCAATTTAACTTTCCTTTCCTTGCTAACCTGAAAATCACATTCACCCAACACTCACGTATTTTTGAAAAGAACAGATGAGGTTTGCTCCAGGAGATTATGCATACCATGAAGTTTGAGAAAAAAGACCTCTTTTAAGTTAATAATTTTCTAGATTTTGATCATCACAGACACATGTATGTCACAGATATATCTCAGATTCTTGGAATGCTCATAAACTGTCGCTCGTGTACATATTTTTTTTCTGAAAACTAGCACCTTCATAAGTGATGAAATTCATTTCTATGTCTACAAGAAGAATCCTGGTCAACAGAGACAAATTACAATTTATGCCACCTCAATAAGGTACTGACTCACTCGCTTTTCAGTGAGGGTTCATGAGTGCAAATATTTACCAACCTGGAGAAGGTTTAATTTCTGATGCAAATAAATGAGAAACAAAACCAAAGTTGCAGTTTTGTTGTGCAAAGACATAAATTATGTCCTCTGGCAGTTGATCCTGATTGGTTGACAAAAAACCCGATACATCATAAACAACTCGCCCTGTAAAGTGGCGAATGCCGAATAGATGATCATTCTTTGGTAAAGGTTCAAAGAAACTGAAATGAAAATGGAAATAGAAAATAAACAAAAATGAAAGTTCAGAAGTTAAATATTATAATGATTGTATCCAATCAGTTTTCAAAAGTATTGTCTTGAACCTCGCTTGGGAAGCTGCATCACAATAAACAATTACAGCGCTAACTTTCAGATGTCAAGGTTAATGCATCTTAAATACTTCTTTTACCAATGGAATGCTGGCTGATACTTTGAACAAAAAAAATATACAATAATATATATAATAATCTTCCACCTCTCTTTGTTTATGGAAAAATTGAGTAAATGTGGCAATTCAATATATCATGATTATAATGTCGTAATTAAATGGAATATGAAAACTTACTAATTATTGGCAGTGTGATTAGATCTGATTTGCTCAACAAAGATGTGCTGTGATGACACATCTGACATAGATAAGTTATCCAAGATGCTCAACAATCCAGTGGCCTGCAGAAGTCCAAAACATCATAGATTACATTCTTGCTCTCAGTCTGTATTGACTATCAGTTTTCATCTTGTATGTTTGTGAACTCTTTTCCATTTTACCACCATAAAATTAACAATTGAATAATCTATCCAACTTTTCATTCATTCTTCCAACCACCTGCACTTCCATTCACTAATCATCCATTTAATTTATAATTCTTTCATACAAATTCCATTAGGTTGTCTGTCCATACAGTCAAGTGTCCAACAAGCACTCTTTAACCATACAGGTTCTCCTGTTTATCAGGAGTTCTACAGGACCTGCCAATTCATATTTTCATGCAATTTCTATTATTCCCCTCATTAAGGTCCACCTATTCATCCATTAATCCATCCATGATCTACGCGCGGTCCATCATTCTGCATCTTCTGACATTACAAACAAACATGATATAAAATAATCTTGTTTCTTTTCAGAACATTTAAGCAACATGAATAGCCTAAATTTACTATGACTGACACACCTGAGCAGAGAGCAGTTCAATGACAGGTGTATTGTTGAAGTAGTTGACATCAGCTTCAGGTTGGATTCCCTCATCATAGAGGGCATCTGCCGGACTACGGAACACATGTGTGTTGTAATAATGTTGCATAGCCTCTGCACATAGGTTAATGCACAACTGTTCTAAGGAGTTTACCTGAAAAAATGACAGAGATCATTAATATTCCTATATTCCTCTTGATAATTATTACTGAGATGATCGTAGAGACAATACTGATAAAGGTGTTATAGTAGCGATAGCGCTGTGGTGCCTGTTTTGGTGAACTATAGTGTCAGTAATGGTAACTGTGGTGATATTACTGGAGATGACGCATATAGTGTCGTAGTGATGGAAGAATAGGGAGGCAGTATCTGCAATGTGACATAAACAGCATTGTGTTGGTAAGCAGAAACATAGGGGAGACAAAGCACTAGGAAACTTAATTCATGATAACTGTATGCCTGGCCAATGCTTAGAAAAACCTAAGTGACAGAAAGAAGAAAGACAAATGGCCCGGGTGGGCTCAAACCCATACACTTCTGAATCCCTCACCCTTATCATAAATTGATAACATTGGTGATAAGGTGATGATGATATCTGTGGTGCTGGCAATAGAGATTCTGGTCATGTTTTAATTCTGTATGGATGCAAAGGTTATTAAACCTTCACCACACTAAAGGAGATGCATGTCATAAGTTACTTTATTCCTTGACACAAGCATTTTCTAACATTATGTTAGGAGGACACAGTCTAATTACAAAGCCAAACAGAGAAAGTACTGAGTCGTGTTCACTGTTCAGTTATAGTTTTCTGTGTAAAACACTGAGTCCCCCTAACAACAGCCAGTTTCTAATCAGGCCATCCTCTTGATCTGGATTCTCCCTTTATCATTATGATCAAACTTTTAAAAAATATTTCACGTGCATTAAATGCTGCATAATAATCTCACTTCTGCTGTCTCAAATCCAAATAGATCCAGGATACCAATGAAACTTTCCGATGACTTCTTGCTCAGAGACAACCCCAGGAAGCTTGGAAGAGGTGGGCTCATGATGTCTGGTTTGCTGTCTGGCATGGAAATTAAACATGAGATGTTAATATTAGACTTATAAAATCAATGGGCAATAACAGCAAAGTTGAAGACAACACAAAAAGAGTTAAAACAAACAAAGAACAATATACTAGCACCTTAACACTATTTTCTCAAAGTATATGGTCATGAAAAAGCTGCTATGGACAGTAATGTGGTCCACTAAGACCATCAGAGGTTTCAGCAGCTGATCAAGCACCACAAGATTAAAAAATACAAATATCCTCTCTTTAGATGGTATTCATTTTTATGTGGACTTCACATGTACACTATAGAACAGGAATCTCAAGCTACTTAGAGATCCAGCCCCATCACATAATTAGCTGACAGAATATGATTTTAAAAAATAATGCATGTACGCATTTATGATTTACTTGTACATACTCAACTGATATGGAACTCTTAGAGAAAGGAATGTATGTGTTGTGAGATGAAATATTTTTTCAAAATATCAGTTTCAGTGGCCCACAAGGATATGATTACTCTGTCCAGTAGAATTAAGTCCACGATTTCTGTCATGTCATTTTATAATTTAATCTAACAGGCTTGGCCAAAAGTACAAATTTGGTTGTTTTGTTTTGTTTTGTTTTGTTTCGTATTTCTTTCCTCAGCATGACATCCACTTGAAAATAAAAACAAACAGGAGACCAATGCTTGTTACTTCAAAACATGACAAAATGTAAACACTGAGTGTCCACTAAACTAGCATGCAAGTACCAGCACAGAACCCAACCAACGATCCTACATCAATCCGACCTAGATATTCATAAAGTTGGTAGGATTACCATGGGGTTGGTTGTCTGCACTAAACTGATGCTGGTGCATAGTCATAACCAGCAGCTCTACATGCATAGGACCAATGTCATTCCTTTGAGCAAACTTGATGTCGGTCCTGTGTCAGATTTCCTTACAGTTGTTGGCTGGGAATAATGTTTCATTTATTCATAAAAACCAGCAGCCTTATACTTTTGTCAAAAGTTTGTAATTCATGTAATTGTGATTTACTGCCTGTAAACCCTAGTTAACTCTTTCCGTACTTTTCACCGATACATCGGTTCCTCCGACTGACGCATTTGGACTAATTTCTGCTGAAGTGCAGTAATAGTGGCATCGGTTGTACCACAAACAACAAAAACACTGGGAAGCTAGATGGACACAGTATCGTTGAAATGCCCAGGGGTAACAAGGAGAGTACTTTTTGCCGATGTATCGGTCCCCCGACTGATGCATTTGGACTAATTTGGGCTGAATTGCAGTATGGAAAGAGTTAAGATGCAGCCTTACACTTCCATCAGACAAGCTGGTAATTGTGGTTTAGTTAATGTAAATCCATGCTGTCTTAAGTTCTCATCAACAAGTTTGTAATAATTGTGGTTTACTCCCTGTAAACGGGATCTAAGATGCTGCTTCATACTTCATCTTCCGCCAACAAGTTTAAAATTGTGCTTTACTCACTGTATTGACTGCTGCCTTTGGACTCAAGACTCTCTGTACTTTGTGTGCAGTGTGAAGATCTACGTTTCATGCTGTTGATTCGTTGTAAAATAGCCGATAATGTCCGAAAATAAAGAGCCCTAGACAAGCTGTCCCTGGAGTGATTTGCCTTAGACAAGAAAATAAAATATCAACCAAGAAAGATGATATAGTGTTCAGGAACTTTTATCATGAGATGACTGAGTTTAGACTGCTATATAATTTGCTTTGGGCATCCATATACAGTCACCCTTGTTCAATGATAAACTTACTGTCTGTATGTGAATCAAAATTGATATAAAGCATCAACTTTCAGATTCTTTAGGAAAGCAGAAATTGCAACTGTTGTATTTAATCATTTAAACTAGTTAAAGAGACTTTGTCCAAACTAGTAGGCCTACTGATACACAAGTGATTATATATTTTAAATTCAGCAATCATTACCTTTCATTGACATGCCTTGAAACAACAAAATCAGCACGGCCAAAAATAACAATAAAAGAAATAAAAGCTAATTTGACCACTAGGAATCAGATTCGACAAAATGAAAATGAGTACTGTCATGTAAGAGATTCCACTTACAGAAGCTGCATCAGTGATTGTCCTACACACTTGTCCATGAGACACACGTGTGTGGGTAGTGAAGCCCCTGTATAATGCCACACCAGAAACTCCCAACAGGGCAGCAACTGATTTGAGCTCTGAATTGAATCAAAATTATTTATTATTGATTTAATTTACTCACTCAAAAATGTTGATCTCTGTATTCACAAATTACTCCTACCGACATATAGTCAGTGACAGACCTGTAAGCTTTGTCACAGTCCTCCATAAAGTATGTAGACCTGATTTTGGCAATTTTTTACCCTTCCCTGCACCCACAAACTCCCTCCATTGTGTGCTTTTCATATGCTTGGCTCAAATCCCCCCCCCCCCAACCCCTGTAGGAGCCAATAAAATGGCGAATGTTAATGATGTTCTAAAACTATTTGTGGCATTCGGCATGTTTCACTCAACAGTTTCATTCGAAGCCCCCTATGCTTTTTACGCTCTAGGGCACCCACCCATCTCTGGGCATAGAAGTACTTTTAATGAATGTCACTTTTTTGCTGCACTGCAAATGCAGTAGGCTAGAGGCAGTTGTGGAAAGCTACCCAATTTACTCTACGTTTTGTCGCACTTTCAAAGAGTTGTAAAAGCACGTGACGTTACTGAAACGATTTTTATGATTGTTTTGATATTTCTGCATGAGTGGATCTTTTATCTCTCAACTGTTAATATAACTTATAGTAAACATATATATACTGCTAAGGACATATCATCACGGCTGGGTTAGATAAAAGCACAATAATATTCATCAATATTCAATCATGCCTGGCTTGTCAAGATACGTGAAAGACCGTGAAATTTCACTTGGATCAACCTTTAGATATGTTGCCAATGGAGTTATTCTCCACTGTCTATCTATAGCCTTACCGTTGTTGCCCAGGACATCGAGTTCTTGCCCCACCCCTTCCACGAACTGGACGTTGCCCAGTAGGAGAACAGAGGCCAGTACTCTCAGTACATCTGACACCGGGATTCCCAGAACCGAGAGAGAGGCCTAGTTCGGAGAAAATGAAACGATCTAACAACTTTAAAATTCACGGCATCGGGCATGAAAAATAATATGTAGGCCAAGGTCAACATCTGTTTACTTGTATATCTTGCAAAAACCATTATAGATATATTAATTGATATTTTTGCCTGTTCTAATCAAAAACTAATTTAATATTTAAAGAAATCTCCAAGATAGTTGTCCATCGACATTTACTATCCTTCATAAAACATTTCGCACCACGTAAAGGTTGGAATCTGACGTAAAATTCTGTTTCAAAGTATCGTAATCGCAATTAAGGTCGGGGACGGAGGGGGGGGGGGATAGGATGGCACCTGAACTAGTCCTATCGTTAAATTTGGTCAAAATTCGCAGATTTTTTTTTTCAGTGTTTACGCCATATAATATACCTTCCATGCCTCAAACCGCACTTTGTCATCTGGCTTTTCCTCACAGAGAGTTCCATCACACAAGTAGCGCAATGTTCTCGCTGTAAATCCATTCAGATGAAGTTTGACTGGAATGTAAAGTTTGCAGGCTTAGATTAAAAACAACAACACCAGCAACAAGAAAACAGTAGCTTAGAATATTACGATAATTATGTGTTAATAGTTACAGTTCTGCATCTATTTGACCAGTTTCTTTTGTGCATGTTTCAAAAGTTTTGGGAAGATGACAGTCTAGGTTTGGACACCATAGGGTTAAAACTTTGAAGCCATCAATCATTAACACTTTCATTGTTTCTTGGAAATGCCCTGGGGTCTGGAAAAGCTTTTGTGTTTAACATCTCACCTTTCTCATCTGGCGAAAGCCCAAATAACATCTGATAGAAGATATGATAATTTTTCTCTCGTCTCGGCACGTGACACACTCGACCCTACAAGAGAAAAGAAAGATTTTATACAGGGATAAGAATAATAATGATGGCGATGTCGATGGTAATTTCTAGATCGTTTTTTGTTGTTGCTGTTGTTGTTTTTTGCCTTTTTTTTTTTTTTTTGGCTTGCGTTTGAAAGGGGGCACGTGTAAAGGAATATGATATCATGAGGACAATACAGAAACACACACACACACACACACACACTCCCGAGCACACATTCTGACGCACACTTCCCTGAATGAAATATTTTTCGAAACATTAAACTCATTTTAAAGTGTATTGTATACCTATAAATAAACTGTAAGATACACAGTCATGTTCAGCTATAAATACGGCTCTATGATACCGGGGCATACTGAATAATTCTTACCATGTCGACGAGAAGGCAGTGAATTTTCGTTCTGTACACAAGGCCGTCTGAGGTAAGGTTTTCTATGTACATGCCCTGTAAATGTAGTGTACAACAGTGAGTCATAACTGTTACTTTATGTTACTTTATGCCCCCCCCCCCAGCATCTTTACATTAAACTCAAAATAAAGAGACAAACTAAAAATGTCTTTTTTTTTAAAGGAATACTTCCTCTATTGTAACGGCAGTGTTATAACTGACCAAAGGTAAGTTCCCATAAGCATCTGTATCCAGATTTCAGTTCCGTAGTTCATAAATGTCTGTTTCAAACTAAGTCTTATTTATGTGCCTCTAGCATATCGACAATGAGGATTTGGTTGGAAGAGGAACAGATGTCATGGAGTCAAATGCAGAATCAACCATAGCCCTTAGATGAAGTCAAATCAAATGTCTTGTTTTTCTCTTGTGCCTGTAACAGGGTCACAGATTGGCAAGGTATAAATAGCGTGGGAAGATAGTTGACGGCGGGGAGACAGAGTTATTGTAGGCCAGAGGGGGAAAGTACGGGATGCAACGGAAAGCGTTGACACCCGAAAAGGGTAGTGTTTACCTGACCGCCGTACTTGACGATCAGATCACCTGGGAATTGCTTGGGGGGTAGAGATGCTTCAATAGTATTTGACGTGGAGTCGACGGGGGTGGCTATTAGGATAACTAATGTACACTCGGTGAGCGTCTTGGGGCGCTACCTGACTGGGTATAAATCCCCGAACGCTCCTTCCAACTTCAGACCGCTGAGAGCACTCACCAGCTTCGTGCCGAAGAGGAGACCACAACTGCAACTGTAACTTTGTACTAGTCTTGTGAGTGGGGAAGATCAGGGAACCCGCAAACATCCTTTGTCAGAGCATGGTATCTTTGGTATCTTGTCGGCATTTGAGCTGTTGCTGAGTGGTAAGTTAATTGTACGATGTATGTGTATTTTACTTAATGTTCATGATTGTAGGACCTAAATCTAGTGGGTTTACTTTGGTATAACTACTGCCTCTGAGAGAGTCACGGAAACGCCGTTATATATATGTTACGAAACCTTATAAGATGGGGTCTGTTAGAGAGAGCGTTATTCTTCGTGGGGAACGTGTAAATATCATTAAAACTGTATTGATCGTTTATTCTATTGCCTATATGGGAGCCTATGGAGTATGGGAGCTGCAGCCTGACTTATAACAGTGTCAGCGGTTAAAAGTATTAATGATGAATATCCGTCATGGAGTAAGTATGGAAGTCGTGCCTTCCAGCAGTAGATTAGGAAGTTGCGATTGTTTTTCTACAGAGGAGGAAGAACAACACCTTCTTGGCTTCTCAACTTCTTGTACTTTGATTAACGACATCGTGGCTTCTTGGCTTCCCGACCTATTGGTACCTGCCGATACCTGTTGATCTAACTGCGCAGTCAAGCCAGAGTAGAGAGGAAGAACCAGTGCCCAGATAGCGCCATACACCCCTAAAGGAGAGGTTTCCTTATGCTGAATGCACCCATGTGTTTTATAAAATGTGCTAGGAATTGAATATTACGAAGCCTTTTAATTATCATGTACTGATGTGCATCAACTTCATTCCATCGAAATTCACATGAAATTGTATGACCTATGTTCCTATTATTATTGAATGAATTAATAATTATTGTATATATATAAGCAATACAGATATCGTTTGTTATAACTTATAGAAGAGAGATAGCCGATTATTTAGTGTGTTTGTGCCGTGGCCATCACGGCTGGTGTCAGAAGAAAGTTAGTGAGAGAAAGTGGAAACATCACAATGCCACAGGGTTTGTTTATAGGGAGCCCCATCGTGTGAGGATTGTATGTCAACCACTGAGGGCTCCACTGGCTATGGCCATCACAATACTATCTGCTATCGCCGTTCGTATGGCTGATTGGGTTTCAAACCAAAACAATGAGAAGACAAGCTGATCATTTACAACATTCTGGTCAGTCGAACACGTTTGACCAAGTATCACAGGGAACTCAATAGGGGCTAACCTGAAACAGGATCCTTGCAGTTTTACAGAATAAATATGACAATTACCGTACAGAATAAGAAGCCAGCGATTCATAGATTCGAAGCAATACCAGCATACTTGTACAATGGTCTTCTCGCCTCAGGGAATTAAAAAAAAACAAACTATATAGAATGCTTATACTGTATAGAGACCCGTGTTAGAGGGTAAGCCAGACCAAAGCTGGCGTAGGCTCCACATAATTATTATGCATCGTACTAAAACACTACTCACTGCCCACATTGCGGTGGTCTGGCTTACCCCTAAAGATGATTTTTTGCAGCAATTAAAAAAAAAAAAAATTAAGTGGCAACGTTTAGTGTAAATAATTTTGCAATTGAAAGAGTTCGAATGTTAGAGCCTTAATATATATATACTGACAACGTATTAGAAGAAACAGATTTTGTTCCCATGAAATATATATGGGTTTAGGATGTTGTTTTGGCAATTCATAGAAGAACGTTTGCGACCATTTCATGTGGTGAAAATGCAAAAGAAATGGAGCGATTTTGGAGACGAAAATGCAGTTCCCCTCCCTTTAAAATAATGGCTTAAGCGGCTAAATATCGGGCCTTGGGTAATCTGCTCTGTAGTGTCAATAAAAGTTCAAACTGGTGCCAGTTCCAATGGTTATGTCAGATCTTCGTGGAAGTTGTCTTGAAAACATTGAAGTTTATAGTACAGCCATGTTATAAAGACTTCAATGATATTTGACTCACAATTCTAGAACTGTGTGGATTGGCCATGGTTGCAGCGGATGTGAGTGATCTGATGACAGTGAGAGCAGCGGATAAATATTTGAATGCATCTGTTTGGTTTCCCCCTCCAGCAATGTCCAGTAGTTGGCGTAATACTTGCATTGAACATTCTGTCTTCCCACTTCCATTCTCGCCGCTGTAGAAAGACAAACCGTCATAATGGCATTATTATTGCGCCACTTGACCAAGATGGGTTTTGTTTGCACAGGGAATTAAATGTTTCCGTAAAGTTTTTGGGTTAGAGAAAGGGTTGGGATTAAGATTAAAATTTGGCTTGTTTGAGGACAATAACGTTTTAGCTGATGATTTTCAGAATCTGGCCAAAAATCCTACTGTGAATGTTTAGGCCACTGGCTCAAATAGGAGGACCTTATTAGAAAACAACGGTTAAACTGAGTTACACGCCTGCAGTTGGAGCTATAAACTTGCAGTAGAGCAAAGTGCAAACAAAACAGAAAATGCCATGTTCGTGAACACAGTTCTGTTTCTGGGGAAGACTTGAAGTGCCAACATGTCTTTAAGATTGGAAGGGAAATAATGGCTGATATCCAGTTTTAGGCTACAACACGAATATCACGTTTGCAAGAAATCTCCCTCCTCCTTTTGTTGTTGTTGTTGTTGATTTCATGTTGTTCAGACAATGATTAGTTATAATACCAATGAAAAATGCTCACCTAACTAAAATGACTTGTGGATGAAAGGAGTCTGCATGTTGAGAGAGCACAGTTTTGATCATGTTTTCCATAAATCCCGACAAACTCCTGTTATCTTCAGCCAAACCTTCTGTGGGCAATAAAAGGTGCGGTGATCCATTGCCGATCTTCTCGCCTGTTGTTTGGCGAAGAGAACTGGTTAGCTGAGCTCTAGTGGTATATGTATGGTCTTTCTCAGGATATAAAACATTTAGACCGGGGCTGTGTAGAAAACCGTTGACACAGACCAGCTGGGGCCCAATCAGAGTCTGGAATTATACGCATATTTGACATGAGCAAGAATCTGTTTCTTTCCAACTTTATGAGAAAGTACTTCATTGAAAAGAAAAAAAATCTAGAGTGAATCGTGATTAGTTACTTTGTGTGCATATTGAATTATAAAATGAAACCCATTGTTTGTCAACATAGTTATGGATGATTGACAGGTATGAGAAATAAAGATTTTGGACTTTTGGAAGAAACCATAAAGATATTTTAGAATTAACAGAGTGTAGTAGGTCGGCACTGGGTGTGAAGGCTTCAAAACCATTCACATAAGTAGAGAATTATTGCGGTTTTTGGGGTACCAGAAAAATTGCAATGATTTATTTCAGTGTACCTGTGGCAGCCGGTTGTTGAATCGAGACTGTAGACATTTGACTAAACTTTCTTCAGTGAGAGGTCCTACCAGGTGTGTCAGATCATGTACATAGGACATGATCGTTGTCATCTGATAGAGTAAGGATGAACGGTTAAGACTAAAATAATACATCTTCTAACTTTGCATTGGGTCACATGCTCTAGATTCGGCGATTTATCAGAGTAAACTAGAAGATAATTCGGAGTTGGTTGATTACCATTTTGTTTAAGGAATTGAGCTTTCCACGGAAAAACAAAGATAAATATGAAATTTAACGCAATGTCTTGTACTTTGCTTGCATTACTGCAGTTAATCCAAACGCCCCTGTTGAATTTGCAAAGCTTCAGGTGAATCGTCACTGCAGTTACCTTATTAGTAGTTATCATTAACAAACAAACAAAAAAAATCAACCAAGTAAATTACTCTATGTTCTGTACAGCCATTCATGTACCAGTCTTTTTTTTTTTTTTTCAGGTAGGTATTTATTATCAATCGTTGTAATGTTTATGTAAATGTTATTATTCTGCCATATCAACACTATGAAAATACATGTAGTATTCGTAAGGGACATTATTCTGATCTCGTACTTACTGCGTAGGACCCCAGGAGGACGATCTGAGATCAAGAAAAACTTCCAAGACACAGGCTCATTTTTCACGTCACCACATCATGATAACGTACTCATTGGTTCCTTTTGTGATCTGTTTAAGTCTGATGACTCCATTTAGATACGCCTCTGTCAAGTCTCTTCGTTTCACTAGTTTTTTGTTGTTGCTGTTGTTGTTTCATAATCTTTTATCCTCATGAACATAAGGTCGTAATTTGGCCACTTCTAAACCAGTAACCAAAGGCTGGGAATATAATATCCATAAATAAAAGGATAAAAATCTGCATGCATTAAGTGTTTATGCTCTCAATTTAGTCCAGGGTTGACGTATTGTCCAGGGAGTTTCAAAACTGAGTGATTTTGATGGAGTTCATATTTTTTGCAGAGATCTGTTTTGAACTGGCGATGATCTCACCTCCACACTCAATATCATGTACACAGATCTAGACCAGACGACTGCCTGTCTACGGCTCAGTCAGGTGCGATAACATAGAACTAAAATAAAACAAATAAAACTGTCACATGTAGGCTTGCCTGTGTTAATTTCCTCTGGTGGATTGTGCGTGGTAAAGACAGATTATGCTTTGAATGCCTAACAGGCTTATGAGTTGCCGACATTGAAAAGCTAAACGGATTACCATTGTGAATTATAGGTTGACACACATACTTCTAGAACAAGACTTCTAGTTGGCACGTGAGATATTAGTTTATATCCTGCCACGAGAACATATTAAATCTGTCAAATTTCAACACTAATAGTGCAACTTTGGCCGAGATGTTTGAAAGTCACAGAAATAAATGGGTGTTTGAGTTGATACTACCGTATTAGTAAGCCTTAGCTTACAGTGTCAAGTTATAATACTTCCGACAAATGTTGCTTATACATGTAGGCCTACATGTATACTACCAAAATACTGGTAAAGGAGCGTCCATGATTTGCTGAAACCGGTTCCTTCCCAGCTTATCAGATCCTGAAGGTTTTGACCAATCCTGCTGGTATTTAATTTAGCTCTTTGCATGTGTGTGCGTGTCTGTGTGCATGGACATATACATGTCTGCGTGCATTAATGTATTTCGGTGTGATAGATGAAGTTATGGGGTGCTCATGTGGAGTATGGAAAAGCGGTTTGCTGACTACAAATTCATGCCCACATACGAACATAAGACTCCAAAAGGAGAAGGTGAAAAACACGGACTAGAGAAAAAAAAAAGAGATATTAACAATTATTGTTCAAAGGCAAACTAAAACGCAAAGATAATACATTAGAATGAACATTGTGGAAGAATAGGCAATAGAGTACTAACATTAGAGTTGAGTCTAAAAGTAAATGTATGGCGTTGGGAGTCACGCAAGGCATATCATGTACAATGTTTTAATTGTCATTCTGTAAAGGAGAGAAATTAAAGCACCCTGTCCCTTTTCTTTTTTGTTTTGTTTTATTAACTTTCATGAATCATCGAGCCTTGCCTGCAAGTGTGCATAGACATAAGGGATCACAAGATGCAATATATTCCATAATAATACTGAATTAAATGATAGATTATAAATAACTTTGGTCGGAGATAAAAAGGATATTTACAGTTCAAAATTTGTATGGAATTACGAACAATATAAGGTAAATATCGCGATCACTTGTTAATCAATCATTGCTTGTGGGCAAAATAGGGCAATCTAATATGATAAAGGAATAAGCATGCCGAGTGGATCAGAGAGAACCGGAACTGAACATTATCCACAATATACATGTATACAAGGAAATTTTACCAACGCTTTCAGTAATACATTACCCACGAAAACGTACACAACATGCATTGCATAGTATTGTTATGATAAGCATTGGAGAAATATGAAGTACGGTTTTCACTATGTTTTGTTCAAATGGACGTTTGACACCAGTATTATAGGCAAGTGCCCCTCCCTTGTTCACCCTCCCACTGGTCACACTTTCATCGTGTAACGCTGAGCCTTATTTATCAGGCTGATAGATAAAAGTGGACATCGGAAGACAAAATATTATTGATAGGCCATTGTCACTACTTCATAATGGTTAAATGCGTTTAAACAACAGAACTATCCATCAATACTCATCATTTCATCAAGCTTTGTATTGGTGGCTTCCTAATTTAATCGTACCATAAGAACTATACTTATCATGATATATACATATCAACTTAACCACAAGACACAACTGTAAATTTAAAAAAACAAAAAACTGTACCGCTTTTATCTTAGACGAAATATTATTTACAAAAACACAAAAAAAAACAAAACTGCGGGGCTTTGCTATATATACAACTTTTTCTTTTTGCCCAGTTTTGGCGACACTTCAATCTTAACCTCACATGTGTCGTGTTTGTAAATGGAGTGAAAGTGTCCACGCACGAAAGAGAACGATAAACAGACCGTAGAAAAGTGTTCAAATCTGTCCCATCCACTTACTTAAAAGCACCACATGCTGAGCTACACAATAGCACCACGAACGACCTGTTCCAGAACCTTTCGAGAGCGAGCAGATGATAAACACAAGGGTGCTGACCGAACGAAGTGAATGAAAAAAAGTAATTGAAATGTCCACTGGAGAGCAATTCTCGTAATCCTCCACACTTCGCTTAATCCTCCCAACCGTTACATGTACCGCCCAACACTGTCGCCGATGTTTCTACCGTAAGATCTTCATGGTGTCGCATAAGTTCGACGAGGTTGGTAGTGCCCTCAGCCACGTGAAGACAGTCCCGTGCAAAGCTGGTAATAAGCCCAAGCCAAATGGGAAACATGTAGGCTCTTATTTCAAACTACCCATTAAGTACTGTTGTTATTTTTTATATTTTTTTTTAAGAATCTACTTTAAAATATTAATATTTTGTGAAAGTCCCCGGCCCCTTTATTGTCTTTTCAATGTCAATATTCCTTACCGAAATTTTAAGCCTCCCTCTCCTTTGTCTCTACCACTCCGAGTAGGCCAACGCAAAATCGTAGGCCCATATCAACGGGCCCACCCACGCCACCCTCCCCCCTGCTCTGGCCTGTTTGAAGACGCCCATAACTTCACTTGACGTCCTTGTGAAGAACGAAATATATTACAGTTACGAAAAAGACACATAAACGCACAAATGTGCTTAAACAATGCAGTTGCTGAAATTTCTTATCTTGTGAATGATTATACTGTGAGCGCAAAGTCGACCTAGAATTTCGGTGTAAGATCTGGAAAAGGCAGATCTATCCTGTAATATCGTACAATGCCTGACACCATGGTATAAAAATGATTTAATGTACACATTAGAATCTACAACAGACGAGACTTGTTTGAAATCGGTTTAGCAGTTATAAAAAGTGGTATGCCATGAAAGAATGAGTGTAATACATGTATCTTTCCTATGCGGGTTTGTGGATATATGTAGGCTATCTGGCATTCTTGATTTCTATCATTCCTAATTTGCATGTACGATGTTCATTATCGACTGGCAAGAAAATACATGTATAAACGGATCTGGGGCCCCCTTTTAGTGCCAAAGGTTATAGGCCTACTCGTACGTTCTGGGGTCTGGCAGACACCATACTTTTAAAGAGGACATCCTAATAAATTGTTCTTTAGCAGAGCACCACAACGTACGCCATGCATAGTTTTTAGCTACGTTCGGAAAGGTTAATCCAAACGCAGCTTTTTGCAAGGTAAACGCCGGTCATTCCGCAGGTGAGAGACACTCTGTGCGCCTTGGGTAAATCTTCAGCTGCCTGTTGGTATCAGATTACTCTGGGCATTTAGAAAGTATCAGAATACATGTACTTTGGACATTAAGGGTTTTGTCCAATAATTGACATTAGTGATGGTTGGTTCTCCATTCCCACCCCTTTTCTCCTACCCCCCCCCTTTCAAAAACACAAATTAATGTCAACTACAGTTCCGGAACAAGTTACTTGGACTGCAGTGAAATATTAAATTAAATATACATGTAATAGTTGTTTTGGTACTGGGAAGACACCCTATGGGCAGTGTATGGGAAGGAGAGGTTTCCAAGTAAACGTAATTGATCACACGCAAACGGGCGTGTCGCATCTTGGTGAGTGATTGCATCTATTTTTGACCGCTTTTTTTTTTTAAACCAAATTTATGAAGGTGCTGGTTTCTTTTGGCCCCATTTGTTTGTGCCAAAGTTATTGACTAGGCCCACTACAACAGAGTTCGATTTGTTACTATTGGTATGGCTGTGCATCGAGAAGTGTGCGTTGAGGCGGGGTGGGTGGAAAGGGGGAGGAGGGGGGGGGGGCAGAAGAGAAGAAAGGTTGCCTTATCTACTTCATGGGAAGTTTAACTCACAGGCCCAACGAGTTCAGGGCGTAGCTCAAGTCCACTGCTATGAACTGAAACAGTGGTGGCTTTGAATTCTTGAGCTTTCTGACTCATGGTGGGCATGGACTATCGGTGCAAATGCAAAATAAAACAGCAGCTTTTTGGACTGAAACATTCTTTCGAAAACTTTTACTAAAACCAAAAAAGAGAACAGAAGAATATACAAACATGTATCTATAACGAACAATATCCCCTCAATACATTCGTAAATAATGTACATGTGTATAATTTATCATCTTCAAACCTGATTTGTTAACATGATTCAATCCGTTAGTGGCATGGAATATCATGAGCAACTCAGGTATAAATGTTTACGGTACTAGTCCCCAAGAGGTCCTATGGCGATCAGGACCCAAACGCTTGAGTGACCAGGAGTAATGGCATTAAGTACAGGGATAAAAATTGTGAATAGGCTTAACAGTGTGCCCACCGGTAGATTACGTAAATATGTGGTGCTGCCCATGCGTGTGTGTGCGTGGGGGGGGGGAGTGGGGGGGGGGGGGTAGTAACTTTTTGTGTATGCTACATGCTTGAGTGAGTACTACAACAACATGATTTCTGTAGCCATATGTACGTTATTCGATGTTTTTTGTCCCCACAAGAGTGTAAAAGACACACTCATTCGAAATTAATGCAAGTATGTACATGTAAAAGTATATATAATTTTATAATTTTATTACATGCGGTAATTCTTCTTCTTCAAGTGCCAGATCTGGAACAGATATCGATGATCATGGTTCGCCACCCATTCCTCCGCTCGGATGCTCTCAAAAAGCCCATATTGTCCTGGTTTTTCCCTGTCGTCCATCTGTTCAAACTCTCTAGATATGTTATTCTTTGTCTACATCTGCTTTTTTTGCCCTCTATTTTTCCAGTTAGAGCAATGTGTTCAAGACCTTTGTGTCGATTCAGGTGTCCCATGAACTGCAATTGCATAATTATAAAAATGTTAATGTCTGACAGCGTTCCCTCCTAACTATGTCATAAGAAATTTTGATATAGAATTTCTTAGATTAGATAGTAAGTCACTCTTTAGCTTTCTTTGCAATGGTTTCAGTGATACACTTGACAGCAGGAGGCCAGGAGAGAAATAATTTGAAAACAATTTATAATTATGTAAAGGGTGAAGAGAAGAAGAAAACCTGACAAAATGGTTAAGGTGGTGCGGTCAGGGTAAAACTATGAACTTCACACCAGCAATGTGAATGCCCTGAGCCAGTAAGCATACAGTACAGTGTATTTTCTGATTCAGAAAGTTCAACTCGCCATCTCTCTGATCTCTTGTAAACTCATGTGGTATGGGGTAAATTGTACAACTCCCTCTCTCTCTAGTCTGTGTGTGTAAGTGAGAGAGAGAAAATATGAGGAAAGAAGCAGGAAGGAGGAGAAGCTGGCTTGAGGGCCGAGGATGAAGTCAAAGAGTGCAATGTGGTGACATAACAGATACAGTGACTTGAAAAGTATAGACACAAAATGCCCCCTGAGACATCCTCAGACAACAATAGTGCCTGTTTCAAACTGTACACTGATGAGACTAACAACATATTTTTTGAAACTGAACAAGTTTCCTTTATTTAATTTTGATAGTATGGTGTTCTGATGAAGAAATGGTGACATTATGCAGTCAGGAAAGCCATGCGTATATTTTAGTTATAAAGAAATCAGGAGTGATTATATGCCCTGACTGTGCCTTTTCAGGACAAGCCAAAAGTTACTCTACTACAGTACATGTATTATTTTATCAGTCCAAAGTAAACACACTTTTCACCTCACACTTTCAAATGCATGCATTTGAGCTTAAAATATTCATTAAAAATTTTTTTTTATTTCACTGCATTAGTTAAAATTAATTTTTAATTTATATCTATTTATTCATTTTCCAGATGATGGCAAAGTAGCTTTTGGCCCATCCCGCACACTGTATGTACAACATGGATAATAAATGTTAATAAAACAAGCAATATCAAATTTAATTTCAAACAATTTAGTACATACTATACATATTTAAGACTAACATCAGTCGCTGCTGCAGAACATACTAAGCATGATTCATAATTTCACACAATAATGTCTGAATATGAAACTAAAAATCTAGGCCACCACTTGCTACTGAACCTCATTTATTTTGTACACTTGTTTTTATCTATATGGATTTCTTTTCAATGGCAAATCAACTGTCTCCCCAAATTTTGTTATTTCTCCTACAATGTACCAACATTAGTACCGCTGGAACCACATGACATAATTACCAAAAAAATTTTTTTAATGGACACAAACAAAGTTGAGGCAAAATGCGTGTCATCATGACAGTTATGTAATTGTAGGAACAATCCTGTCATGGATTACTTGAAAGTGATAGAACCTAGTTTCACTAAATTTCCCCTCACTGAGATACAAATAATGCTACGCTTCTTTGCTTAAGCAAATTCCACCCTGGTCTATAATTCTACCAAAATCTTCTAGGTTGACAAGGACAATGGCTGCATAAAAAGTGCAGATTCTTATTTTCAGTTTTAGTCCCATCCCACTGGTAAATTTAACACAAGTACTTTGACAATGGTGTATGAATAAAATGCGGTGTAAAGTTAAAATTTTAAAAAGAGCAGAAGCCTAAGCTAATTGACAGGATTCAAAATCACATTCCAGATCAAGTTGCTTATTATATAGCATAGCCCTAAAAAAAGTAATATAATTACATTCATGCAAAGCAATCACATGGACGTGATTAGAAAATACAGTTTGTATGTAAAAGAATTTAAGAAAATTTGTAAATTTTTACAATCTGAGACTTATCCTGTAAAATAAATCATGTGAGCTGTGATTCATCTAAGATCATCATAAAAGGCTGAAGCTTCAAATAAATAAGAAAACACAAGCCCAGACGATACTGGTAAGAAACTCCCAACAACTGTAGGAACTTCCATCATAAAAACAATCAAAATTCTCCACCAAACACGAATACATGTATTTATTATATGTAAATCATCAATATCAAGTTTTAACACCAATGTTCAAGAGTTATAGACAATTCCTGTATATTAAAATCCATATTAATTTAGTTAATAATTAAGTCAGTTGGCAGGATACAAAAGGCAAGCAGAAATATAGTTAGATGAAGTATATGTAAAAGATGCACTTCCAGTAGATGCTATATTTAATGTGAACATGGAACATCTCAACCACGTAAAAATGACCGATAGACTTTCAACTGTCAACATTACAGGTTATCTCTACAAAAGAATCAGGTTTTGTTTGAATAGAAACATTTGCCAGCCCATGTGGTCATGGATTTTGGAAACATCATTTCAGTCAGAATTTCTAAGTGGCAAGGGGTGAATTCCATAAGAACACACAGAACGCAAACCAAGGCACAAAATAACTTATCAACATTACTGTAACAGTTACCACATTTAGTTTTCTTCCATTCATAGACTATGTATATAATGGAAAAAATATTCCACAGAAAACATTGTTGGTTACACATACAATAACTAATATTTTTGGTAAACTATTCTCTGTAATGTTTAAAGGTGTTTTCATTCACATTTGCAGTTTCAGAGACATACATGCATTCTGTCGTTTTTTGTTGTTGTTTTTTTTGTCAGTACTGATGCTCTCTTTCTTCCCAGAAACTAATTCTTCAATAGTCTGACTGCACTGCAACATGAAAGATGATCCCCCTTGCCTGCACGAAAGTTATTACTGCCTATCATTTATAATTCTGTTACAAGACTTGTTGAAGTGATGAAGCAGACACAAATCATCCTGCATTCAGGCAAAGACTAGGCTAGGCTGGTGTTTCTATTCATATAATGATGCACCTCCATCAATAAAACATAAAAGGAAGCAGATTAAGTTAATATTGTTTTTTTTTTTAATGCAAGTGCAAAAGTTTATTTGTCTAATATTTTATTACCTTGTTGCCTTGTTTGTAAACGGGATTTCATTACAAATTATTTGGTTTTCATTATTTGATTTCAAAACATGAACTGTGATTACAGACTGATAGTTATCTGCTACATTCATTTTAGTCTGGAAATACAAGCACAATCGAATAGTATTTACAAACTACAATATCCTGAAAATTTATAACAAAACAACATCAGAATAGGCTAAATTGATTGGCTTTGATACAGAACACAATGAGTACAAGAAAAACAAACATTCTCAAAACAGATTTTGATTGATTTTGAACAAAATCATGGAATGTGAAAGATATATTAGATGTAATCTAACGATGAACATAATATCAGTTACTGAAATTCACATCTATAGGATTATGTTCCAAGGTGAAAAAAGAATCCACAGTGGCCACACTATGATTACTCAATACCAATGGGAGAAAGGTACAAGTTTCCACATAAAATCAAGTTTCACTATAAAAGATGACCAGAACTTAAAATCTCACTGGCTACATGGACAAAAGAGATTATTATCAGTAAACTCATGTAGTGCTGTGTAAAGTTTTTTAATATTTTCGAGATTCTGGATGAAGATGGAACAATGTGAACTCTTGATGAATGATCTTCGGATTATCTATTATGATAAATAATCTTTAACACATTTTTTTTAACTGTCCTAAGATACCAACAATTTAAAAATACATGATTGAGGAAAAGAAAACACGTGAAAAAGAAATTAATGAAGATATTTCACTAGATGTAGATTCAATATCATAAAGTAACATTAACAATTGATGAACACAGCCAGGCTTTATAACATGCTCTTATTTTGCATCAAAGTGTTAAATCCAAATGTCAGGATGTCACAAAACTACAATTGAAATAAATCTGGATCATTACTATTACTAATTAGAGTTGTAAAAATATGTCAATTGGTTCATTTCACTTGATATCACAAAACTTGTACTCCCATGAAATTTCAAATTTCATTACATCTTTCATCGGAAGTTCCAAGTCCATTCGTTTCCTTTTCTTAGCAGGTTTAATGCTTCTTTATAGATTACAACTAATCTTCATGAGTGTGCATAGCAAATTAAGCCACTGTGCACTGTGTGGCAGTGATAATGTATAGTCAACATCACAATTTTGAGTGACTGAAATGAAACCCAACCAATACTCTGAATACAAACAAGCTGTACTGGCATCGCATAATGGTCTGCATGTCTAGCAACAATGCTTATATTTTATATAACAACTGTAAGGCTCTAGATTTTGAAAGTATCAGTATGAGAAGGCTAACAGCTATAGTACTTCCAACACTCCAGAATACAAATTTCATCACTGTTGATTGTGAAGTATCATTGGGGTAAAATGACAACCTAGCTCTCAAAGTCACTATGGCTAACATACTAAATCTGGAATCTAATGACTTATCTTGGTTGCCTCTCCAAATGAGCCTATCTAATGGTAGTCCAATCTGATTTCCAATTGATTTTTCTCACACATTTTCTGTGTGGACTGGAATATTCTCAGATACAAAGTATGCCGGCAGCAGAGCCAGGCATCATTTTCTTATCTGTAAATTATCCTATTTGAGTGAAACCATAACACAAGTAAATGGAACTGGAAAACAAATAAGACACTCTGTTGGATGCCAATGCTTGAGCTGCCTGAAAAACCACAGCAGTGATTGCATTGTCAAATACAAGTGTTTCACTAATGCCACAATTTCAGGTCACAAAGGGCAAAGAACAAATGTAATTTTGTTAACATGTAACTGAACAAAGAAAATTAACAATGCAAGCTCAAATGATGTACCAAGCATTCATGGTTATGCCTTTCTATTGAAGTCATCAACATTTAAACTACCCGAATTTTAATGATAGCAATGAGAGAAAATATGCTGATAGTGATAACGATACATAATATCACTGCAGAAGAACAGCCCCTAAAATTATGCAAATTTAATACTAAGAAGATCAAAGAAGAATTATCTCCACAAGCAATGAGAAACTTCCATCATTGCATTCCAATGTACTGCTGCCAATCACTTCATTATTTCAATATGAAAGATATTTAACTAAAGACACTATCCTATTATCACCTCAATGAAGTACATATATAGGCATAAACATAAAACTATGAATACATATATATCGTCACTGCTCTACGGTCATAGCATAGGTTAGACTTATGCCAAAAGGCAAGTGACGGTGCTTTGCACTCTTGAGCATGAGGACTATCAGATAATATTGTAGAAAAATATTTGCGCTAATACGAAAACATAATAATCCAATAGAATCATAATGGCAGAAGCCTCCAAATGACAGGAAAAGAAACAGTTTTTTTTCAATATATGAAAAGTATAACAAAGGACTTAATACCATTAGCATAGAGCAGTAACGATACATACATACACAATACATGTGTCATTCAGCTAATAGGCAGGTAAACTGGATAAAAAAGTCTCTTATTTGTTTATTATGGTTATACATTATGTACAACTTGAGCAGCAGTAACTATGTCATGTAAGGCACATTCTGTTACTGGAGAGAAAGCCTACTCTGACGACAGAATATCAAACAGCTGTGTCCTTTTAGTGTGGAAGGACACCTCAAGTTTGCTTGTGCCAGATAAATACTTCAGGTTTGTTACTCAGCAACTCTCACATGCAAAAAATTTCATATCAAACTGTGTGAACAAGCGACCAAAGGTAAGATTTCGTCCATCATTCATTCTCAGCACTTCAAAACATGTAACTTCATAAAATCATTTATTTCTGAATTGAGGGGCCTACTGCTGAAAGTACTTAAGCCACATTTTCTGAAATTTGAAAATAATTTGGGGGTTGGGTGTGGGAATGTTTTTTTTTATCAATTTCTAAGACCACTGCCTGTATACTGGACACAAAGTACATAATTACCTTTTCGTTGCAGTGTTGTCTTCATTTTAGATTTCATTTTGATCAGATTTAGCATACACATTACAATACATCCAAAATAACAATGCTCAAAATGCTGACAAGCTTTTGCAGTAAAAGTACCGAAGTCACAAAGGTCATGAAAAAAGTTCAGGGGTCACAAAAATAATGAAAGAAGTACCTTAGTCCAAACAAATAAATCACATCTGTGCAGCATCAAATTGAGTGTTAAGGCTGAACACTGGCTTATTGTCATATCAAATAACCCAGAATGTGAAGTAATGCTCATAAAATTCATAAACAAGAAGTGTCTGATTTCATGAAAAATTTCAATTTTCAGGATCAATTTTCTCAAAACAAATATTTTATAACTCAAGTACTTTTGGCAGTAATTATGTCTAGTTTTCCTGGTTTCAAGCGGTAATGTGGGCAGTTTCATAAACTATGTCCAAAGAGAGCATTTCAATTTTATGATAGATATGATTGCACCGACACATATCATATTACAGACTGAACACGACGTGTTAATGGGTGCCATTTACTTAGATTTGTGAATCTTGAAATTCTTGATCCAAGATTTCACAAATCCAGAACTCTGCCTTTGGTAATAGCTTGATCCATGAAAATAGTTAATATGATGGCTAGATGGAATAAGAATGATATGTGCATTTATATGGTACACAATTATATACATGCAAAGACAAAATGTTTGCAAAATGGAGTAGTTACTCATTTCAAACCAAACACTGAAAATCTTCTGTTTGTCACGCTGTTCTCTTCTTCATCATATAAACATCTTTTATAAGCATAGATTCAATGACAGGAGTCTCCTTTTTTTCATGCATGTCTAGTCTAGAAGGGTTTTCAGATTGGTAGTCGAGTGCCACCATGCGGGTGACCGAAGTCAAGACAAGCTGCAAGGATTTTTGTACCTTCGAAAAACCATCCAGATGTTTGCACAGACTCTGCACAAACCATGCGCCAGTTTTTCTTCTCCAGGCAAAGTGACCTGAAAATAAGGAGAAAGTTGAGAAACTGAATTTATAAAAAAGTAAACATGACATCGGCTGAGCAGCTAGCTGTCAAAAGGCCCTTGAAAACATTACTGATACAAGTAAGAAAATGAGAATAATGTTAAATCCACAGCCCTTATTTAATGACCTACAATTATTTAGCAGGACAATGGACAAAATTATCAAAGGCCACAGTAGACAAATACATTTATATATACATATAATAATATAAAAAAAAAATCTCTGGCCAGAACTAGCTATATACAATCTATCATGATGATGGTTTGATACTTAATTGAATAATATTACCATCTACATAGCTGCAAAGTCATTCCCTCAAGTTAAGCCCTTATGTAATACACAGAAAAAGTGACTATCTTACAGCAGCGGTTCTCAATGTGGGTGATATCACTCCCCTGGGGGCAGACTGATTTCCAGGGGCGCAAAAATGAGGAAGGAGGGAATAACAGGGGACAGAAATGATGAAGGAGTGGGTGGGGGGGGGGGAGTGAAAAAAAGAATGGGGGTAAATACAGGGCAGCCACTAACTTGTTGAACAGCACACATAGATTGATTTTTTTTTTACAGCGCATGTGATTAAGAATGCTTTGTAATTCAACATAAATTATCAACATGCCTACTGTCATTAATAAGCTTTGAAAAACTTTACATCATAATTTGTCTTCTTGTGAAATGTTCAATTTGAGTGGGGATTTTTGTTTGGGGCGGGGAGGTGGGGGAGGTGGGGGAGGGGGAGAGAGAGGGACGACGATGAAAGAAAATTTGGAACCTGAGGGGGTGATTGTTTGAAAAGAGTTAAGTACCCCTGGTGTACTGTTTCTAGATGAGACAGGGCACATGTTGGCTCACATTAACTTGCAACCAATTCTGTCAAAGAAGACTGCTTTATAAGAAGTTGCAAGATGCCACAGCTTCAATCAAAACACTACAGATATACAATGCTAAATCACGCTCTGTGGTAGTAAATGCCATGACTTTTGACACTGATGACAGATGTTTTTGCTTATGCCAGTGTTCAAGTAAGTGATAAATTATCTTCCTTCTGAAAGTGCATTGCAGCATGCTGTGCGAGCGAGTATTCAGACAAACCAATCACACACCACTAACCAAATTCTGATGATTAAAATGGTCGTCTCTTCGGGACTAGAAATATGTCTTTCACCAGCATTGACTCAATGACAGGCATCTCCTTCTTTTTGTGTGTTGCATTATCTTCTGGAGTATTACTCTGGTAATACTTTGCCACATGCCCACTAATTAAGACCAGAGCTTTCAATAGAGATATGGCACCAAGAAATCTGCTCCATAGGATCTTGCACAGGCATTGTATAAACCACGCCCCTGATCCCCGCCGCCATGCATAATGGCCTTGCAGTGTGAAACACAAACGAGGAAGAAAAAAAGAATATGAGGCAAAAAAAAAAAAAATCAAACAGAAAGAAGCTAATATGATAATTATTAGCCATTCCCGTGAGGACAAATTCAGGAATGTTTCAAATAACTTTTTTTTTTTACAGAGGGCCAAGCTCTGATTTTCTGGATGCAAACTATTAACGCTCACTCTGCGCACAACGACTTAAAGCCCGTTGTCCGGTCAGTGACCTTACTCATGGAGAATTTTATCTGGGTCGCACTGACCCCTACCAATGTACGATGACCACACTACCTCTGTCCACGTTGTTCGGTTGGTATTAATTGATCGGTATGAAAACATTCACTGCTATATGCCTTATTACGCTTTATAATGAATTAACCAGCAAAACCTTTGTCTGTCAGTCTCTAACCAATGATCTGACTTATAATACCAAACTGACAGTTGTAATTTTTGTGACAACAAAGCATGATAACTAGCCACGCCCTTCCAAGCAGTAAACAACTGGTTTCATTCTGATTGACACGTAGAGTAATAAACCAATGTGGGCATTTGGGGCAAAGATTATTTCAGAGCTTGTTTCTGATTGGTTCTTAGATACAGACAACTCTAGATGGTGGTCAGCTTGCGAAAAAATGAGATAATACTGCAAATTTGTTGAGCAACAGTTCGCATGTCGATTTACATCTTTTGATAGTATGGGGAGAGTCTTTGAAAGCTTAGTCTTTGTGATTCCGACCAGTGGTTCACTGGTTAACATGTCCTTGTCACAATGCTTTTGATTTAGAAGAGATACAGTGAGCAATAAGATGGTAGTTATGTCTCAAAGAGGTCAGTGACCCGACGCCTGAAAATAAGGCTTGCGCGCGGCGCGGTCAGCTTGACCATGCCATATTGATGCACCCGTGCAGACTGAATGCATGGAAAGTCTATGCTGTATTGGTACACCCATTGCAGGGTGAGGGTTAACCTGTAACAGACAAAGTCTGTACCATTTAGGTCTACTGAAAATATTAGTCATCAAACAAGATTATTCCAGCATCTTTCAGTGATATCTCATCAACTGCAATGTAAAGTGAAAGAAAAACATTTTGTTTCCCACATCTTTTGGCGTTATACATCTAAAAAAAATCCTGAATTGATCCTCACCTTGATTGACGAGTTACTATCATCAAGACACAAAGCAAGTGTAAGTATACATGTGTATGAAATTAGAATTATATTAGAAGTTATGCATATCAGAACTTAGAACAATCAGAAATTATTGTAGTTCAAATAAAGACCATCTCAGCAGTGCCTCCCTGTATGGATACATAACTAAATGAAGTTACCATCCACTTATAAAAACCTGCAGTATGTTCAGAAACATTTGCCGCCAGACTTTATCAAAATTCTTGAAAAACCTCTAGATGTAATGCCATGACTTTTTGCCTGCACACTTAGATTTTCCATGACATTGGGTAAGTAATATGTGTGCCGGCCACCTAGTTTTATGAATTTATGAAAGCAGCAAATTTTTTTCACCTTTTTCAATCAGTGAAATATTTCTGCCCCAAGCACCAAAAGTATGATTTAGAAAGTCCATTGTTGTTTTTTTTTTAATCCAGGGGCATACATGCATTTGAGTGATATGAGGGGCCAATTACAGACAGCAGGCAAGATGAAGCATCAACAAACTTTTTGTTTACATCCAAGACATTGAATTCTGCATTGCAATGTGCATGGGACTGGTATAATTCTTATTCTAACAAAGAAAATCATAGTGAGCGCTTTTCAGTCTTCAGTGCAAATTGTTATTTTATTGTGACATAAGATGGTAAATCAATACAGTTCTTGTTCACTCAGAAACTCTCGCCTGCAAAGTTTATCAAATTTCTCAAAACCTGCTTGTTGCACCAAAGTAAATTTTTACATTGAACATCTTTAAAATTTCACTTCGAATTACATTCTTGTTGAAAGCATCTACCTTCTCTTTTCAGCCTAATTTCTTAATAGAGATTTGAAAGTTTTGAGTCCATCAATGAAAAGATCTCGCTAACTACCAGTAATCCTCGGTGCCTGCTGTGTTCTTTTGACTAGGTAACACATGCCATGAAAGATGCATGCCAGCTCAGATTCTTCACAAAAATTGTTATATAACTTATGTGTCATTATCTAAGAAGCAATCAATTTTTTGCTTCTTATTGAGTCTATACATAAAAGACAATTCAAATTCAGTGATAAAAACTAGTCTGACCTAAAAAATGACCCACAAATACACACTAACAAAACTTAGTGTAAGGAAGTTCAGTATAATAATGCTCCACAATGGAAAAATGAGACATATTCCCAAATGAAAAGAAAGAAAGTTTACAATGCTGGCAGGAAAAAGTAAGTTAATTACTGTAACTTGTGACATTGGGAAGATCCTGAACTTAAAGCGGCATGGTATTTTTTTTCTTTTTTAACAATACATGTACTACAAAGAGGAGAAATTAAATTTGACTTGGATTTCTTAAAAACACAAAAATTTTAATAATGTCACAGACAGCCGGCACACACACCAATTACCACCTAATTTCATGGAAAAATTATGATTCATATTCCAAATTCCAGTAATGAGAGAACATTTTTTTAAGTCAGGCAGGCATTTCCAGACATACTGCAACACTGGCATTTCACCATGAATCACCTGAGAGATTATTCTCACAACTGTCTCTCATGACTCACAATGAACTTGCAGTATCATCAACTATAGATCAGACTGAGGTTGCAGCAAACAATGGTAAATAAAGCTCTTATACTAGTAGAGCTGAATTTGTGTTCCTATAAGCTCATCTGACATGAAATAATAGCACATGCTGACTGAATGTTAAAGGATGTATGAATGTATTTAGTATCAAACAGCTGTATCTGATATTTCCGTTTCATTTAATTTCCCTCATTTTTGTTCTTTTTTTTTTTTTTTAAATCAATTTAACATCAATTATATGTCTCGTCTTCTGATCAATGAGAACTGTCTCACAAATGGAATAAGATTTGCAAAATGAACATATCACACTGTCAAGAAAGATTTGGGAAAAACATGGACTGCGTAAAGACTACACTTCTGTGCAAAGAAGTTTATAATCTAAATAGCTCTTCTTGAATAACCAAGAGCTCTTTGATTCTAGGAAAATGTTTCAAATGCTACTGCCAAATGGATAAGAATGCATCTCGACCTGCAAATTCCTTTAAGTCACAGATATGCCCAACCGAACAGACCCGATATAGAAATATATACTGAAATGATATTTACAGTACCACAAACTTACTATACAAAGTTTAATATGCCAAGATTACAGAAAATGTTTTAAAAAGCAGTCCTCTAAAGATTCAAAACAACTTATTTTGCATGGCGGATGTTCATATAAAAGTACTGACAACAATCTTATGACTTCCTAAATTTCTGTAACTATTCAAATCAGTTCTTTAGACACCTGCACAATCATCCAATAATTTCTTTTTCTTTTTTAACTAGCCATTGTTTTTTTTATATGAAAGAAACAAAGTTTCCAAGACAGTCTGCCGGGCCCTTTAAAAGAAAACACTTCTTACACAAAAGTGCTGTGAGACACGAGATGTAATAAAACGAATTTAACTATATCCCTAGTCAAAATAAGGAAAATAGGAGAATACAAAATAATTTATATATCACAGGGAAAAATTTTTTCTATTTTGTTTTACCCACATGAAATGCTATAGTTCACTGACCAGGAAGAAGTGTACCACAATGATCCACCACTAGTAATCAATATCATTTTCTCAAATCAACATTCATTACCATTACTATATTCATATATATATATATTGATCACTATTCCAAGATTCTGCAAGATGCAATGCATTTCCCATTCGGACAAGCTCATATTTGTCCCCTTTACATTTTTAACATCAACTTCACATGCCAATTAAGTAAATCCCCTTGTTTTTCCTGAGGATGAGAGGTTGAACTTTGCTTGTTCATCCTAAATTCATGTGAATAGAATACGCAAATTCTGTGAAATCTTATTCAGGTGTTATGGTAGTATTCAAATCAGCAGTGTGATTACATACGCAAAGCTGTGCAGATACATGAAAATCAAACTGTTTTGTTAAAAGGTTAGTTCTTCAAGACAATAACCAACACCTTAACTGTAGAGTGTATAAAAAAACAACAACAACTAATACAGCTTTCACCCATTTCAGGGCTGTAAGGAAACGAAATGTACGCTGCAGTGCAGTGCATCTTACCTGGTGGTGTTGCATACATGACAAGGCAATCTTTGTACAGTGGAGCTGGACTGACTGGGACATCTCTGACGCCAAACCATTTAGCATCAGTCTTGTCTCCATCCCCCTCTCCTCTTTCACCACTGTTATCCTCTGTTTTCGCTTCTGTCTCCTTTTCAGGTCTTGCATCAGTTGCATCTGTAAGATGATACTCAGGGGGATCCACGCTACTTGACAGAGAATGCTGACGACCCTGAGATTTATCTGTTTGATCAACATTTCTCCCATTATCAGGTGCATCTCGTCCTCTTCTACGGTGTACATTTTGTACACTCAAAGGTCTCCTCACAGGTATAGTTTGACCATCATCATATTTATTTCCACGGCATGCCTGAGAGCAAAAAAAAAACAAAACATTATATTGTCAGTCTTTTCAAATTACTGAATTCTAACACATGGCATTCAGTAAAGTCCAGATCTGTTCTTCTCAATTACAGCAAAATAGAAGACAAAAAATAAATAAATTCATTTCCTCTGTAAATTTCTCAGGGTTCCTGCACCTCTTTAAGAATTTTTTTTCAGGAGTTTTCCAGGGGTAAAATGTTAAACTCCAGGGCTACTTAAAGGTCGGAAAATATGAGAAAAAAACAAACGGTGACTCTGATTCTCCCGCTTTTTTGTTGTTTTTTTTCATACGGGGCAAATTTCAGGACTATTCCAGGGGTAATTCACTTTTTCCAGGGGTTTTTATAAAAATTTTTAATTCCAGGGGTTTTCCAGGGGTGCGCAGGAACCCTGTATCATAATGTTTCAGAAATCCCATCATTTGCATAGGTCTAACTTATGAGAGGTCTCAACAAATGCTTCACTCCTCTAAGGCTCTAGCCATCAGAATCATCAATTGATAATTCATTCACTGATGCTTCATTAATTGTTCTTCAACACTTTTGCACGATGACCAAATTTGTTCTACTCCAAAATATTGCCCAACATAAAGATTATCTAAGATTCAATCTCTAAAATGCAGCTGAATCACTACATTAAATAGGAAAATATGTAATGTGAAATTCTCAAATCTGAGACATGTTAGAGTCTAACAGTTCCAATGTTTTATAGGACGGGAAGCAATTATTTTTGTAGGAGTTAATTTTTCTGGCAGTTGGGAAAATACAATATAAAAAAACAATAAATCTTCCTAAGTGTATCAAACATTCATCACTATTATTCCTTTGCTCAATGACCTAAAAAAACAAAACACACTGAACTTTTTACAACCACTACACAGGTATGCATCTTTTTTTTGCAACATGCATTAACCAAAGTTATGATATACAACATTGATAAGAATGGATTTTTAAACATTTCCTTATTACCTGCAAAAAAAACAGCCGAGGTTTTCCCTTCAAACCAGGACATTCTTTGTCACTAAAGAGTTCAACGAGCGTCTTTGTGGCTACAGCTCTCCCATCTGTGCCAAACAGCAAGTCATGTCTGACTTTTGTTCCCAGCCTGTTCACATAAATTCAAGGCAGCATTCAAATGCAATGTCAATTCTTTGAAACTTAGAAGTAAAATGCCATACCCCATTTCCTGGTCCTCAGGAGACTTTTTGGTCTCACAGTGAACCTGAGGCGATTTACGGTTAGTTTACCAATATCTATGAATTAACTCGCTGGTCAAATAAAAATGAATGGAGCCAGATAATTTTGGACCTTAATGGACTGTAGTCCACATAATACACCGGCACCACAGAAAACAACTTTTTTTACATTAACATCACAGCTCTTTCATCTGCGTTTTAGAACCTTTCTTTTGTATGTCAATTCTCACTGTTGCTCATTCATATTTGGGAGCGGCTAGATAGATCCATGGACGTTTCCTTTTACAAAATAAAACATAAAATCAGATTTTCAACCAAAAAAAAAAAAAAAATCAGCAGCAGTATTCTAATGGGTAATCTAATCATGTTGAAGCCAGCATAATTATCACATGGCCACAGAGCCACCTGGTTGTGAAATTTTCTATAATATTAGTAATCTTTCCTGAAAATCTCATTGAATTTTCTTCATAACTTTTTAAGAATATTTTTTTCTAACAGATAAGCAAACAAATAGACAGTCACATAACCCATTGCATGCACTAACCACCAACATTCTCTCTCTTGGTCTTAAATGCAAGCATTTCTGATCTAGCCATAACGATTGTCTCAGTGACAAAGAGAAAACAAGGCAACCTATGCTTGGGGAACCTCTGATGCAAATCCTTTGCAATGCAGAATTGCTTTCTATACTTCGAAAAACTTTTGCGAACGCCAGTCATGGGCTAGATTGATAATATAATTGTAATTTCTAAGTTGGATCACAAATATAAATACCGCATAAATGTAACTGAATGTGAATATCAATCAATTGGATCCTATTCACACCTAGGCAGTTCTGTCAAATTTTTCAGGTGCCATCATCCCTTTCCAGTTAACAACTTTTTAAATATTCTTCACATCAGACAGTAGCATCATCACAGTAGTGTGTAAACACATACAGATCAACTAAAATATTCCAACTTGCATGACATTTTAAAACAGTATTAATTTCTCAAAACACCTGCATGCAATCACACAGGAAATGCAAGCATAAACTGGAAAAATACAGGAGCACACAGACTGCAAGCATAGCACTCAGGACAGAAAGCCCATGTGTTCAAACTTAAGAGCTGACAAAAAATGCAGTTTGCACAAATGTCAAGAGAAAATGAACACAAAAAGTATAAGCACTGGGTCTATTTCTTGATGACTACAGAAGAGCAAGGAAAAAACAAAAATCATTTATTACTTAGTGAATTTTACATGATGGAGCAAATTACATCTACCAAAATTTCAAATCGACTCTTCCATATATGCTATGCAAATCTGCACATGTGACAGTAGTGACCGTCACTTCAGTGTTTGCCACCTTGTCGGTCGAAACATTACTGTGTTGACACGCAAGTAGGCACAAATGTGCAAGAAGTGTTGTCACTCAGGTACACACCTCTTCAAAGTTGAGTGGAAGAGGTAGAAATAAATGCCTGCCGATTTTTTTACCAGGCTAGACTGCTCTATTCTTCTGTGCCTGCAAATCTGTACGGGGCCTAGTCCTATCACAGATAATGATTTACCTGTCATATTCCCTGTCTGTCCAAGTCTGGTCACCATGCGTCAATATTGAGCAGACAAAACAGTCTGCGTTCTTATGATCATACTGTTTGGCAGCTGGGAATATAAAACAGAAAGAAAAAATTTTTTACTCTGACATTACACAAGACTTGTCAAGGGTGAATTTCTTTAAATGGTTTTATGTTGTTAAAGGAAAAACAGTTGTCCAAGAAATGCAAAATGTGAATTTCTTTAAATTGTTATGTTGTTAAAAGAATAACAGTTTCCCCAAGATACTCAACGCAATAGCAGGCGAGAAATAAATAACCAAACAATGGTTCATTTTAAGGCATGAGTGACAGAGAGAACGAGATTAGAAGAATGCGGGTGAAAGGAACCTAAAATATTCTGCATTTTAAAAAAAAAAAAGGGGGGGGAATGACGAAAGATGAAAAAATGGATGCGAATAATGGTTTCCTAAGACCAATGAATTGAATTAATTTAATATTTTACCGACTTGACTCAACTGTTGATATTTTTACTGTGTATATAATATAGAAAGTTTTTCTTTTTTTTTTTTTTTGAATCCTATAAAGATGAATATTCCAAGCCTTGTAAACGATATTCTAATATTATTCATATATTATATATATATATCTTTCATCAATTTATATCTCAATTTTTCTACTATACATTATAAACATCTTTATTTGTTATGATGAGAACATGATTAATTATGGAAATAGACCATTTGCCTACACTGAATTATAAAACCGTTAGCTGACAAAGAAATGACCCAAGTTAGGGTTCAAGAGCAGCCGACAACACAGAGTTCAGCTGACAGATCTGGGACACAAAAAATTTCATGTAGGTCATAGTCAAAAGCTGGTCAATAGATAAAAGTGCTTATCCATTTATGTTTCCATTTATCTGCTTATTTACTTTACTTTAGTTTATTTATTTACTTATTTACGTATTTATTTATTCAATTATCTATTTATTTGTTTATTTATTTATCTATTTAGATATTTATTTTTTATTCATTTATATATTCATTCATCCTCTTATTTGCAGTCAACATAAAATTCAAGGCGTCATGCACACATGGATTACAGACCAAATCGCATTTCAATCTGAGCCTCGAAAAAAAGAAACCCAATTTCCCAAGAAATACAAAATTCATCAAAACATCCGCATTAGCCCCATCATCTATTCTAAGAATAACATAACTTCCTTGCTCTGTCAGGAGATGGTCAAGGTAAGCACCTTTCATATAAAACTGTTCAGTCTTCAATATTGCTGAACATAACTTGCTTTCTAATGCTATCACAATCTGAACACCACACATTTGTAATGAGAAGTATAAAACTGAAAGCCACACATATGACAGGTTTCACCTACAGTGATAAATTTATAAATTTACATGTATTTAGAATTTAATGCTATGCCAAACAATCATTTTAACGTTGATATTTCCCATCAATGAAACACAACTGACATTTTCAAAAATTAGAAATATTTTGAAGATTTCTACAAACCATTTTATAGTTATTTATGGATTTCATCCAATGGTCTGTTATTTGCCTGCAATCATTTTTCAGCTAGCCCATGTTAATCACCTTCAAACTGACAATTATTTCAATTCTCAATAAATGTCATGGACAAAAAAAAAAATGATGCCTCTCATAGTTTTGATGGTTTATATCGATTACATACAAGTCAGCACACGAATAGTTTGAAAATAAAATAAGAAACAGGTTAACAAAATTACCATGGCAACTGGGAATAAACTCAAAGGAAATCTCTTCAGCAAGTTTTTCTACGAAATAAGTTTTAACTATCAATTTATTTAAACGTAACAGCATTCAACAATTAGTACTTCGTGTGAATCAACTGTAACGTCTACAGAAATCAAAACAAGATTGATCTATCAGGTTTCTGTTCACTCTTATTACCTTTTTTCTGCTGTTTTGGGTGCCATGAAGTTATCATTCAAACTATTCGGTGTACTTTTTGTTGATTCAATCAAAGGATTAAAATTATTTCAGTCAGCACTGCATTCAGATTCCTCAACATTTATTTGCTTCTTTTGACTTCAAAAAGTGGGAGAAGGAAGAGACAAATGAGGATTTTACATGCATCATTACCACAGCTCATACAAATCTTCTTTCAAAACTGACCTAACAGTATATTAATTACTCAAGTAATCACATTTTTAGATCACAAATGAAATAAATTTGTTTACCTAATTTGAGAACTTCCACCATTTTCCATGCTTGCAAATTATTGTATGCAAAAACATCAAATCCTAACAGTCGAAAGGTATGATAAAGAGCAGAAGCATCATATGATGAACCTGGCCTATCATCAAATTCTCGAGACTCGCTGAACTTTTCATTATTGATAATAACCGCAAGTCCTCGTTTTGGATAACTGAAATTGTACACATCACTCTCCCAATCTTCTGCTTCCTCAGGTTTAGGATGTGCATATGCTGTTTTGTTTTCTTTAAAATCTTCTGATGTAATTGATCGTAGAGATCCACTTGCTGTGTCATCAATAGTCTTTTCAGATGCTCTGCAATGATAATATATAAATAATAAAATAGCTACTCAGGTTACATTAAATAATAGATTCAAATGATGGTGAATCTGTTTCTCAGTCAAAATAGGACATTTTAGAATATTCTCCTACTGGAACTGATATGAAGTGTGTCATGTGCCATACAAAGAGAAATTTAGAGGTTCCCTGTACACATATAAATTAATAAATATTCTCATGTTACTTAATCTTTCTCCAGTCTCCTAGATAGAGAACCATTTCAAACCTGACATATGGCACTGCATTTCACCTCAAACAGTGCCTTCCAGCTGACCTCAGCCTGTGTCCATTATAAATCAGAGCCCTCCTTTTGGATGACACGTTTAACTGGGGTAAAGTATGCATGCAATTGAACGTGCTATTTCTGGTTTTACAGTTAATGAGAATTCGAGATTTTTATGACATTTCACTTTGTAACCTCTAGCATGTATAAATTTCATATGAATTGACATCTTTCTGCCACGAATTATTATGGGAAAGTACAGTCCAATCCACTGATCTCGACATGGCTTTTGTCGACATTTCTGGGTAACTCGACACAATTTTTAAGTCCCAACCTGTTCCTGCTTTAATGCTTCTAAATATTTCCCCGTAACTCGACCTGTTATTCCATTCTTTCCTCTTATATCGGCACATTCCTCCCCGATCAGAGCACAACAAGTGCACTAGATCTACTACTGTAGATCAAGTGCACTAGATCTACTACTGTGGGGACAAGGTGGTCTAGAGGCAAGGTGCTCGCCTCTCATGCCAAGGGTCCCGGGTTCTAAACCCGGGCAGTGCAGGCATGTTGGAAAGTGGATTTTTCTCATATTTTCAAGTCCCTGGTCCTATTGGGGGGTAGGATCGAGTAGTTCTTGGAAATTGGATTTTTCTCATATTTTCAAGTCCCTGGTCCTATTGGGGGGTAGGATCGAGTACCTAGTCTTCTCGGATAAGGACGAAAAAATTCGGAGGGCCCATGTGCACGTTAAAGATACCTTGGCAGTTGGAAATCGTAAAGAGCAGGCCGAAAGGCCGCTGCCCGGGCAAAATTTGAAATTAATAGATTAAAATTTATCCATATCATCTCCCCCCCCCCCCAGAACAAGAAATAATAAAACAAGTAAAGTGAGGTGTAAATGCCAAGGGCAGCGAACCTCCTAAAATAAAGACCTCAAATCAGATCTACTACTGTGCTACCGAAAATGCCCATGCAACTTCCTGCATATAAGACCTCTTTATTTCTTTTTGCTGTGCTGGCGGGGAGGGATAGGAGAGGAGACGTGTGGACACAGAGGATGACCCTTGGCTTCAGTAACGCGAGTGTGGAGTGCCATGCATAAGCGCATGGCAGTAAAAGTACATAGTACTGCAGACTGAGTATTTTTTTTTTCCACAAAACAGTCGTGCGCTGTTGATACTAGTTAGGCCTTGACCTAGATCACTTGATTAACTGCCGTACTGCGTGTGTATCAGTATCATCACTTCTTTTGAAGAAACAGTCAGGTTGAGGTTAAAAAGAAATAATAAAACACTGCGCATTTCATGTATAGCTACAGCATTTCGCGGATATCCGCAAATCTTTGCCACGCAACTGCTCCACACAGGTGACTATATGCCGATAATTAAAAGAAAAAGGGACATACTTGCATTATTTTGTGGACACTTTTTCCCATAATGGTGATGTTTGATCTCCCCTGCACTCCGCTTTGATGAAATGTTCATCCTTTTTTTTTTTTTAAATTATTAACCTCATTCTATTCAGGTGTATTTATACTTTTGCATTTTAGGTGTAAAAATTCCATTTCCAAAAAAGTTGTTGCAATAAAAGTGTGTTACACTGAATGCTCTGTGAGTCTACCATAATGATTACTTCTAGATGTGTTAAATTTGAAGACCCTCATAACTTTCATGACAATATAATATGCTCACTTGAGATAGATCTTACTCAGCAGTGTCATATTACATCACTGAATGAACTCAAAGAATGTGAAGGAGGCAAAGTACCACAAAAAAGGATAAATCTTGTTATAAAGTGACAGTGTGAGTGAAAGGTGACATTCCTCTTGTGTATTTGAGGTTGATGTTAAAAATGATGAAGATGAGATTATTCAAAGAATATCTTCCACAAGAGTGTATAAGCAAAAGAAGAGTGAAATGATGACAAAGTTCCACTTCATTGACAGAGGCAAAACCAATAAGCCAGCTGTCAAAGCTGAGTGAGCGAAATATTTCACACACATAAAATGGGCATTTGATCTTCAAAGTACCAATTTTTACATAGTAAATTACTTAAGAACAGTACAATGCTCACCCAGATAAGCATGAAATTTTAGCCAGCTTCTTTGCAATAAACCGTCTGAAGCCATCTGGAGCTGAAAGGTACAAGTTTGAGTAAAATTACATGGCATGAAACAGTGTTATCAATAAAACTTAATATCAATTGCCCACCCCCTCTTTGGCATTATTTCTCATCATACTCATAATTCTTTTTTTTCTCAGGTATAATCAACTCTCAGTTTAGGAATCTTCAAAAAATTTAAAAACAACACACTGCTGTAAGTTCTTTAGACTATCTTACAAGAAGAAAAAATGATCAATATAAAAAACCATACTGCAGTTCTATGACAGGTGATCTCAAGAAACCATGAAATACTGTCACAAATTTTCAAAAGGGCAACTATTTCGACATTTCATATTTTCATTACACTATGTACTTGTTTTTACAATTTTAGCTTTGGACAGTGAGTTTGGAGCATATGTCTCATTTGAAAATTAATAGTGTATCAGTCACTTTTAACACTCACAATCCAAGTCTTTGTCCTCCTCATCTGGTTTCATCAACTGTTCAATTTCTTCAGCCGCTTTTTTAATCTCTGGATCGATCTCTTCGTCAAAAAGTTCATCTCTCATGTCTGCCATTTCTGCTGTGACCTCATCAATATATGGGTAATATATATTTTTCCTGCAACGAGCGTGTAAACTGGGAAATAATTCTAAGTCCCACTCTCCTTGATGACATAATATTAGTCTGCATTTCATTTTATATTTATTTTGGCCTGTTTTAAGTTAAGAGTCAGAGTTTTCTGCTATTGTATGACAGTACACAATACAGCCTGCTACTGTCACCCCCACTGTCTTGTGGGTCATCTCGGGAGAGAGGAAGACTAGGGGAAGGTAACCCTGAATACAAATACCACACTGCCTTGTGTGTTGCTATGATAGCAAAGGCTATGGGAGTAAACCCAGACAGAAAATCAGGAGTGGAGACCCGAAGGTGGTTGTCAGGGAGAACTGCATCAAACTGGCTTCCAGCATCTCCTGCAGCCGGACTAGTTCCAAATGTATTGACCTGGTCTCTCCCTTGGGTTTAACTAGAATGGCAGAGAGAGGGGTGGTGCCTCTGGGCAAAGCACCATCTCTTCAAAATAGCCCAGGCAAGGCAGCAAAACGAGGAGGCGTTTGCTCGGGCTTGGCAAGCGTCTGTCTCTCCTCTATAAGCCCACCCATTTCCGATTTGGAGAGGACACTCCAGCCATCCGTTACGGATGGGCACAACACGGGAGGTGGCAGTTACCGGTGATAAGCTCAATCCATTTGGCGTACGGATGAGCGCCAGGGGTCCCCTCTGTCGGTGGGAGCGGCTTTTCAGCTGCATTGATCAACTACCGCCCGCCGTAACCTGGGCAGCCCCCAGGCAGTTGGGTGTTGTTCCGCCACGTCAGCCTGCTTCATAAGGTGGTTGGAGCTAGACCAAAAGTCAAAAAGCTGACGTAAAGTGTGCACCTGGCAAAAACAGAAAAGTACTAAAACTTGGTACCTGGAACGTCAGAACAATGCGCCCAGGCTTGCAACAGCAAGATCTCACTGATATTGACTCCATCAGGAAATCCCAAATTATTGATCGAGAACTTCAGCTACTAAACATCGACATCGCTGCCCTTCAAGAAACTCGACTTCCCGACTCCGGGTCAGTCAAAGAAGAAAACTACACCTTCTTCTGGCAGGGCCTTAGCAGCGAACAGCCGAGAATCCACGGCGTGGGCTTCGCCGTAAAAAACTCCCTTATCAATTCGATCGCAACTCCAATTGGAGTGTCAGAACGCATCATGACACTCAGACTGAACACCCGGTCTGGTTTTACCAACATTATCTGTGTCTATGCCCCAACACTTACCTCCTCTGACGAAACCAAAGACATTTTCTACGAGGCATTGCAGAGGACTCTCCACAACATCCCTCTCACCGAAGGCCTGCTAATTCTGGGTGACTTTAACGCTCGAGTGGGAGCAGATCACTCCGCATGGCCAAAGTGCATTGGGCACTTCGGCATTGGCAACATCAACGAAAACGGGCAGCGCCTTCTGGAGCTATGCTCCGTAAACTCATTATGTGTTACAAACACGTACTTTGACCTTAAGAGATGCCAAAGAACATCATGGCGCCATCCCAGGTCTGGCCATTGGCATCAATTAGATCTTATTCTCTCAAGGAGGAAGAGTTTGGGCTGTATAAAAATAACTCGTTCCCTCCACAGTGCTGACTGTGACACCGACCATGCACTGGTAGTCAGCAAAATCAAAATTTCGGCCAAGAAAATATACAGATCAAAAGCCCCTTCAATCCCTAAGATCAATGTAACAGCAATCAGAGATGAATCAAATAGAAAGTCATTTGAAAAGTTATTTGCTGAAAGCATGGATAATGTCACCCAATGTGACTCGGTAGATGAAACATGGAACACTCTCAGTTCAAAAATTCATGACTGTGCCATCAAGTCTTTTGGACAGCATAAAGTTTCAAACAACGACTGGGTAGCCCAGAACAGCGAAATTCTCCTACCTCTCATTGAGCAAAAGAAATCTGCTTTCAATGAGTATAACAAAAATTGCAATCAGAGTACAAAAACTTGTTTGAAAAATGCAAAAGCTAAACTTCAGCTGGAGGTAAGACGTTGCGCCAACAAATACTGGACAGACTTGTGTAACAGCATACAAGAGGCAAATGAAAAGGGAGATATGAAAACCGCCTTTAGTCAGATGAAAGTAGCTCTTGGGCCAATCATCACCAAAAGCGCCCCACTTAAGTCTGTAAATGGTGAACCCATCACAGATAAAAATGAACAACTGAATAGGTGGGTAGAGCATTACTCTCTGTTGTATTCAACTGAGAAAAATATTCCACCAGATTTTGAGGAACACCTCCAAAAACTGCCAATAATGGCCGAACTTGACGCTGAACCTTCCTTAGTCGAGCTTTCCAATGCAATCGACCACCTGTCTGCTGGAAAAGCCACAGGAAGTGACAACATTCCTGCAGAGGTATTAAAAGACCTAAAAGGCCCACTATTACCACACCTGTATAATCTGTTACTGCAGTGTTGGAAAGAAGGCGTGACACCACATGATATGAGAGACGCCAAAATTGTCACACTTTACAAGAACAAAGGAGACAAAGGCGACTGCAACAACTATCGAGGCATATCCCTCCTCAGCATTACTGGAAAGGCTTTTGCTCGCGTCATCCTCTGCCGCCTTCAACAACTGGCGGAAAAAGTCTTACCAGAAACACAATGTGGCTTTCGAAGCAAACGATCAACTATTGACATGATATTTGCACTTCGGCAAATCCAAGAAAAATGTAAAGAACAAAACAGGCCGCTTATAACATGCTTTGTGGACCTAACAAAGGCTTTCGACACCGTAAGCCGATCTGGCCTGTATGCAGTCCTTAAATCCATAGGCTGTCCACCAACATTGCTAAAACTTATTGCATCCTTCCACACTGACATGAGGGCATGTGTCAACTTTGAAGGCTGCACATCCAATTCATTTGCTGTAAACAGCGGTGTGAAGCAGGGATGTGTTCTTGCTCCTACCTTATTTGGTATATATTTTGCAGCCCTACTCAAGAATGCCTTTGGTCAATGTTCAGGTGGAGTACTTATTAACACCAGAGTGGACGGCTCCATTTTTAATGTTGCCAGACTAAAAGCAAAATCTCGTACAGAGCATATTATGTTACAAGAGCTCCTCTTCGCAGATGATGCTGCAATCGTGGCCCACGATGAAACCACGCTCCAGGCTCTCATCAATAGCCTTGCCAAAGCCTGTGACAAATTCATGCTAAGGATCAGTGTCTCAAAAACTGTAGTTTTGACACAAGGCTTGAGAAACCCCAACCCAATCATGCTGAATGGCTCTCCTCTGGAGCAAGTGGGAAAATTCTGCTACCTAGGCTCAACCATCAGTGGTAGCACAGACATAACAACTGAAATAAATGCCAGAATAGGAAAGGCGGCCACAGCTTTTGGCAAACTCTCAAAAAGGGTGTGGAACAATAGCAAGCTGACCATCAAAACAAAGGTACTCGTGTACCAAACTTGCGTCCTAAGCACCCTGCTGTATGGCTCAGAGACATGGACCACCTACTCCAAACATGAAAGATCCCTCAACTCCTTCCACCTGCGCTGCCTACGCAAAATTCTCAAGATCAAGTGGCAAGACAGGATCTCAAATATCGAAGTTCTGAGCCGAGCCAACATTCCATCAACTCAGGCTCTCCTAGGCAAAAAAAGACTGCGGTGGCTTGGACATCTCCACCGTATGGAAAATGATCGCATCCCCAGACAAATTCTCTACGGGGAACTTGCTACTGGCAACCGACCCAGAGGTAGGCCACATCTGCGATTCAAAGACACTTGCAAGGTCACGATGAAAGCATTCAACATCGACCCCAATGAATGGGAGAACCTTGCAAATGATCGAAGCAGATGGAGACAAAAATTGCGCAGTGGCACGCTCGCAATAGACTTCAAGGCAAAAGAAACATACCTGACAAAACGACAGAGGCGGAATGAAAACACTCGCCAAAGTGAACCCAAAAGACTGACCTGCAATCACTGCCATCGCACTCTCGGGTCAAACATTGGTAGAATAAGCCACGAGAGAAGCTGTCAGTCAAAGTGAAAGTGAATATTCTAGCTGCTAAGACCGTCTGTAAAGACGCTAAAGGCCATATAAGTTAAGACTGCAAAGAGTTCCATATGTCCCAACCAATTAGAACTCCTACAATAAACGTTTGGGATAAGGACATGTTGGGGGTAGATCTAGATGTTCAGGATTAGAGTTAATCGTTTCAGTGTCCCAATCCTCCTTAGCGGTTGCCATCATTTTCTCAAATATGTGCACCGACACCACTACTACGGTCGATCGGGAGTAGATTGGATCTATGATAAAGTATTAATGCCAATATGAACGAGGGCATTATCATTTCTTTTCCATGAGTTTCAAGAGTGATTTTCAGGTAATACAATTTGCCATTATGTCCCAGGGCTGTGACACTGAAAGGGATAAGGATAGGACTTAAGAGAAAGGTTGGGAAAAAGTTTCATGGTAAGGAATAGGGATAGAGCTATGGATAAAAAATCCTCAAACTCTTCCCACAAGAATTTTGCTGCAAATTTTGTAGGGGGCTCACACTCACTCTCTGAGTCTTCATAAAATAGATTTAGACCTCGCCATCAAAATCATCCTTCATTTTCTGTCAGTAATTTTATAACATCATCACTAAAAAGGGAAAGACTTCCCAGTTCATGTTATACCAATATTGTCAAGACTGCACTTTTCAAGAAAGAAACACTAGTTTATCTAGAGTCTATACAATGAAGTTAACCCTCAAGCTACAATTGAACTCTCCAAGCCGCGCGCTACCTGTGAAGCCTGCTGACCGGGTCAGTGACCTAATTAACAGGAGCATCTTATTGGCGTCTCACTGACTCTTGCTGATGACCACACTACTGCTGCCCATATGGTTTGGTTTGCATTTGATTAGTATGAAAACATTCGCTGCTTTGCCTTATCACTTATCATGCTTGATAATAAGTCAACCAACGAAAGTCTCTAGGTCTCTAACCAATGATCTGATTTATGAGAACAAACTGCTGTACATAATTTTCATGAGAACGAAGCACGATCCCAAAGCCCTAAACAAACGGTTTCATCCAGATTGGCACATACTAATGAATCAATGTGGGCATTTAGGGCAAAAGGTCATTTTAGGGCTTGTTTCTGGTTGTTTCTTAGACAGAGACAATTCTAGATAATGGGCAGCTTGGGAGAAAATGAGATGATACTGCAAATTTGTTGAGCAACAGTCGATGCTACCCCTTTTAACCCACAACCCACGCGTTAACCATAAAACCTGCTGACCGGTCAGTGACCTTACTCACAGAGAATCTTATCTGGGTTGCACTGACCCTTGCCGATGTGCGATGACCACACTACTGCTGTCCACATGGCTTGGTTTGTATTTGATCAGTATGAAAACATTCGCTGCTATACCTTATCACACTTGATAATGAATTAACCAGTAAAATCTTTGTCTCTAAGTCTCTAACCAATGATCTGTAGCAAAGGTTAAAGCCTTTTTTATTACTGAACAAAAAAAAAATTTTTCTTTGTGTGGAATGAAAGCCTATCAAATTTGAAGCGAGCCAGTTTTTGAATTTTTAAAATCGGATAAAAAATACAAAGAGGTTACAGTCTTTTAAAGCCATGAAAATCAGCAAAATTCCTGATGAAAATGTGATAAAAATGATTGTGCAATAGTATTTTATTCAGGTGGCCATGGAAAACATTTTTGTAGAATTTTACTTTAAAAAATTAATAACACATTTATTTATGGGAATATGATCACAATACTTGGTTCTCTGAAGGGAAATTTTATGGCAAATACCATGGCGAAGTCAAACTCGCAATCAGACTGATGGAAAATGTTGATATTGATATAATATTGCCCAACACTAGCTCCACAATGCGCAATTACGAAACCTTTAATGAGTCATAATTTTTGCATTTATCATCTGATTTTAAAAATTCAAAAACCACTGTGATCAGCACAATCTGCACTGCATAAATAGCAAACCAGAACAGCATGAAATTGGCCAGACAATATTATAGTGGGAACTGTGTTAAACAATATCAGTAATAAGATATTTACCTACTGCATGTACTGAGGTAAGCGCTCTTAAAAATGCTTCAATCATTATATGCTCATGATTTTTTTTATTTCCACTCTCTCCCAGGAGTGGTGAAAATTTCCACATTTGTAGCTTTAATGAATTTACCTTCTTCATGGGATATATCCCCCCTTTCCCAACTGGCCATCAAAATGCTCAGTTTGTTTTTGCATTATAATGCGTGCATAATTTTAAAAAAATAAAAGACAAACAAAATTCCACATATATTTACACTTTTGAATGTGCTGACAGTCACATGGCACATGTGTCATGTCTAGATCTAATCATGTTTTGCAACCGGTAATAAGAGGGATAGGCCATGAAGTGGAAGGACAGAGGGAGGAAGAGAGGGAGAGAATGAGATTCAGTGCAAAAAGTGCAGTAACATTTTGAAGAATAATACAAAGAAATTAAGAAATATCTTGCACTTGTGCCAAGGCCTATCATGTGGCACAGTCGATCTACGGTTACAAACAACAATAGCAATGCAAATATGGGCTGATGAATGAACATGAGAAACAGGGATTCCATGGTGATGTTTTTCTATTTAAAGTGTCAGAATAACCTAAGAACCAATGAAATATCACGAGTTGTAGTTATCGATCGATAGAATCAGAAGCCATAATCTACTTCGGGAGATTGACAATGCACATTTTTGCCTCAGCTGCACGGAAGAGTGCCTTTTTCAACATAAAAGGGCTTTTGAAAATCATCAAAAAATAGAATGCATAACACCTGGATAAATTATATGAGAAGAAAGTTTATCATGTCTAGATTATTCCAAGCAGCTCAAAAAATGAAAACCACATCTCTGACTTTCCCCCACTGTCGTTCGGCTCTCCCCCCTGATGAAATGCTGCGCGGAGCAAAGGGGAATCCTTTATCTTTCCTGCTATAGATGTAATTCATTTTGTTGTACCACCTCATTTAGGGGGTAAAATTAAATGCAAAACACGAGTACCCCCAAAAACCTACTGTCGTCACCTCGACTTCGCGGCATGGATTGCGCTGGAATAGAAAATCTCACTTCAGTCGACAAGCATTAGGCAAATTATTGTACATGTACGGCAACAAAACAAAAACATTTATTATGAAAGTAGTGTCCATTTCCGGTTATTTTGGTACCTATTTTATTGTGATGGTATATAATATAAAACATGATCATTTGAAAGTGAAGAATGAGACCAGTGCTCACTGAACGCCATTATGTCAGGCTGGAAAGTGGCCTGATTAGCCTTGCCCGATGCCAATGATCTGACTTATGAAACAAAACTGATGGCTGTAATTTTTGTGAGGATGAAGCATGATAACTATAGTCACACCCCCCCCAAGCCGTAAACAGATGGTTTCATCTAGATTGGCATATAATTATACTAATGAACCAAAGTGGGCATTTGAGACAAAGGTCATTTCAGAGCTCGTTTCTGATTGGCTCCTATATTTAGATACAAGCAACTCTAGATGATGGCCAGCTTTTGAGAAAATGAGATAATTTTGCAAATTTGTTGAGCCCCAGTTCGCATGTCAATGTTACATCTTTTGACAGTGTTGGGGGGGGCCTTTGAAAGCTTAGTCTTTGTGAGTCCAACTAGCTAGTGATTCACTGATTAACATTGTCACAATGCTGTTGATCTAGAAGAGATATAGTCAGCAATAAGATGGTAGTTACATCTCAGAGAGAATAGTAACCTGATACATGAAAATACTGCTTCCATGCTGCACAGTCAGTTTGACTTGATGTATTTACACACTCGTGCAGAGTGAACGCCTGGGAAGTTGATGCCATATTTCGATGCCTCACGCAGCATGGGGGTTAATACTAATAATAGTGTAGGGAAAGCCTTTGAAAGCTTCATTTTTGGGATTCCAACCAGTGGTTCACTGGTTAACATGTTCTTGTCATCATAATGTCTTTGATTTAGACACCACGAACATTTGGGAACTGGAAACCGTATAGCCCGACATTGGGCGGCGTACAGACCGTACAAATACACTTGTAATGAAATTATGGTTTCTGTGAAAAACCTCTAGATCTAGATCTAGATCTAGATCTAGAAAAATCTAGATCTAGATCTATGATCTAGATCTAGTCTAGATCTAGACTAGATTCTAGACTCTATGCCCCATTCGGAAATCCCACGGCCCACAAACATATTGCTACCTCGAGAAACACTGATCTAGATATAGATCTAGCCTTTCATTACAGGCCTAGAATAGGGCCTAGACCTACAGAGCTAATCGAGATTCTAGATCCAGGCGATAGTTCTCAATTTCACTGTCAAGAAAAACTGGCATTTACTGTCCCAAGTAAACTTTTGAGTAGATCTTGATCTTGATCTAGATCTAGATAGATCTAATTAATATCTAACCTGCTGTTTCACTGCAGCGATAATTTTCACCAGAACAAGGTCTTGTCGGCCGTCAAGTGGTACTTCCCCTAGATCTAGTCCGATGTCTAGTTGTCTACTAGCCAAGGTCTACTTTTCCTGATCTTCAGCCTGGTCCGGTGGGCGAGCTCTCGCGAATGTGAAGTCTCTTTAGGTCCAAAGTTGGGAGGATTAGGAAAGTCAAAATTGGGCAAAAGAAAAGGTATGTCATTGTATACTCTCTGGTATATGTTCCAAAACCCCGTTCCTGTTGAAGCCTTTTATTGTTCGTTTTTTTTTTTCACTTGAAAAAGTCGAAAGCCGAAAATTTTGTGTATTTTCTGTCTTCTCTTTAGTTTGCTTTGTATTGTTTGGGTTTTATTTCTCACGCGGGGTTTTGCAACATACAACCTTTTCTTTTTGCCCAATTTTGACTTTGCTTATAGCCCTGCTGCGACCCCGCCGTTTTTCTGTGGTTTTTATGATATTTTTGGGGGATTAGGGCTGCCATTATCCAGGTTTATGTTGCCCAAGTCTATTAGCCAACATTATTGGCAAGATACTGCCTGGGCTGCCAATAGTACAGCAGATACAGCCTTGGCCGGCAACATTATCAGCGCATGGGAGGGACTGTATGCTGAAAAAAAAAAAGTTAGAATCAAACAAAAAAAAAATCATAAAAGAAATACATATTATCTCTAAGTTCGTTTCAAACCCAGTTTCTACTTGCCAATATTTTGCCAATTTCATGAAAAGACACGTTTAGACTCAAAGAATGCCCATGCCTATTTTAAATTTGTTTCTATTCCGGGCATGACAGTAGACCCACTGTTTTAATTGTGGCCTAGTGTTAAGATTACGAAAACATTGAGCAAATATACTGGAATCTGGCATGATTTGGAAACACTTGATTTTCATGAATCTATTTTTTACGTACAAAATTAATTTATAGACTTTTATTTCTACCCCTCACATTCACACACGTCATCAGTTTAAGGGTCGCATTTTCTTTCCAATATTTTCTATTCAATTTGTGTTGTCACAGGCTAGTTCTGTCTGAAATGAACTTGCCACATTTTTGTATTAAGTTGTTTGTTTCATTGTGTTCATTTGTTTCTTCTAGTATAACAGCATCTGTGGTTCTTATGTTATAAAAGTGGCCAATTTTCTGCTGCGAGCTTGAGTCGTCTGTGTTTCACGTGAGCTGCCAAATTGACTTTCAAATTTGTATAAAGTGTGTGAAGCCTTCAATTACTTCCAATGCTTCCACTGGTCGTGAGTGTTATAAGTGTGGACCTGAAGTTTGCAGCAGCAGAAATCTGACAGTTTCACCAATTAGGTCCCACGGGATCTTTGAGAATTAAATTAAGGATCAAAAGCTTTGCGATTTTCTGTTCTTCGATTTGAAATACTTAACTGGCATACTTTACTTAACCAGCGTCCATAGAAACACCCTCTGTTCAGGTTTCGGTGTTTTGTTGTTGTTGTCATTTTTGTTGTTGTTGTTGTTTGATGATGCCAGTGGCAGTATATACTATATGGATGTTGAAATGTGTTTCAAGTCACCTTCAGTAGTGAAGTAGTCAATTGGTGTTACAGAGTTATTACTTGGGATCATTGTAGGCCAAAGATAATGAACTAATAAATAGATCATGTAATTATTTATTTTATTCAATGTTGGAATTCATGAAGCAGCTAGATCTAGATCTAGATCTAGTATTCCGCAGCATAGACGTGTTTATAGCTTTTTTTTTTTTTTAGGCCCAGTTAATTGTGACTTTAACAATGCAAATTCTGCCCCCCCCCCTTCCCCCGTTTTTCACAGTAATCAGTGTCACGATGTCAGTACATCCAGAGAATCCACCTGAAGCTTTCCTTTACAATGATCCTTCGACAACCGGTTGGTAAAAGAATTTTGTTTTACTCTAACGTTAAAAATACATAGCCTACTCATTTATTGTTTCTTTATGGTACAAAAAATATGCTGATGTGCTACCCTATATTATTAGCAGTACAGTGTATCGGGCAATTTGTTGTAAGTCAACGGTAAATCATTCTGTGAAAATCTGCATCATTCAGTGTTTTTGCCAGTAAAAATGTGCCATGAGTTTATTTTCATTTTAACTTTGAACGATTGGCACGAGTCTCATTTCACTGAACAGCCAGTTACATCATTTCATTTCTTTATGAATTGGATGGAATTTGGATTCAAAATATAAAACAGATTTTTTATATTTTAATTGTGATTCTAAATTATGTCCACTAATGGCAGCCAGACATTTTTTACACCCCTTCTTTTATCTGTCACTCATTCTCTTGCTAATAGTCAGTCCTATGCAATTAAAGTAGGCTATGAAGAGCGAAGGAGCATTTGATCATATAAAGACCGTCATGAAGCCTCACATGAAGCCAAGCGGATATATCATTATATGGCACAAAGAAAAAGTTTTATGTAGTACTAGTAAAGCCTTGCATAAGAAATGATACAGTTACCAGTTGGCCTATAGTTTTAGAAGTTGTAATCTTATTCAATTAAGATACTATTTTATTTCCCAGAATTATGAAGTGTACGTGGTTCAAATGTCCTTTTGCAGTGTTTTAACAATAATTTAAGATAATGGTAAAGGCAGAAAGGACTGAAGTGAACAACATAAAGGGACTCAATGTCATGGAGTTTTTATATATTACAGTTTCTTTGGTGTAAAGCTGATTACATTTTCTTTTTCATCCCCGATCCTATTAGTAAATGGCAGCAGCCAGTAAAAGTTTATTTTAATCTTTATTATTGCCTGCTTTGGCTAGCATAACAGATGTCAATTTGATTTTACTGATAGGATCTGAAATTAGAAAGATTAACAGTTTTACACTAATGAAACTGTTATAAATGATAACACCAAGACTTCAGCTTTTACTGATTGTTTATTTTATGGTTCTGTTATTTGGATATCTGGGCATATAGTTATTTAAATTTAAGAGGCCACATCGACTTTTGGCCACTCTATATTCTTTTCTGTTTTCAGTGATCAGTCAATGCATGTTTTCTTAAATTAGACCAATTAGAGGTTGGAGTAGGCCTAATTGCCATGTTTATTTTGGGTTTAACGACTAACTCTTAGTAACTTTCTTCATCACCTCTTACCGTTAATTCCACATTAGAAATCTTTATTGTGTTAAACTTATCAGTTATTGGAAACAGTAAGATTCTATCTAAAGCACCTTTTTGAGTGAAAGAAGATACAAGTACATTGTAATTTTCTGTGAAATATTTAGACTACCAGTAGGCCTAAACTCTTTTCCACAAAGGCAATTTTGTAAAAGATCAGACAGCCATGCTGATCTGGTCTCATCTATTTGATCAGTAGACAGTTTCACCTACAATTTAATCTCTTTATGGTACTAATTTTAGGCTTGATTTCAGAACCCTTGCTGGTAAATATTGGTCTGACCACTTATGTATTATCCTCATAACTGTGCAAAGTTTCCGTAATGTTTTATGTTTCATTTTATGTAACTTGGTAATTCACATCATGCAAGTTGTCCTGTTTTCCCTTAAGCTAGGACATGCTCATCTTACCCATTCATGTCCACTTAGATGAAAGGATCCACCTTTTCTTTTACACCAGTTGTATCCGACATTGTAATGATAGAAATTCATAATTTGCATATGGATCCATGACAAATACAACAATTCCGAATACTTGGAATTAAATCAACATTTTTGTGTTTCTGTAAGTTAGAAGTTCAAATCAACTCAGGTTTTAACTGAATGCTGAACAATACCATACCTGAAACATTTTGGTTCAGGAAGTAACATTGGTGGATTGAAATGTTGTTTTTTAATACATTTTTTATCACACTTTAAGGGATTTCCTCTGTCACTGTGCAACCTCAAATGGCAAAACAGACCCAGTTCGTTGTTCAGAGAGAAAGATCTCCACCACCAGTGCACTATGGAGCTTTGGCAGTAGATGTTACCTGTTCAAAATGTAGATCAGAAGTGATGACAAAGAGGAAGTGGGTTATTGGGTCTCATTCAGTCCATGTGTGTTTATACATGACACTCCTGTGGTAAGGCTTTTCATGTTGTTTCTTGAATTAACATCTGTCATGGAATCAGGTTCTATTTTACTGTCAAAGAGTGGGGTCTTTGTGTTAAAAATCAATCCTGTCCTACATATATGTCATTGTCAATATTGTTTAGTGTGTGCATGTTTTTTTTTAATTTTTTGTTTTTTTAAGGACTGCTGCCTTCATCACATTGTTATTGTTGGAAAATAATCCTTTGCTCATGTGCTGTTGCAGTAGCTTGTAACCGTTAATTTGATTCGATAGCAGGAATCAGAATCCTAGCACACCTGCCCCCCCCCCTCCATAAGTGCTCCTCACCCCACCCCAAGATCCATTTGAGGGTTTTCCTATTTATGGTCCCAGTGGGTAGCTGGTTCCATATAAATTTTGTAACTATCAACTGGTTTTCATTCACAACAGCTATTGCAAGGGTAGCCTACTGTAGAATTTGATTCTAAGACTGTGTCATCCCGTTGGTAGAGTTGGATGCATTTTTTCTACATATTTTCCTATAACCATTTAGTTTCATTTCTTTCGAAGGATGAATAACTGATTTCTTGCTTTGTCTTTTGTAAACGTGCTCTTGATGCCATTTGCCCAACTACCCAGTGTTTCTAGTCAGAGCCAGGCCAGTGGAATGTCTGCATTCATTACACTTCATGCCAGATACTCAGAAGAGTAGTTATCAGGTGTTTCCTGACAAATTTCTTGGATGATCTGATTGTGAGCAAGGATGCATCAAACTCAAAGATCTTTCACTGTACCATTCTAGAGGTGGCAGCCATTTCTGCTTCTCGTTGGGCCTTCTTTCTTTTTTATTGTTGTTCTTTCAATTGCACAGGGGAACACATACATTGAAGGAGGAGCTAGAGAGATATAAAGATGTAAAGAGGTTTACTGACTCAGAGTGGGGTATTGATAACATTAAGAGGGATGGGGAATAGTCTCACATGACACAGAGACAGGATACACATGTGAGTGTGAGATAGGAATCCGACTGAAAAAAAAACAAACAAATCTTTTGTAGATCTTTTGCTTTTCATTCTGCACCTGGTGAGAAAGGAGAAATGCATAATAGTCTTTAATGGTAATGTTGGATGAACTACGAGTGGCTAATGTGGATACTGCGTGGGTTCAATAGTAACTCCCTTAAGGATACACAGGATTAACAAACACAGGGTTCTGCTGGCAATCTTATTTATTCAAAAGGCCTAACAAAGGTATCACTACCAAAAAGGCATAGGAAAAACCCTACCAAGGAAAAGAAACCCAACCAGCCATAAGCTGGAACAAGAGAAAAAGACAAAAATATGATTAGGATATAATGACAACATTAATCAGGCAATCAATGGTGGACATACATAGTAATAGTATTAAGTATTAAATCAAACAACAACAACATAATATAGAATTTAAGCAATAACCAACTGCATATGTATGCATGGAATAAAATAGCGCTAAGGTTAATGAATAACAACTACAAGTGGCTATATCATATACGCAAGGAGTTTCCTAGTACACTGGCAACATAAACTAATGTTCTAATCAAAGTATGAAGGACATAACAAATGAAGGGGCAAGAACACAATAGTTTCGCTCCACTGAGCCGGTGTACGGCACATCCAGAGTGGCCATTCCATTTAATAACGCAGTGGCCAACATGGCCCACTGACCGTCCATAACACAGACGCTGCATCCCAATGCAGGCCATCCTCATAGGCCCACTCCCATTATTAGTACTAACCCGCCCCAGGGCTATTGTATTGGTTACTTCCCTTCCCAATCGATACTGAAGGGTCATGCCCTTTGACCTTAGCCGCGGAGCTATGCCGCCAGGCTAACAACAACATGCGCATGACACACCACTGCATTATTCATAAAGTAGTGTGTACATTCCTTAAAATGAAACTGTCCCTCACACACTTACGAAACTCATAGAAGCATAATACATCTGGATAACTATAATACATGCGCATGATGTCGGCGAGACTCATTGCAACATGTGTAAACTCACTGAAACATTGTTCATCCACCGCCGCACATAGAACAATCCTGGAGCTCACCCATGTGAGGCCCAACTAATATTATACATCTCCAATACATGTAATTAATTACACATCTTAAACACTAAACAGGCAATCACAATCACACTGCTCTCTATAGCATAGTGGTACTGGCAAGGTACACAAATACCCGTAATATAATCAAGTGTATAGTGCCGCTCGCTATAACATAAGCCATCCACATTAACATGTCAGGAAATCCTCACTGCCTACCACAACAAGGCAATGCTACACATACACTATATATATGCACACAGGCAAATCGTGATAGCTTGGTTAGCGAGCCATCATTATCATCTAGCACCGCAAACGTTAACAATAAAGTCACAATATCAAGACACTGCACTGCACCGCGCATCTTACACGTCTAATGACAATGGCAATTACCGTTGAGCCGGACTCATAATAGTCTCTGTAGATCAGCATTCTCTACGCGGCATCCCTGAAAGTGGGGGGGGGGGGGGGGTGCGCAAATTAAAGTCACTTCTAATATAGTCTCCAACTTACCCAAAGTCTTTCTGCTATTGGCGCAACTGGACTAGGCCATGTTTTGGTTGAGGCGCGCCACGGCAGGCCGCCGCCGGTCTATTGTACTGCAAGGTCCACTTGTGCTTCCTATTGTTGCGGCGTCTTTGATGGAGTCTACTGACCACTCGAACTGGCATCATCTTTATGAGCCAGCGCGGACGTCCGAGAGGGCTATTACGTAGTCCAGTGTTGGACAAGTGAAAGGCTCGGACATTGAGTCCAGCCGAACAACATAACCGGTTAGGGTCCTAACACAATCGAATTTACAGTACGGTTAAAAGGGTGCACACAAAAGTCAATTAGGTATCCCAGTAAACTGCAGAAATTACTCTAACGTCCCCTCCAGCAATAATTGAATAAATTTGACCCAGGTTGGATTTATCGGGGATAACATGCGTCTAACTCGTGGTTTACTTTAAATCCGAGATCCTCTTATTAATTATTTCAATAGGATATGTGCATCAAAGTACAACGAAATTAGTACCATTATAAAGTAGAAACTTGCTGCTAAAATTCTAACTGACTACTTATACCAGAAACCCGGTAATAGTTTTAATATAAATTTTCAAAGTGTCAGGACTAACAACATTTGCCAGATTTGTGCGGGATACTTCAGTCCATTAATACGACGTATCTCCGTTGATGACAAACGTTATCATGAGTACCTATATTGTACCGATAGGGTATTGCCTACTCTAAAAAATGAATTTGGGTTCCTGTCTTTCTGTTGGTGGATAATAACGAGTGAGCGAGTTGGCAGAAACTTAAAGCCATGATATAAGAGTTGGAAGCCTGGTGGTCAACATTTCCAGCTGACCAATCAAAATGCGCGCTTTTCAGCGTGATGTGAATAACGGGTCCCGCGCTAGTATCACAAGGGAAATAATCCAATTAAGGGTACTCGGCCAAGTGTCCATAAACTACTATGAGTGGCCGTCCCTCACTCACGCACTAGCGTTACCATGAAAGCACATATATATTAAAAATAGAAAATCGTTCATCCTCTCACAGTAAAATGAAACCAAGGCAAGTAGTTTTGTTATTGGGTTACAGGTATGCCAGACCAAAGCTGAGGCTGGGGCGGTAGAGCCCCATACTGTGGAGTGGTGAAGTAGGCCACCAGCTGGGTTGGTGGCATTCCCACGGTGATTGCTCTGTTTGCTGAAAATGGCAGCCATCCCATGCGGCCTTGGCATTTCTGTCGATCGATTAGACAACTCATGGCATTTCATTGGTTCTTAAGCAGCTCTGATACTTATTACTGGGGAATCCCTGGACAGTCATTCTTAATGTGACCGATTGGCACAGCACCAAGCAAGGGGCTGATTGTTCGCTGACGTGGGGACCGATTTCAGGAACACAATGTGTTGTTTTATCTGCTTTTAAAAATAATAGCGAAGAAAGAAGACAGGTGTACTTATTTAGACATGATAGCTGTTATCAAAATAAACATCAGGTTTCCCTCTGTCAGTCTCAATATACTGGTATCTTCAAATTGAACACAAAACAAAATATCAATTACAGCATCTTAACTTGACTCATGTGTCACTCAACCTCTATGGCTACTAAAAAAAAAACTGAAACCACAGGGCTAAAGTTCATCTGATTAGCTTTCAAGTTTCATAACAAACATAGATCATTTTCTGTGTCAAACCGATGTGTAAACACAGAAGTATTGGCGATGTGGAGGTGTGAGGAAGTCGCATTGCTTGCCATTGTGTTTAGGCCTACAATGTGAGTAGGTCATTGTGACCCAATTCTCATCTGATAGCATTGTTTAGTAATAATTTTTATTATAATCATCGGAGTCTACACATTTCTTATTAAAACGATGAGAATGCGTGAAAAGACTATTTGTATGATAAAATTGTGCAAATGCGTGCTTAGTATTTTTAGATATATTGCTTTGAATCTTTGAAACAGGTGAGCTGAAACCAGTCTGGTGATTATATCGCACTCCACTATAACGTCAAAATTGGGCAAAAAGAAAAAGTTGCCCAATTTTGACATTGCTTATGGCCTTGCTGTGACCCCACAGTTTTTCTGTGGTTTTTATAATACAATGTATTTCGTCAATTTCCATTGTAACGTCTGTTGCCAGCATGTCGTGGTCCTCCAGCTGGCATCCAGCTGGGTCACGGTGTGGGTTGTTAGTAGTGTTGTAATATGATGCATAATAATTAGGTGGTGAGCCACCACTACGCCAGCCTTGGTCTGACTTACCCCTGGTGGTCCTCCAGTTAGCAGCTGGTTGGGTTGCGGTGTGGGTTGTGAGTAGTGATATAGTGTGATGCATAATAATTAGGTGGTGTGAGCCACCAAACTGGGGCCTCTGCCAGCCTTGGTCTGGCTTAATCCTTACTTTGGGGTATTTACATTGTAGTGACAAGGTCTTTTGATTGTCTTGTTTCACTAGGATTACACCAGTGGCAAATTCCCCATCCAGATGCTGATTGCTCATGGTGGCTTTGGGTTTTAAAGTGAATAAAATAAACATTTACCACTTACTGGTAAATCTGTTTTTCACATCAAGTAGTGTGCAGCAGTGCAAGTGCAGTAACAGAAAATGACACCCATTTTACATATTAATTTTGTTCTCTTTATTCTTTTCAACAGCGCTGTTCCCTGTGCGTTTTTGCCCTTTGTTATGGATGAATGTAAGGATGTCATCCACTCCTGTCCAGAGTGTAAAGAAGAGCTTGGCAGATATCGCAGGACATTTTGAATTATGGAGCAGAAGGAGAAACAGCACAAACAGCCGAAACTGAACACCATGGCTTTGTTTTTTTTATTCTTTTGAGTGAAATATGATATGTTTTGTATAGGTTTTGTAATATTGATATTAATTAGTGTCAAAACCAGAATGCTGAGAGCATGCAAGACAAGCAGGATATTCACTGGCATATGTTGCTGGAAAAACTTGCATTCAGTTATTGAGATTTTCAGATAAATTATTATAATATCTTTTGTCCAAGCATACCCATCTTAGATATCTGAAGTCTAATGTTATTTATCAGTTTCAAGAAGTGTTATTGGGTCATATACAAAAAGTGTTGCTATAGGATAGACATCCCTCTAGACACAGCAATGCTTCTTGAATATGGCCCATTGTGTTTTTTAATGATCTTATATATAATTTAGTATATTTTGTTGAATTGAGGAATCCCAGACATATTGGAAAATTTTCAATTCTTTGCCAGCAATATTTTTTATGAAGGAGATGATAGGTAAAATTGTTCAGTGATAGTCATCGATCAGTGCTACATTATGAGAATATGCAGTGTCTCAGCATACAGACATTGTATCTGGATCTGGTTTACTAGAGATTCAACAGGATCATGAAATGTGGGATAGGAAAGAGGAGTAAACCATACACAGCCTAAATAATGTTAGTTGATTGAGGAACCAGAACTGTGGCCTTAGGTATATTTGAGAGGTCCTAGAGCAAGAGAAGGTGGAGATTTATGAACTTACTTTTTCAACATATTCCAGCATTTTTATTCATATCATTTCAATTATAATAATGCACAAATACAGTGTGTTGAAAAGGACTCCAGTGTGCATTCCAACAGAATTATTATTAAAAGTATCCAACTTATGTGTACATGCCACTGAAGTTACCTGTGTAGCTGAAAGTGTTTACCTGTTACTATCCAAACCTTCAGGCATGTAATGCTGAACTTGTTTCGCTGTAAGTATAGCTGCTGGGAAGAGCTAGGTAATTTAAATTTGGCAACCCTGCCACATAGTATTTCATGGGCACAGCGTTATACAAAAGAACACAGAAACTGGTTTACCCTAAGTTCCCATACAGTTGTTAAAGAATGTACCAAGCCTGTACCCACACCCACACCACAATCTTGAAGCCAACAAGACAATCCCAAGAGGAATCACCAGAATGTCCCAAAATGTTAATGTTTTGATTTGGCACTTGATTGTGTCATAAATTGTCAACAGTTTATTAATGTACATTATGCATCCTAATTGTCTGTAAAAATGTACCTGTTGAGTTTGTTGATTTTGCAGTGTGTTTTCGCATTTGGTGTGCAATGAATTATTCATTTCTTGTCTTTGTTATGCATTTTAAAATACTGTTTGTCATTACAGCATTATATTATATTATTTTATATTATATACTATCATTGATTGTTACAAACCAAAGAGATTATTTCAAAAATGGCTGCAATGTTTTGTAATTACTATATATGAAACTCTTTATGGATCCTATTGTCTGTAACTGAGCCAATAGCAAAGTTTATTTAAGTTACAATGTAGGCCTACTAAGAGTGATATTCTGTACTCTTTGATGCTCACATTAATATGTTATTAAGTACTGTTTGAGGATCACCTTTTCCTCATTTTGATCTCATCAGCTACTTTTCAGTGCTGTACTTTTATCCTACCTCTTCTCTATTCTGTATGGGGGTATGCATGATGATTGTGTTTGGACATTGTTTTTGTGTTTTGTGTTTTGTATACTTCTTTATTCCCATTTGGGAAATTGCCTTAATTTCATTGCCGCCCAGTTACAACTGGAGCTGAGACGTCATCACTACAGTGCAGCGCCTGTGGGCAGAGGGTAGAGCTTCATTGTTTCTAAACTGTTGGCGAAATTAAAAGCTTCCATTGGATACAAAGTATGACAGCATTTAAATTTTAAGATGTGCATATCAAAGATTCATTTTCTTTATTTGTTGAGTTTACCAAGTTCTTGAAATGTTATGCTGTTTTATGCATTTCTGTCTCAGATCTGACAATCATATTGTTTTATTATTGTGTATCACAAGCAAACGAGAGCGGCAAAATAAAGTTTTTCTTAACCACTCATTATGTCTTTTCTGAAGTAATTTTGCCTGTGTATGTGATTGTGTCATTTATATTATTTGTCTCCCAATATCATAGGCCATTTTGTTTTGTGCATTACATATAAACTGATGTTAATGGCTTAAAAAGAATGTTAACCCAGCCATTTTCAAGCATAGATCACTTTGCCTCAAAATCAAGTCAAAGAGACATCACTCCAGTTTTTAAGTTTGAAAGTATGCAGCATTGGAAACTGATACTTTTAGAGATCCGAGATAATGTTCATTAGGAATTTATCTATTATGTTTCCTGCGTAAAGTACTTTGCTTGAAAGATTTTCACCTGGTTCTTACAAATAGTCTTGACTGTTTGTTTTGTATCTAATGCTGGGCATGTCAACATGGTGTCACTGTGTTATTGACTGTTCACTTACAGTAAGACACTAAGTCACTCAGCAGTATAGGACACAGTTTTAGTGGGAATTTAATACATAATGAACAGCAGTTAATTGGTTTTGCTAATTATCAAATAATATTTCAAACAGCTGAGCTTTTCTGTTGTTGTTGTTTCTTTACAAGAAGAATAGGACGATATGAGATATACGTGAGAAAAGCCACATAAATTAAATGACCACTGAAAACACCAGTGAGGCCATGTGATCTAATCTGCAAGGTTTATTGCCTGCGAATGCATTTTCTACAATAATTATTATCTATAGGCCTATCAATCATTTTGAAAAGTTTCAAATCTTTGTCTTTCTCTGTCTCTGTCTCTCATTTAAGGGTCTTGGGATTTTTCAAGCTATTGCTGAGTCTTTATTTTGCTATTATTTCTTCGTAAAAAAAAAGGGGGGGGGGGGTCACAAAATCACCCTTCCATTTGCGACTTGAAGGGTAAAAATAAAGCCAAAGGGACGAAGGGGCAGTTTAAGATGAGCTATCTAGGGTGAGCTTTTGCGTGGCCTGCGGGCTAATCACTGTATTGCTTTGGAGAGAGGGCGTTTTCTGCATGCGCACCAGCTGTATGGAACTCCTTACCACCAAATATTCGAAACGGAAAGCGAGGCACTTTTTAGATCTGAAATGAAGACCTATCTCTTCAGAAAACACTTTGATGTATAGTCTGATATGTATTGGTGTTTGTGTGTGTGAAGGAGAGAGAGAGAAAGAGAGAGAGAGAGGAGGGAGAGAGAGTGTTTGTGTGTGTGTGTGCCTTTGTGTGTGTGGTCAGTTGTTAGGAATGAGATTTGTTCTTGTTTTTGCATGTTTTGTAAAGCGCATAGAGCATCTCTGGATATGAACCTTGAACCTTGAACCTAGGCGTTGTCCCTCCACTGCAGGATGTAGCCCTCTGACAATGCCTTCCATTTGCTTCGATCTTGCGCACTCCTTGTCCAGGTCGCACCCTCTGTTCTTGTGATGTCGTCTCTCCATCGTCCTACTGGCCGTCCTCGTGATCTTCTCCCCGTCCTCGGTCTCCACTCTGTGCATCTTTTTGTCCATCTGTTATCTTGTGTCCTGCCTAGGTGTCCTGCCCATCTCCATTTTAGTCTGAGAGCCATTTTCACCAAGTCCGTAACATTTGTTTGTTTTCGTATTTCCGTGTGTGGTACTTTGTCTTGTAGCTTTATGTTTAGCATTTTTCTTTCCATTGCTCTTTGGGTGGTTCTTAGTTTCGTGGTGATCTGTCTTGACATGGTCCATGTCTGGCATCCATATGTGATCGTGTGGATTACGCATTGGTTGAACACTTTTCTCTTGAGGGATATTGGTATGTCTTTAATTTGGAAAAATTTCTCTGTACCTTCCAAAGCAGCTCCATCCTGCTCTTACTCTTGCACTCACTTCACAGCTTGTTTGATTTTCCATTTGAATTGTTTGGCCAAGGTATTTGTATTGGTTTACTCTTTCAATTACTTTATTTTCCACTTTTATATCTTCATCTGTTTCATAATTTGTCATATATTTCGTTTTGTCTTTGTGTATCTTCAGTCCGATCTTTTTACTGTGTTTGTTCAGTATGTTCAGGTTCTTCTCCATTTGCTTTGTGTCTCCCGTGCACAGCGCCACATCGTCTGCGAACCTAAGGTCTTTCAGCTGTTCTCCATCAATATTTATTCCAAGGTCCAGACCTGATGATTTGAAGATTTCTTCTATTGCTGCTGTAAATAGTTTAGGTGATATTGGATCTCCCTGTCTCACTCCTCTTTCTACGTTGAATGTTTCTGACACGTGGTTGTCTATGTGTACTCTGGCTTTGGCGTCTTTGTATATGTTTTCTAGCAATTTCACATAAGTCTCTTGCATATTGATTTTTCTTAGAGCTTCGGTGATGGCAAAATGTTCAATAGAGTCGAAGGCTTTCTCATAATCGATGAAACCTACACACAGTTTTATGTTATATTCTTGACATTTCTCTGGATATGCGCTATATAAATGAAGTTAATTATTATTATTATTATTACATTCAATGCATAACGAAATTGTAAATCTCAATGTATTTTTAACGGTTGCAAAAAGAATCGTGGGATTGTTTTACCCATAGAAGTAGGAAGTACACTATGGTTTTACCTCATCTTGGCACTTTTCATAAGAAATTCTTGGGATTTTTGAAAATCTCCACCGGCAACGCTGTATTCGTCTTATAATTTTCGTTCCCGCTCAGTCGCTGAGTTGTAGTTTTTAGGTTACCGGACCGATTGATAACAAACTAGACAATCAGAGCTGGGCACAACGCATTGCCACGAAAATCATTCCACATTTTCTTGGTGTGTCAGTTGTTTTGAATTTGCAAGCTCAGCGGAAAAGGTGGCAAGATGGGGAGGCGATCAATTAATACCACCAAGAGTGGGAAATACATGAATCCAACAGACCAGTTCCGTAAGTCTGTCTCGGCTCGAAAATTTTCGGCCATTCCACTACATTGCCAATTTTCGATAATATGCAACCTATAAGCGAGCTTCCAACCAGTCTACCAAGCTGTGATTAATTTGAAGGTGTGGGGTGTGATATACAGTGGAACTCTGGTATTAAGAAATCGAAGGGACCAGGACACCAAGGACTTTTATTTCTTAATATCAGAATAATATGAAGTGTTTATCCGCCGATACTAGAGTCTAGTAGTGTCAGATAAAATTTCCCTTAGGATTTTTTATATCCGCCAACATAAATTCTGTATTTGCGAGTGATCTCCCCTGATTCGAACCCTTCTCCGTCTTCCTCCCCCGTTCTGTTCATCCCAATCAACACATTTGTATTGCGCACGGGTTGAATTTTTTAAGTTGAAAAGAAAACGATGGCATGATTGAAATTGGAAAGGCTGTTCCAAATAAAAATGGAATTTTATTGATTAAATGGATGCATATGATTTATAAAGGTCCAGGTCTCATCTGTAGATATATCCAGGTTTCTTGGTTTAGTCATGCTCTGATATGAATAAATTGAAAGCGGAGAGTCTGAAGTCTGTTTTAGCCAATTATCTTGGCTTTATTCAACATTCAACTGTAGTAGGATCAGAAGCATGATCCAGTTATAATCCTTCTACCGAGCAATGGCGCTAGGAAGGACGAAATCGTTTATTGCAACGTCTGTGACGTCATCTCCGCACAGTGGTATTCATTAGTGGTGCGTTATTGTTCAACACAAGCAGATAGTTAGACAAACAGATAAAACAAACAGTACATGACGAGCGATTAAAGTAACACAAAGCACATAAACATAGCAACATCACGACATTCTTCCCCCCTCAGGTAATCGGGGACATCATTAAACACGTTTTCAAAATTACAGTGACCCCCAATTAATACTAGCGAACAAAAATGCAATGAAACGTTATTGTCACAAATTGCATCAAGTATGCATAGAAAAAGTCCTGGTGATCGTAGAGTTCAAGCTTCTCTGTTCCGTAAGTTATAAACCCCGGTCTGCATAACAGCTGGTTCAGGAACAAGCATTATCTGATTTGTCTGGTCATTCACATTTAAGTCATTATTTGTCGGCGAAGGAGCCGCTTCATTCGGAACAGTAAGCGATGTAGTCATGTCTCCAGGTGGTGCCAGGTGGCGCAGAGCCACTGTTGTCTCCCTCCCATCACGAAGTCTGACTTGAGCATACAGAGGATTGCAATCCAACAGTTCAACCTCATCTACCAAGGGGTCATACTTCGAAGTCCTCACGTTTCTTCTCATGAGCACAGTACCGGGAGTATTTAACCAACTTGGAAGAGTTATACCAGTTGTGGATTTCCTGTTATAGCGAAATATTCTCTCGTGCGGAGTTTCGTTTGTGGCGGTACATAGAAGAGATCTTAGGGAATGAAGTGAATCTGTGAGAACGAGCTCCCACTGATGGGTCTCTAGGCCACGAGACCTCAACGCAAGCGTTATTGTCTTCCAGAGCGTGCCGTTCAATCTTTCCACTTGCCCATTAGCTCTAGGGTTGTACGGAGTAGTCCGACTAGTAGCTATACCTTTGTTGTGAAGGAAGTCCTTGAGCTCACTAGACATGAAGTTAGCGCCCTATCAGAGTGCACAAAGGATGGCATTCCAAACAGAGAGAAGAGTTGACAAAAGCATTTGATTATAGTTGAGGCGTTCATATCAGCACATGGAAAAGCAAAGGGGAAGCGGGAGTACTCATCAATCATTGTCAGAAGGTACTTGTTCCTCGAGGAAGAAGGCAAAGGCCCTTTAAAATCCACGCTAAGGCGTTCAAAAGGCTGAGTGGCCTTGATAAGGTTAGCATCAGTCGATTTGTAAAAGGAAGGCTTTAGTTCACAGCAGATTCTACAGTTTGCACACACTCTCTTCACTTCATCTAGTGAATAAGGGAGGTTCCTGCATTTGACGAAATGCATCATCCTCGTAACCCCAGGATGGGATAGTGTGCTGTGGAGATCTTGCAGTATTTCGGTGTTCGAGTTAGCAGTAGAACAGTACCCCCTCGAGAGAGCGTCTGCTGCGTGGTTTTCTTTGCCAGGTGTGTATACTACGTCATAGCTGAAGCACGACAGTTCAATTCTCCATCTCTGGATTTTGTCATTTTTCACCTTTCCTTTCTGAGCGTTATTGTACATAAAAGCGACGCTTTTCTGGTCAGTCACAAGTTGGAAATGTTTTCCAAGCAAATAATGTTTCCACTTCCGGAGAGCCTCCACAATGGCATATGCCTCTTTCTCGACAGATGAATGTTTCCTTTCACTATGATTTAGTGTTCTTGAAAAGGAAGCAACAGGTCTCCCATTCTGATTCAGGGTAGCTGCTATCGCTATGTCAGAAGCATCCGTTTCGACCACAAGAGGGATATCCTGGTCAATGGTTGTAACAGCAGCATTCTCTATCTCTCTCTTCAACAGTTCAAAAGCACATTTCACTTTCTTTGGTAATGGAAAAGTGTGGTTGTTGACAAGAGGGTGTATTTTGTCAGAAAAGTTTGGGATCCAAGAAGAGTAGTAGGCAAACATGCCAACAACCCGTCGTTGTGATTTTGCGTCATGAGGATCAGCCAGATCTTGCAGCGGTTGTAGTCTGTCAGGGTCAGGTTTGATGCTGCCCTTGGAAACCAGGAACCCAAGCAGCTTGATTTCTCTAGCGGAAAGGAAGCTCTTGTCCTCATTGAAAGTTATGCAGTACTCAGCGGCACACTTCATAAAGTGAGAGAAGTTTTCATCATGCTCCTTCTGATTTCTACCGCAAATAGTGACATTGTCTAAATATGCGAAAGTGTCTTTAATTTTCTCATTTCTGACGAGGCCGTCAATGATGCGTTGAAAGCAAGCGACTCCATTAGTGACGCCGAATGGAATACGTTTGAACTGGTAGAGGTTTCCACTGGCCTCAAAGGCAGTGTAGAATTTCTCTTCCTCCTTTATGGGAATTTGGTGGTAGGCACTGCGAAGGTCTACTGTACTGTACACCTCATATTTCGAGATCTCCTCAATCATCTCATCTATTCGAGGAAGAGGATATGCATCAAGCTGGGTGAAACGATTGATAGTCTGACTATAATCCACTACCATTCTTTTCTTGTGCCGGTCATTTGTTGTTACCAGCACTTGCGCTCTCCACGGAGAATCAGAAGGTTCAATCACATCTTCGGCAAGCAGTTTTTGGACTTCAGAGTCTATGAATTGTCTATCTGGTGTAGAGAACCGTCTTGACTTTGTAGCTATAGGTCTGCAATCGGGAAGCAAGTTCTTGAACAGAGAGGCAGGTTCCACCTTTGCAGCAGTTATGCCACAGACAGAGAATGTAGGCTTGGGGCCTTTGAAAGTCATTTCAAGTCCTTTGTGTTGATCTAGAAAGTCGTGACCCAGTATTAGGTCAGCGCACAATCCTGGTAGAACAGAGAGCTTTATTCCTTGATAAGTTTCGCCATTATATTCCAGAGTAGCAAAACAATGGCCTTTGGTTGTACTTGAGAGATTCGTGGAAGCCATGGAGATCTCTTTTCTAGACTTGAAGGTCTTGAACTTCATAAATTGAGCTTTGTCTGCTGAGATAAAACTTTCAGAGCTTCCTGTGTCTACCAGTGCCCTCAGAGGAGTGTCAAAGACCTTGACTTTTATAATGGCTTTCTGAAGACTTAAGGGGGCCGCAGCAGTGAAGGCCGAATTAAGGATGGGATTAGCAGCAGAGGCGAAGTCATTCCGTTTTCCTTTTGATAGACACACCTTTTGATAATGTCCTTTCTTCCCACATCCTTTGCAAGTTGCCTCTCGAGCAGGGCATTTTGATCGGGGATGCCGTTGAAAACCACAGAAGAAGCATTTGGAACTGATTGCAGCTGATAGTGTATCACTCTCGTCGATGGCTGGAGTGGTGGTACTGCCGCAGGGCACTGATGATGAAGCTGGTACATTGTTGTATGTCTGGGATTGTTTTTCGGCCATTTCTAGCGATCTAGCTTGATCAAAAGCAGTAGACAAGTCTAATGTCTTATTCTCAAGGAGTCTTTGTCTGATTTGACTTGAAGAGAGGCCACAGATGAAAGCGTCTCGGATGAAATCATCCCTGTTTTTGTCGGCTGAAACAGCTTTGAACTTACACTCTTTTGCAAGAATCTTCAGTCTCTGTAAGAATTGGTCAAGTGTCTGCCCTGGTTCTTGTTTGGTAGTTGTTAAGATGTGCCGAGCGAATATTTCATTTCCAGGTTTAACATAAATGTTTTTCAGGACTTCCACGGCAGAGGCAAAGGTGGGACAATCGATGATGTATTCATATACAAAGGGGTCAACGAAGTTTATCAGCAAGTCAAGTTCATCAAGAGTAGGAGTGGAAGATTGTTGTCGTAGAGATGACAGGAAATTGTTGAAAGTTCGCAGCCAGTGATTCCAGCGTTTGGATGCGTCTGGTGTGCTTGGGTCCGCGTTGAACCTCTCAGGTCGGAGAAAACGCTCCATGTTGAAATGTTGAATAAATTGATATGAATAAATTGAAAGCGGAGAGTCTGAAGTCTGTTTTAGCCAATTATCTTGGCTTTATTCAACATTCAACTGTAGTAGGATCAGAAGCATGATCCAGTTATAATCCTTCTACCGAGCAATGGCGCTAGGAAGGACGAAATCGTTTATTGCAACGTCTGTGACGTCATCTCCGCACAGTGGTATTCATTAGTGGTGCGTTATTGTTCAACACAAGCAGATAGCAGATAGTTAGACAAACAGATAAAACAAACAGTACATGACGAGCGATTAAAGTAACACAAAGCACATAAATATAGCAACATCACGACATGCTCATTTAGTAAGAATACCCTCACAATTGCTCATGGTTCTCAGTAACCTAGTGGTTAGCATCTTTGCCCGTCATTCACTGATTCAGAGGCCCATGGTTCTATTCTCAGAAGGCCAGTTTCTTTTATTTTTCTTTTCTTTTGAAAATCTTTCTTAGTCCGGGAATCAATCTTTTTTTTTTAAACTCCAAGAACAATAATAAAGAATAAATCCAGTTTTTTTGCCATTTTTGGTTTTTTTTTTTGTATCTTCATCTGTCAATCAGGGGACAGTGGTTCGATTCTCAGCAGGGTAGGTTTTTTCCTTCTTATAAAAATCTTTTTATCAGCAGTCAATCTCTCTGCTTATTTTTTTTTAATCCAACAACAATAATAGGGAATAAATACAGTTTGTTTTTTCCTAATTAGTCAACACCAATACCTAAGGATAAAGCCGAGCTTTCTCCGCCGATACTGTTGACGGCCCAAGATCTGCTGATAGTGTTGGTGGATAAACCCAAGCAGTTTCCGCCGATAATGTTGGCGGATAAACCTGGGTAGTATCCGCTGATAATATTGCCAGCCAAGGCTGTATCTGCTGATAGTGTTGGCAGCTAAGGCAATGTATGCCAATAATGTTGGCTAATAATAGACCTGGGCAGTTGGCCTATCAGCCAACATTATGGACAGATAAACCTGGGCAGTATCCATCGATAAAGTTGACGGATAATGGCAGCCTTCTTAATATCCAACAAAGACCATAAAACAGGGGGGGTGACCCATGCATCGACTCATTGTTACTATTAATTATTTCCCCTGATAAGCGTCCCCTTACAAAACCTGTGCATGCATTTTTCAGTCTGTTTCATTCATTTTTTTGGTTTGTTTTATTTTTCCTCTTTGACTTGAGTATGAAGGCAGTTGAGCAGCTAACTCACAACTTTTACATGTGCTGCAGTGTGTAGGCTAAGCAATAAACGCAGTTTAATTGATGACCACTCCCAGACTATTGTTTGCGCATGTATGATTTCGCAGAACATTCCTTAACCCTTTGTGTACCACCCACCTGACCATGTTGGCAATTCAAAATACCCTTCCCCCTGAGAAAATGTTCCAAATATTAGGTGTATTCACAGAAAAAAATTACATAACATACATTTCTTGAAATAAACCATACAAAGTATATATTTTCATGGAGGAAAATGAACACAGAAACTGTTAATTTATGGATTTTTGCTTAGTTTTAGAAGCAGGCACATTAAAGTGGCCCACAGGGACCAGTCGGTCAGGTGTGACACGTGCCCAGTTGTCGAGATTGGGCGCACCAAATCATCAATGTTCCCATCTCCATCATCACCAACAATTACATCTGTCATTTCAACATCACCTTCATCACGAATTAACGCTTAAAGTATCAGAACGATCACTGTCTGAGTCTGACATTGTTGCTATGTTAGTAAACGTTCTGTTCATTGCTCGAAACAACAAAATAAATTCAGAAAAAATACTCTCCGATCTAGGAGAGCTCCATGTCTGGACTTTTCATAGAGGGAAATCACTCTATTATCGTTAGAAACGGACGTAAACATGATAAATTCCTGTTGCTTGTGCTACGAAAAATGAAAACACAGGGGGTCACTGCAGGCCGCTATAGTGGCCTGTTGTGAACCCTGACAGCTAAATTTGTAGGCTGCTATAGCGGTCGGTGGTACACAAGGGGTTAACATGGTAAAGATTACTCCTCATCTCCCCCACCTGGAATGCCCTGCCCAAACCACTTTACTTCCACCTGCATGGTCAAAGATAGTGGATATACCGCCCCCACCCCTGGTTGTTTTACCTGGCCCTAGCCTATTGCATAGGTATCAGGCAAATGTTGTCTCGCTTTAACCATCAGTGTGTAATCGGAGCCAGCGTGCATTGTTAGGAGTGGTTGAACAAACAAAAAGCTGGACGCGCATGCAGTTTAACCATCTTCGGCACGCCACCACATGGTTTTACTCGTCACTTTCTGGCAAAATTATATCTTCATCGAGATCGGGAGGATTGGCATTCCACAAATTCCGAAGTTTTCTTAGAAGAAAGAATAAAGAAATAAAACGGGACCGCATACTCTTTTCTTTATTACAGAAATTTCGCAACATCCAATTTTGTAATATCAGAGTTCCACTGTATGGGCTTTCACTTTCATTACAAATCTATTGCATGGACAGATGTGGGAGAAGGAAAAATAGTGCTTGCTGAGAGCAAATCCAACTCGACTTGAAATGGAAAGCAAGGTCATCACATTCATTGCACTGCTACAAACTTCTCTGCTCACCATCACATCTCCATCCTACCCAAATCTCCCTAATATCTGTATTAGGAAGGATCCAAATGCAACTCATGTCCGAACTAATAGTATCATTTTTAGAGTGTTACTTTCTGAGCTGCACAGTATTTACTAGTAATAGGCCTTGGCAACCTCCCACACACAGATACTCATAGTCATAAACCAGCGTCCTTGAGTTGCATTGTAACAACAGTGGTGGACTAATACGAGCACTGAATTTTGAAAATGATTGTGAACTTCATTTATGCCACGGAGTGTATTTAGAGAGATAATGTATAAAAGATTTCCTAATGTGTCTCTTACCAGATTACATCTTTTAATGTACTCTGCAGTTAATTGTCAAGCCACGCATTAATGATAGAACATCCCTTTAGAGGACTAACTCATGAAAGTGTGGGGGGGGGGGGGGGGGGTGTCCTCCTTAGTAAAATCTTTTGCTGTAGTAAGAAAATCTGGCCATGAGATGCATGCTCGAGTCCCTCCGTGTTTTAAAATAAAGAAATGGTTGAAAGGGTAAGAAAAAATGTTTTTGAATATTTTGTTATGCTAAGCATGAGCATTGACCATCTGCCTCGGTCGTAAAATAAGGAAAGGGGAGGAGTACCATGAGTTACATAGTTTTAGTCTAGCATGTATTTTATGTTCTGTGTATTAATCGCCAGGCTGTGCATTTACCAAAAAAACATACACCTAGAGTGCCCCCCCCCCCCCCCCCGGGATTCCCCGCACATGAACTTTCTTGAAGTCACATCCTTGTAGTATTATATCCCAGTTGTGTAACTCAGATGGAAATTCTCCCAAGAAAAGTGGCTAACACTAACATAATATTCTTTTTCAATAGGCAAAGAAGCAAGAAAGCGGGAACTTAAAAAGGTGAGTTAGTATGGAGCTTTGAGAAGTTTCTTTGAATCAGATTTCCTTCATTGCAAATAAAATTTGTTCATGGGAATCAGATTTGTTCCATATTCACATCAGCATATTATCACTGTTCCTCAACTGCTCAAGACTGTGGTTATTAAATATTCGAAAAATTGATTTTCATGAACTGCACTATTCTACTACATTCAAAGCTGCATTGAACAATCTTGATTATAGTGGCATAAGCTGAATAGCAGACTTTCAGAAATTTATTGCAATTTGGCCAGTTGTGCTAAAATAAAACAGTTTTTTGCTTCTCCTGAAAAGTAGCCAAAACTAATTACTATAGTTTTAGGGAACAGTGATATAATCAGCATTTGTTCATTAGCTCTTTCAGGACGTCATTATTAGGGGCTTCGGTCAAGTCTGGAGGTAATTAATTTAGCATGGTTCAGAAACACGCTTACAGAACAATAAGTTTTGATAGTAAAGTAAAATGTTATACATCAAATAAAGGAGAATTGAGTGTAAAGTACAATTATTATAAATCGGTGATATGTCCAAATGCGTTTTTCACTGGCGCCGATAAATTGGGGATACATCCTGAAAAAGTTAAGCACCAGACCATTTTTGCGTTGTCAGTGACCTTCCCTGTAACATCATCCCATTTTATTGTGTTGGGAATTCTATTGACGAAGAGTTGTTAATATTGTATTCTCTTTGGTCAGTTTTCGGGAACAAGACAGGGAAATTATCACTGAAAAATTATTTATACCGTGATGCAAACCAGTGTCCAATGCCAGCTTGAAAGGTTTGCAGGGAGGAGTTTTCTATTGAGTATCAGTAAATGTCATAATAGTTATCATTTCAATGAGAAATGTAAGAAGGCAAGGGGTATTTTTAAAGTGAGAATTTTTGTAATTATAAACCATCAGATATTACTGGGAGATGATACAAGGAAAGGTTTTTGTTCATAAATTTTTGAAATTCTTGCTGAATGTATGAAGCAGTTCATACAGACACATGGTAGATCCACTTTTGAGTGTGTGGGTTTTTTTTTTCTTGCATTGTGGGTACATTTCTTATTAAAAGTAGGATGTTTGATTTCCCATGGAATGGAGTCTTGCTATGGTGTTTCTGTTTCTCACTTACCTAGAATAAGAAGCAGCGTATCATGGTCAGAACTGCTGTTCTAAAAGGCAAAGATCCAATGAAACTTCTGGAAGAAATGGAGGTGATCGACAGAATGGGTGAGTATTCTTATGAAATTGTTGTCAGTATGAGCAGTTGTGATTGGCTACTTACTGTATGACAGAAAATGTATGCATTAGCTCTCTCTGTATGAAAAATGTGTTCTTTTCTGTCAGATTCTGTAATAAAGCATTTTAATTTGTTAACAGTGTTTTGTTGACTCTTTCAGAATACAATCCAATGCAGCCCCCATCTTTGAATGAAAAGGTGCTTCGAGAGAAAAGGAAAAAATTGAGAGAAACATTTGATCGAGTTTTCAAATTGTATGTAAGTACTTGATTCAGATTTGTGTATTTAGGGGATCAGTACAGAACAATCACCATTATAATTGATATAATTATCCGGAGTTAAAGTTTTGGACAATGAGCATATGCCGCCCAACCAATTTATTCTTGTACAATTTTTGGGAAAAGAATTCCATTGTCAGAGTCCGGAGTTACACCAAAATATTGTAGGGAGAATGTGGTTTACTAGAATGCTGACTGCGGCATGATAGCGGTGTCTGATTTTGGAACGCTAGTTGATTGTTAGTGGCATTATGATTATGCACATGCTTTTTGTGGTTAGAAGGAAAGTGAAGTCAAGTGTTTGGTACTTTTATTTGTAAAATGTTTGTCATGAACATAGATCTATTTATTCAACAGGAGAAAGAAAGACCCGAGTATGCCATTGAACTCAAGAAAGCAAATATAGAATATGAAAAGACACGCTCACAGCTTCAGCTATACTATGGTATGACATTTACTATGTTGTGTTTTTTTTTGTAATCATCAGTAGAGGTTGAAGAATATAGATATTTAAAATCTGTAATGCATTCAAATGTGGAATTCTTTCTTGTTTGTACACATATATACAAATTTAAGAATTTTGCCAGAATATTTCATTCTGAACACTTATTTTCAAAACATGTACAAACATTTTTAACAAGCATAAAGTGATTTCATTTAAAGTGCAGATCCCATGATCTTGCTTAGAGCTGTCAAATAGCAGATGTTTATTGTTGTTCTTGGAAATTTCTTCACAGATCAAGTCCGCAATGCAGAAAGAGTTCAATTAGACCAGATTCCTTTACCAGATGCACCTATTGATCCATCAAGTAAGCAGCATACTTTCCACGCTCTGGATCAGCAAAGCAGATTAAAACACTCTTACAGACCTGCCAATCATTCCCTATTTTATTGGTCTGGCTAATTTTTAGTTTGGCAGAAGGGGCGCCGGACATAATTATTTGAATAGAAAAATACCCAAAGAAAAAGAAAAAAGAAAACAAACAGATATTAGAATGAGAGATTAGCCTAGAGCATGAATTTGAAAGTGAGTGAGGCATTACATGTAATGCACTGTGACCACTAAGTGCTGGTTCGATGTGAGTAAACGTAAAGTAGCAGTGAAGACAGTAGAACATTGTTGTGATTATTTTCTGTATGTAATTGGAAAACTGGATAATTGTATTCTGTCTTTCTCCTCAGTCCCAGGAGCTATACCTCTTCCTACTGAGATGCCAGCACATATGGCGTTACCTGGTGTTCCATTGCCAATGATTCATATGCAGCCTCAGTCCATTCTCAAGAAAACATCAGCTTATGGGTAAAGAGGAATGAAGTGATCTTTTAATACTGCAGACGTGTCTACTTTTACAAAATTTCCGTAATTTATACGAAATTCCGATCCTCGTTACGGAACTACGAAATCCTCTGAATTTCTACGAATTTTCGACACTTTTGTGGAATTACGGGTGATGCGGCACAAATGCATGAGTTCTTTATTGAAATTTGAATCACAGAGTTGCCGATGTGAACCGGAAGTTGTAATAAACTTTTGACCTCGTGTACCTGTAGTTTGCCAGTTTGTCTGATTGGGTTTTGCTCTTTCGAGCGCTAGGTTCATGATTTGCTCCAAATATTCCCTCATTTGGCTCAGTCTGGCTTCAAATTTAAAAAAAAGTGTCATTCCACGGATCTAGATCCGAGCGGGAGCGTTTCACTGAGTTGACCTTGTGTGGTTCTCGCTGAACACTGCAAGCATGTAAATTTTTATCGTACAGCTCTAGTAGTCTCTACTTCTGATTTTATTGAGATTTAAGGATTGACTGCGCATCATAATGTCTGCGCCACCAAGTAAGATGAAGAAGACGGACAGACAGACATTTCGACAAGTCTACACTGAAGAATGGCCTTGCATTGTAACGTCGCCTGTCGGTCCTACCTATGCCTTTTGCACATTGTGTTCCTCGGACTTTTCTATTGGACATTCGGGAAAGTTTGACTGCCGCACGCATGTCGGTGGTGCTAAGCACAAGAAAATGGAGCAAACAGTTAAACTAAGCAAATCAACTTGACCAACATGTTTGTCTGCTACTGCAAAGAAAGAGGACACTTTTGCTGCTGGCGTAACTAAAGCAGAGGTTCTGATGGCAGAATTTTTCATCGCTGATCACAACCTGTCTCTTACAGGTTACGAGGGATTACTAATTTTTATGTGAAATTACTAAAAATTGGTAATCCATTACTAATTATTAACTTTCGAAGTAGGCAGGTCTGAATACTGTGGGATTTTGATGGTCTTGTTTGCAAATTGCAGTGCAAACTTAATCTTCATGTGTTTAAATTCAGTAATTTATTTTTTTGGTTTGAATGTACTGATAATTTAGAATTGTCTTTACGAAGTTGGATTACATTTCATTAAAAAAAAAACATGCTATCAGTATTCCTCCTATTCATGGTCTGGTTATGTAATAATAAAGACATGAGTGTTGTTACCTCTTGTTTTTCAGCTCTGTAGGAGGCATAGGGCCACAAATTCCTATACATTTAAAGAGTCAAAAGAAGAAACCTCCAGGACCTCCACCAGGGCCACCTCCTGATTTAAGTGAAAGTGAAGATGAAGCAGAGGAGTATGATCCAGAGAAAGGTTCATGCTTGCATTAAAATATTTTATGTAATGTGTATGATAAGTAATATTATTCTCGGTGTTTGACAACATTATAAATTTTTTAATCAGCCATGTTAAAAAGCACAAATTTGGATTCACCAAACAAGTATGTATTATTTATCACTGGGGGAAAGAAAGTATCGTTTAAAAAAGTGTAATCTGTCAAGACAGAAGAACTGTTATCCAGCTGACTGAAAATGGTGTGAAAAGTATGAAATCAGTAGATCGAAGAGTGATGGGATGGGGGATTCCTGTTCACAGTTCAAGTGTTTTGTGTGGAATTGTTGCCCCAAATTAGGTTGTATAGTTCTTGATGGTTTTCTCAGAGATGTCCAAGTATGTTCATTTTGAGGTAATTTAGTCATGACTTGTTATAAACCGAAGTATAATACGTGCTATTTTCTCCTTTCTTATAACAGGAATAGACCTCGGAAAAGTTGATGTGGAAATTGAACATCCAGATGACATTTTGGCTGCCATACCTGAGCCAAATGAAGAACCTCCATGTAAGAAGGCTTAGGATCCCACATTCAAGGAAAGATGTTTCGCAGTGACTCTATTCTTATATTGTTTTCCTCATCACATGGAAAAACTGACAGTTGTGGTCAAGAATGGTGTGACGTAAATTTTCTGTAGGGAACAGTAAAGGGGCAGCTTAAATATGTAGAATGTGCATAAGTGAGATTTAGTTTTTAACGTAGTGGTAATTCATTGTGGTGCCTTATATATCCTTTTCCATCCTTTAGAGAGGAGGAGAGTGTGTTTTTAATGTGGTGTTGCACAATTCTTCATTTTAATTATTTCAACTTCACTAAAGCATTTTTCATAATATATATATCTGTGTTTCAGCAAAGTCGAGGCGCATCCGATTTGCTGATGATGATGAGGATGAGAGGAGAATAGAGGAGGAAGAAAGAGAGGCAAGGATTAAACAGAAAAGGCAAGAAAAGCAAGAGAGACGTGAGAGAAGGCGGAAGAAGAAGGAGGCTGAGAAAGCTGCAGCTGACTGTGGCAGAAAGAAAGTTTCTGCTCTGCAAGCTATGATGTTAAAAATGGCTGGCCAAGACACTCCAGACTTTGAGAGAGAGGATGCATCTGCATCATCATCCTCATCCCCATCTTCATCATCAGAAGACGAAGACGAAGACGATGACAGAAGAAGAGATAGACTTTTAGACAAAAAGGTGCGTGTTATGTCAATATTTGTGTTTTGTTTAAAATAATTCTACTGAATCTTACTATGCCTAATTTTTGGCTGAAAGAAACTTGCATTGCTTTATATAACTGCTGAAGCCATTAGAACACTTATTTATAATTTTTGCCATAATTCGAACGGTCTTTCAGGAAGAGGAAGAAAGAATCATTTCCAAAGACAGAGAAATTGCCAGGAAACGCGCAGAAATATCCCAGTTGGATGATCGACCACCTGGTCTGGAAGATCCAGTTGATCGCCTGACTGACGAGGATGCTGCAGCTATATCTGCAGCCAGATTGATTGAGGAAGCAGAGTTAGAGGCAGAGACGAGACATCTGACACCAAAATTGAATCCCCCTGGGCCTCCACCAGGTCTTCCACCTAATTTATCAGGAATGCCAGGTATTCCACCAGGTGAGAATACTTTTTACAGTAAGGTTTTATGTTGAATGGATAATGAAATATTAATGTCTAAACTTAACTTGTTACTTTTATTTTTAAAAATTTTGTCATGTTCCATTGAAAGGAATGGCTTTATGTTGTCCATATTATTTATCATTAGAAGTTTGCAGTGACAATTTTAGCAGATCTAGACAGAAATCTGGAAGCAGGAGAGGAAAGCAGTGTATTTTTATCTGTGGGGAACTTTATGTGTTTGACTGATGGGCATGAAATGCATTTTGAATTTTACCTTTTGGCTGCCACCACAGTAACAGTTTGAGCTTGGTTAACTCCATGTCTGTACAGATATCACAGGCCATTCCAGATTTATAATTAGCTGTGTGTGTTCATGTGCTGTGCCAATTGTGGTGTCTTATACCGGCATTTTATAATTCGTGACAGCTTTGTTCAAACAACATTGCACTGTGATTACCTTTTCATAATTATTTTTTTTTTGAGTTGTTACTCAAAGTAAAGGAAGAACTTGGTAAGTCTTAATGAAGAACTGTGGTTTCAAGTGTTAGGGCATATTAATTCTAGTCATGTACCCACATGAAGTTTTTGTATATCATTTCCATGCCGTTATTACTTATTTACTTATTAATGTACTTAATTAGTCTGATACATGTTTGTCATCTTGCTTTTATATCAAGTGGATTTATCTAAACTTTGAAATGAAAAAAGCAATTCAATCAGCAAAACTGGGGGTGAAAAAAGATTAAAGTTCTGAGTTGAAAACTTGTCTGCTAGTGACTTTCTGAAAGTGCCATTTGTGCCCAGCAATGAGAGTTTGTTCACATCGATGTAATCAGTCAGAAAATGGACATTTCAAATATTCTTTCAATAATACACAGCTGATACTCATAATTTTGTTAGGATTGAGTTGCAGCACATACCGTCAAGTTATAAACATGCTTGTTCAGTTTGTATGTTGGTGAGTACCTGGTTTGTTTCACATGCCTTTTCTCTTTCTGTTTTTCTTAGGTCCTCCACCAGGTGCTCCTCCCATGTTCATGCGACCACCTCCCATTCGAGGAGGTCCTCCAAGACTCATGCCCCCTGGACCACCACCAGGAAGGCCTCAAGGTTTGCCACCAGGCCCACCACCTGGGCTGCCCCCTAATCTTAGAGCACCACCAATGCGCATCCCAGCTCCCATTGGTAAGGATAGAGAAGATTTCTTTGCAAGTGCTGTTATATGTGTATTTCTTTATAGAATGATCAGCAAGTCTAGGAAGCTCATACTGTCAGACATCTCGTTGTCAGCAAATATTCCATAGCAGAAATGACCTTTAGAAAGGTATGAGGATTGACAAAGGGATAAATTATATGAAAAATATCATCAGTTATGTTTCATAAGAAGGAGTAAACACAAGGCCATGGGAAAAAAGCTCATTTTGCAAGGCGTTTTTGATGTCCAGAGACAAAAAAAACAGTTGAATTGCACCGAACTTGAGACAATAAGTTTGGGGTATGTTGAAGTTTGAAAAACTTTTTGTCCGGCTGGAATTTTGTTTTACCCATTCCTGCCTAATGCACCCCGATGCGGCATGCTCGCATCTGCCTAATGTGACTAGATCCGACCATGCTCACATCATCCTAATGGGCCCAAACGCACCTCCCATCAGTGTGCTTTTTACAAGCAACGGTTACACCAAAATTGGCGGGACCACGGGTTTGTTTGTTTGTTTAATGTTTTCAAAGATTGTTTACATGATTCTTGTGTGTTTTTGAATTGGCCGCCAGGCCTACAATAAACTAAACTTGAACTTGAACTTGTTTTCGGTTGAGAAAGAGTTTCGGTATAGCGATATGAGGCTTGAAAAACACCCGTCTCAAGAGAAACAACCCAAATCATTGTCAAAGAGGACAAATGTAAGTGCATTGGCAAAAACAGACTCAGCACATCCTTGCTTGCTATGTGTTTTTGACTAAGGATGGGCGACTGTTCAGACCTATGGGCACAAGAAGCATGATATATGGGGGAATGTGAACAAACTCTCAGAATAAAGAGACGTGAGTGTGGAAGGACAGTGCAGAACTGCCGGCCTCCTGATCTCGTTACTGTTCCATACACGATGCCATAAAATACGCTGTCCATGGTCACTTGCACTGTCTCTCTGATGTCATATATTTTACATGAAAGGTTATTCAAAATGTGCCATAACGTAACACCTGCTGCCGTCTTATTTGGGACCATTAAGGTTACAGGCTGCTTCCTTCTCCCCCTCCCCATGTAGTGCTGCCACTCCCATGTAGGCCTTTACTACCGAGCAGAACAAAGCCTGCTCTGCTTAGGGCTTTTTTTTGGGAAAGGGGGAGGGTTGATATAGTAACTTGACCCGATCTAGGGCACTCAGAGTGGACTGACCACTGAATAAAGTCTCTTAGCAACGTTTTCTCGTTGGCGGCCTCAAGCCGGCTCATAGACATGTAGATCTATATATTTTCTAAAAGGGCATTCATTTATCTACATTTTGATACCATTTTCATCAACACTGGATATTGATATTATGTGCACAAATAATTTTTTTTTAAAAGACAGTTTTCAGGAAATTAGAGTTATTTCCCTTTGCTCAGACATCTGGGCATGAAAAATGGGAAGCCCCTTATGCATTGGACTTACTGTATTTCTTCACCAGCTTTAGGCAGGAAAGGGTTAATAAGAAGAATGCTTTTGTGTTAATTTTTTTTCTTAAATGGCAGTAGATTATTTCCTGTTTGACTGGTAGAGCCTCTCTTCATAATAGAAGTGGAGATTATTTCACAGTTATGAGAAACTTTACTTACTTTGTTTTCCATGATTTGTCTCAATCAATAGTGTTTGAACTGTTACAGAGGCAGGAAAAGAAATAATAAATTTGAATGAATTTGAGTCTGATGGTATCACATGTCTGTACACTGTGTTTGTACAGTCATTTGTATTTATTTATCTTGTATTCATAAACAGATCTTGGGCTGTTAGAATGCCAGGAAAAAGAAGCAAATGAGCTGTTTAAGTTTATAATAAAATGGATTCAAACGACTTTGCTATTAAAGTTGACATAATTATTTTTTCTTTCTTATTGAAAAATGAAAATGTGCTTCTCTCTTCAACAGGTATTCCGCCTCCTCGTATGATGCGACTCCCAAACATGTTACCTCCCTCAATTCCTCCACCACAGGGATCTATGCTTGTTAGTGGCCCTATAAATCCAAGTATTCTGAGTGCTCCTCCAAGTATCATGCGACCTCGCGCTGGAGAGGAAGGGGGACCTGACGGTGGTCAGTCTCGTGTGACCATTCAGGCCAAACCCCAGATCAAGACTAAGATGGGAGATATAACCAGGTTTATGCCTACAGCATTGAAAGTCAAGAGGGAGATGCGTGATCAAAAGGGAAGACTTAAAGCTGGTGGTGAGTTGATCTTTCTATTAGATATTGATGAAGTGAAAATAGATCCATGCAGTAGCCTCATATTAAGGCTTCCTTAAAGCATCCAGTATAATTACATTGCACAAGATCTTCTTGAGACAGTGAAATCTTAATTGTCATCTTAATCTATTGCCAAACAGTTAAATGTTGGGCAGGCCAAGCAAAATATTTTCCATGTGAGTTTCATATTTTTTTATTTTTTTTGCGTGGTCTTGTTCTGTCAAACACCACAGTTTGAGTTCACACAAATTATTATTACAGTAGTCTCCGCCTAAGAACCCGGTCAACGGGAGACAGAAAAAGCGGGTTCTTAGGCGGACCGGGCTCTTAGGTGGATACAACACGAGGCCCAGTGATACCATGTGTAATAACCACATACAGCCCTCAGTACTGTACATGTGCAATGCAAACCAAGCGCGTGGTCAATTACGTATAAAATTCTGCCCCTCGAGTAAGACAACAATAGATGTTAGGTAATGACTATGCTAATTTAGTCTAGGAGTGGCCTGCTTGCACACGAAAGACACAAAGTTCTGGGCTCCATCCTTTGTGCGGTTCGCCTCCCCCTACCTTCCCTCCACCTGTTCTCTTTCACTGTACTGTGTGGCTTTGTTCTGTTCCGTCAACTTGAAAGAGAATTTTGTGTTTAATATCGAAATTTTACGTAACAGTGTGCTTGTCTCACGGTCACATGCCGGGTTCTTAGGCGGATTTTTCGTTTCAGAGCGGGTTCTTACGCATGTAAATTATAGTGAAAAAATTCGGTTTCGCGGCAACAGCGGGTTCTAAGGCGGATCGGGTTCTTAGGCGGCGAGTTCTTAGACGGAGACTACTGTATTACAGATGTTGAATGTTAAATGAGCACTGAAGTTGATAGAGAATTCTAGATTGTTGGGTGAACAAAAAGTTTTATGGTCGATGCAGTTAACAGAGATGCCACCCATTCCGATCTGATCGGAATCATTCCTATTTTTCCTGAAAAACGGGCGTGATTCCAATTTTCCGATTATCAAGCCGGCATTCCTATTTTTTGTTACTTTCAGCAATCGGCTGTTTTTTCCGTTTTCGTTCTTCCGGGTTCTAGATTTTAATTATAACTTTTACACAATGCGCCGAATCGGAATATTGCGATCATTTTAGGAATAAACAGGAAGTCAGTTCTACTTTCTTATCGCTTAGTTTGCACCGATCGGGAATTTGATCACTTGCTACATGCGTTGTTTACATTCTTTTTACCGTTTGCCGTGGCGGCGATTCCCAAATAATTGCATAGATCTATATATTTGCCCTCACTTAAGTTTAAGAGTTATATTTGGTTCCGACTGTAATGGAAGGAGGAATCAGTTCTAGCCAGATATATTCTCTTCCTTCAAACTTAAGCTTAGCTAGACATCGCCTAAGTCTAGATCTAGGTGATTTACTTGGCAGCGACAATGACGGATGCAGGAATGAGACCTAGATCTAGATCTAGATCTAGCCAGATCTATGGATAGACGTATTAAGACTAAAGAAATTTATTCGGCGGCGATTGTGATGGAAGGAGGAATCGATTTTAAACTTGCCTTGACCTAGATTTCTTAAATCCAAGCCATGAACATGGAGAAGGTTGCATGGGCACAAACTGCCAAATTATAACATGAGACTGGAAATGGTAAAACACTCCTCAGCACAGAATATGCAAAAATTATGCATGGCATTTGTGCTTTTGGCACTCAAATCTCAATATGTCAAAGCGGCTCTTGTCTGACAAAAGTGTAGGAAAATCACAGCTCCAGGGCAAGAAAAGTTTGCCACAGTGCTTTTCTGGAGAGGATTTTTTTTTCAGTTTTGACCAAGATCAAAACAAAGGGTGGATAATAAGATATGGTGAAATGAACTGTAAGTAGTGTAAGTTTTCAAGATGATTTTCAACTTAATTCTTTTGTGACCAAGAAAAAAAACAAAAAACATAAAAATATAAGTTTAGAACTGGTACGGTACCATTTCATTTTTATCGTCAATTGCACCGATTCAGATTTTTTTCCCCAGATTCAGATTTTTTGGGGGGCCTGATTCAGATTTTTGTTTTTGTAGGGTGGCATCTCTGAGTTAATTCAATACTGTGGTTTTTATCTGGCATCATACCTACAACTTTTGCATTCTAGATCATGAATCATCTCAGCTCAACATTAAAAGTCTAATCTTTCCTAATCTGTGCCATTTCCCCAGGTAAAGAAGAGGAACAAAAGATCATAGGTGCCCAGGCCAAACCACAGCCTGCACCTGCTGCTCAGACAAAGACAAAGGATGATGCATATGATCAGTTCATGAAAGAAATGGAAGGGCTCATTTGATTCAGTCTCTCCTTTACTTGTCATTAGGTTTTGTTGTAAGTGATGGAGATTAGTAAAGAGTGTTACTGTGTTGGCTATCTCATTACTGATCATGAAAACAGAGAATCATTTGTCTTCTGGCTGAAGAACTAGATGCTCCATTTTGCCACCTTTGGTTCCTTACTCATTTGAAGACTTGTCATCATTTCATGAATATGATTGAGTCGGATTAGTGAATAAGCGACAGTTCTGTTGTTGGCAAGAAAATAGTATTTGCGAAAAATGGTGTGAGTTGAAAAGTTGAGAACGTATGCTGTAGTGACATATGTCCTAAATCTGTGAGTTGCTGCAGTGTTAAGTGAGGCATGTTATCAGATAAACAAGAAATGTAAAAGGAAACAAGTGGAAGAAATTTGAAAATGGACATAAAATATACAGTGAATATCCTCACAATTGTCTCATCAACATTGACATGTACACTGTGGTATGGAATGTTTCTCATTTTCATTATTTGAACCTGTGTAAGGTTTGGTTTAAAGCCATTATGTCCAGATTTCTTTATTTGCTTTTGAATTGTAGATTGCCCCTCAGTGTCAGTGAGTATTTAGCCTATGTATGAACTCTGTGCAATTAGTATGGTGTATGATGAGAGTAATGCATATATAGTGAAAAAGGTACACAGGTTGCTACAGATTTTCTCATTGTATTTAGCTCAGTGGTGTTGTGGTGCCTTCACTGCTCTTTTGTCAGTGTGGCTGTCCAATCTCTACAAATACAAGGCTGTTCCAGATTTTGTCTAAGATTCTTTTCAATGAAATCATAGGTGATAAAATAACCTATTGGATCCTCCAGCTGAGGGCTTACCCTATCCATACATAGTAGTATTCTGAAAAGACTTCATCATTTTTCTTTAGGACATGTCCATCCCGTCTGGTATTTCATCTTCATTCAGATGTAAGTGCTCTGAAGGACTGTGCTGGATGAGTTTATCTATATTTTAAGTTACTGTCCTAAGCTGCTGAGATGTTTAACTTTAAGGAACCATCAAAAAAAAAAAATTCATTCTGCACATTAAATATTGTCAATCACCATGAACTCCAGCCAAGAAAAAACTTATGAAAACTTGTTATCTGTGTATTTATGGAGGATATAACATTATGGTGTTAATCTGCATATCAGTGAACAACAGATGACGTTATCACGTAATCTGTGTCATAGTGAGTTGACCAGATAATTTTGACTAGTGCCACGAAGATTATAAAATCATTGACATACATGTGTAGGCCTGTTGGTCATCTTTCCTGTTGCAGCTGGCTTGAGCACAGGCTATAAAAAGGGGTTTGTCTTCCTAAACCCTAATTAATGATCTTCATTGATAATGTTTCATAATGAGAGAGTAGGCCTATTTATGATTACAAGTATGAATATATCCAGAATTTTCCTCCTTTTGTCAGTTTTGTAGTACATGTGACAAATGTGTGCATTAATGCAATTTCACACCAGTGATCAAAGTGTCATACAAACCTTATTGATTACTTCATCATAATATTGGTATGTTATAAGTCAATGGTTATGATTATTCTAATATATGATTTTGGAGGCCATATCTGTGATGCATTACTGATCATGCTGTCATAAGTTCATAGGTGGGAATTGTCTGCCTCAGGATTGACCTCTGCCCTATTGAGATTTTCATCTGCCCTCTGCCAGGATATATTCATGTACCATCATGTATCGAAAAGAATACATATGAAATATGCAAGTTTGCAGCTAGGCTCTTACCTGTCGAGCAGTTTTTGGCCCATTTTCATCCCTGTGAAGATTTTCCTGTTCCCACCTCTATAAATTGCAAGTAGTTCTATCTCATATTTCCATTGTTTACTTTCATTGTATTACAGGTTCCAGATAATCTCAAATTTCTTGCTACGCTAATCGTTGATGTTTTTATGTGATGTTGTTGGATATTTTAACACTCATGTACCACTTAAAAGTGCAAACCATTTCATCAAACATATACTGTACCATGAGACAATACAAATTAGCACAAGGTATGAAATGATGAAACAAGCGTGAGAAAGAAAAATTGATATTGTTTGAAAAAATTGTGCGAAATGTGAATATTGTTGTGGTAGGGTGATCTTAAAAGGATGTCCATTTCTTCAAATTTTGCAGTTTAACATGATTTATGCTCTGAAATTGGTTTGTGTTTGCTTAAAATAAACACAATGATGAAACAGAACAATGTTAGGCCTCATATTTTTCTTGTATATGTACTTTCTGAGTTATGTGACCACACTGGAACTCGGTTGAACAAAAAATCACACGCTGGGACATAAAAAGTCATAAACACATGTCGTCATTGTTTTAGCTGGTGGCATACTTAATGAATCATTTTTGATACGTTTGAGATATTAGGAAAAACTGTTTCTTTTCCTGCCATTCGATGACTTATGCCATTATGATTCTATTGGATTATTACCTTTTCTTTTTGGCGCATTTCATTTTCTATAATACTAGCTTTGTCGGTTGTTGTTGTTTTTTTTATGTAAAACTTAAGAGGCCTGTGAACTAAGAAAGGCATTATTAATGCTGCATAGATAGTTTATAAGAGAGATGCAACAACAAAGGACACCACTTCAGACTGAAAGGAATAAGAACAAAAGCCGAGATGTGTAGGGTCATCCCCAAATCTCAGCAATAGGACAGTACACAGTGTGCAGTGGTGTGCACTGAAAATTTTCGGAAGTGATGATGTCATAAAAATCTACAGCATGTCACTGAGCCTAGTGAAAATTGGGGAAACAATAAATTTCCAATAAAAACAACACCGATTTGAGACTTCTATTAAAAACTGTGCACCCTTACATCCATTCTGATGCACCATATAAAATTTGAAGTCTGAGTGTTGAGTGGTTCAGAAGCCTTTTGCAACGAAAAATCTCAAGTCCACAAATATATATATATAGTATAGATTATCTGATGCTCCGGAATGCAATGAATGGTCATCTGCCTTTTGGCGTAAGTCTGACATATTATGCCATTATAGTAGAGCAGTGACCATGTATTGTTTTTAAGATTAACAGCTGTGCATGGCCTACTGGTGTTGGGTACCAACATTTTTTTCCTTGACATGGGAAACATTGCACATGTTTCATATGGGAATTATGGATCTCAAAATTTAAATATACATGTGTATGAAGGTCCAAGCTAAACCTGCCTATGACCTAAGGAGGCCAGTCCTTCTTGCATGTGCATTAATGTATGATTGGACATGTTTCATATTTTCACATGGTGAAACCAAATAATTGCAACTCGTGTCAAAGGAATGTAGAAATGAAATAGGTGGAGAATATTTAAGACTCACATTTCACATAATAATATGTTCGATTTACCAGATACAATAAGTCAGGTATTTTCCATATGATTGTATGTACATTTTGCCATTTGGAAAAAATAAGGATTGAAAATTGAAGAGCTGTGTAAAATCAGGGCCAAAACGCATGCAGCATTACATCACAGCCAAATCTCGAAGAGTTTTTAATGGATGGAATGACATTTAAATGCATAATAAAATTAGAAATGAGAGAACCACTTTCATGACAAAACCTCAAAATCTGCAAAATGCCACATACAATATAGTATGGCAAATACCCCTCGATAATATCATGGATGCTTATTTGTTCCATAGAAATGTCAGCAATGGCATGGTAGTTACCTACAAACAATATCCTTAACCAAGCGCCGGTCTGTAATAAAACTAATGTGGGAGCGTCGGTGATAGCACCACAGGGGTTGTAGGGTTATGTACACATAGATCTTTGGGTCAATCAGTGTGGGTAGGCTGTAGATCGACAGTGTCCGTCTCATGACCACTACTTGTTGCGTGACTGATAAGCTTGTACATCTACATGCGTATTTCATGTTAATACCGGCTCTGTATTGAACCCCAAAATAGCTCTACTCTGCTGTCTATTGTTAGTGACCACTAAAACACCAGCAACACAAACGCTGGTGTGATTAATTTATATCGGTACAGGTATTTGTTCCAATTGTACCGTTTCTTTGCCAAAGTGTTGGCATCGTGCACACATGCGTTACTTTCATGGGCGTTGATGAACAGTTAAGGTGTGTAAACGAGCAACAAAAAAAAGTGCCGGGGGGGGGGTGAGTGGGTGGGGGGAGGTAAGGTAATAATAACATTAACAACCAGTACCCATTTAGTGTGGAGGCTTTTCAAAGCGTGGAGTGACGCAACGGGAACAGTGGGCCTGTGGCTCAAGTAGGTTAATTTGTAATTCCAGTAGGTTCGGACAGGTAACAGTTGTTATCCCGAGTTCTGTGACATTGTGATTGTTCGTAAAAATGTCCTCGCTACATGGTCCCTTAGGTTTTGTCAATGAAAGACGCTTGCATTTCACAGTGAGAAACGCGGAATAAGATGTGATCTCCACAGGGCTTTCTTTAACAAACTACACCCCAAGGTGCACTCTGTGCTTCATGCACCCCACGTCGAATGCTTGTGTGATAAATTTATGAGTTTAACTCGGCAGGGGAAGCTGCTTTGTTATAATATAGGCTGCTTACTTCATTATAACATGAAGGAGTATAATTAAGCCATAGATCTATTGGACTTGGTAGCTGCCTAGGCGCTTAAGCTTCCAAGTTTGCAAACACCAGACAAGGTTACCGTCGCGTTTTTTTTTGGGGGGGGGGGGAGCATTGTTAAGCCACTGATTTATTTCTCTAAAAATGGCATGTGCCATAATGATAATATGATAATATTGTATCAGGAACAATTCGGAAAACTAGGGTAGAATAAAAAGAAAAATAGTACCGGTACATGCACGTATTTGTAAAATGGCGTGAAGTCGAAGAAGAACAAGGGAAAAGGATTGGGGGCGGGATAATCCTATGATATAATTTCTATCTTCAGTGTAAATTTTATGACATGGTTTCAGGCAGGAAATGGGGCAGAGGAAAGACGGGGCGAAAACTACGTTATTTGTGGGCGATTAAGCAAAGGCGCGAACACGCTTAGCTAGCCCAGAGGTGATCTTGGCACATAATTTATGTAACTTGACGGGTCATTAGGTCAGACCTGTTGAACCTGGCCTTGTAGGCCCAAGGTCACTGCAATACCTGGCGACCTAAGTGTACAACCAATTTATTATCGCAACTCTCCAAAGCAGGAAAGAAAGAGGCTTATTAGCTCAGTCACGCTCAATCACTCTCGACAGAACTCGTTCTTGCGTGTAACCTTTACTTCTTTGTTATTCGTCAATATGGGTATCGTGTTTTGCAATTTGATGGGAGATCGTACTTAAAAAAAGGCCCCATGGATAATTGTTAAAAACAACAATGAAATTATTTTAATCTACTATATAATGTTTATGAGTTTAAATTGAGTAATATTTGATAGTTTTATGCCTGTTCTGTTTGACAAATATGTACATGCCTGTGGGGTACAAATGTTCCTCAGCTTTTAGTCAGTTCGTTACATTATGATTGTTCAAGTTTACTGTTGATACCTGTAGTTATAGGGTGTGGTAGCTTTTCAAACTTACTCACAACTGAGCCGCAGTGGCGGTACCTTAAATGTGAAAGGATGGGCCAGTCACTTACTACGTGGCCTGGAAATACTTTACTCCAGAACCATAATTGTATTTTACCTTTTTTTTTTTTTCCAAATCCATAGAGCACAATATCATTTTACTTTTTAGGCTACTTGCGGACGTACACGGTACATTGCCAAGAGTGGCTTAAAAAAAAAAGTTTTACTGTCACAACTTTTTTAAAATAGTGCATGAAGCTTGAATAAACACAATAGCTCGATACAAAAGCGACTGGGTTAGATTATTGACACTTCAGAAAATTCATTTTCATTTTTTTTTACTGTCAATGGCCATTTGGGGTAGGCTGTCGTGTTCGGGGGAAGGGGGTGGGGGCAGACCAAAACTGCATCATAATTAAATACTTCCGCCATTTTTTATTTTTTTTTACACCTATAATAAGATATATGCCAAATGGGCATATCGGCACACCAGCCAGTTTTTCGAACCATCACCGTTCCGTCAAGTAGTTTTCTCAGTCACACGCACAAACACCCAGCCAACCAACCACATTGCTCGGTCTCCGTAAAATTCTCCATACATCAAGAAACGAAAATCGAAACTAGCATTTCTTTTTTAAAAACTCATACTTTATTGATTGATAATTAAATGGAGTAAAATTTCACATGCCGCTGGCTTCAGCTCCCCATCACTTCCGTAGCTGCAAATATGCCGAGTGAAAGGGAAGAACTGATAAATACTAATATGTAAAGGAAATACCAATTCACAGTGTAATACTGCTAAGATATTACAAAGTTGCCCACTAACAATGTGCATCTGATAGTTACAATACACAATACAACAAATGTTAATCAGTATTCACTAATTTGAACGGATATTATTTATTGTCACTGATTTTGCATATAAAAAGACTGGATTATTTGTTATTGTTGTTGTTTAAGAAATTGTTTAAACAGTTATCGTCCTATCATCAAGGTTATCGCCCTCCTTCTTCCCTCGGCCAAATCTCCCCCTCTCCATATTCTCGTGATAACTTCGTTTCTGTTATTAAATAAAGAAATATGAGCCGTTGCTTATCAAATATTATAATTTGTTACTTTCCACCTTTAGTGGCTTTTGCACTATTTCGAACTTGAATTCTTTAGAGAGGAGGAAATACGATTTTCACAAGGTAAATGTTGGGGGAGGGGTGTCGAGGAGTCTCTGCATAACATGCCAGCGGGCTAAAATTCTTTGAGTCAAAAGGACATTCATGTGGATTTCCTGTTCAGTCTATGTCAAATGGAAGTGTAACTGATGTACTGCTGTGAATTATGCTGATTTCACTTTTGGTTGTTTGAAACAAATACATAATGTGCAATGACAGCCAAATGTGCTGAGAGATATAAATAACGTCACTCATAATTACATTGTATCTGTCTTATTGTTAGGAATGCATTCATTTGGTAAAGTTTAATCATACTTTTCTACGTGGGCTGTTTTCCTCGTACACTATGACTGATTCTTTTTGTGAAATTGGACACCTTCGTCTTAGTTTTCTCAAAGAAATGGTCAAATCGTCTGGGACCCATTGACAGTGTCAAAAGCGATAGTTTTTATGGTCATTCCTTTCTTGTCTTATCGTTCTTTTTACAGCGCGAATAGCTTTAGTCTCCACGAGGACTCGAAATACAAAAGGCTAGCTATCATATTGTGGTTTCGTCACACGAAACTTCCTGACTTAGGCCCGTCCTGCACTTAGTGGTTTGTTCTACCTCGATTATGTGGGCCGTGGAGATTACACGGGACCTGGCGCACAAGTGATACACTTATGGAAATAAGCCTGTCTTGTTAAGTTCAAGTCTGAGTCAAAACCGTCTCAAAACTAACTCAACCCAGTACGCCACCAGCCGAACGCCAACGCTACATTTAGTATAATGGAATACATAGGAACCATTTATGCTTTGTGGAGACAGCGACGCAATCAACTTGCAAGACCTTTGAATCACTGACACAAAACCCCAACTATAAAGTGAAGGCTGTCCTAGTCGGGTCCCAACTGGCAATTCATTCGGCCTACCTCAATATGCTGCATATTTAGAAGTAAGCAGTGACTAAAGTATAAAATCTGCAAGAAACTTGTCAAATGAGATGAATACACTAGTGTTTCAGTGTTTGTCACAGTATGACATGAAATCTGTTCAATCGATAGAGATAACACTGTCTCCCCCCCCCCCCCACCCCGAAAGTAGTACACATAAGATACGATGTTTGAAACTGATTTCTTAAAACAGTTTAAATTCTGTTTACCCAGGTAGCCTATTTTGACTATCGGTTTTCAGCGCATAATAATACAAATGTATAATGTTACCCTTTAAATAGAATCTATTATAGACAGAGATAAAATGATTCGTCAGACATGGTGGTTTCACTTCTATTTGCCCCAGACAGATACTACCACCTCTGAAATGTTTTAGAATATGTGCTAGGCGCCATTATAATCCACGTCTGGCATTTACCATAAGCGTCGCATCAAATCAATGCTTGAATGCGAAAATGTCGCGAACGTTTAGTTTCATCTTTAGCAGTGGGTATAAGCCAAAAGATAATCAATGTTGCACTGAAATTACTTTGCTGTATAATTGATGTTTAATGTCTTATAAATTTACCTAGCCCATCTAAAACTGATGTTTGTCACTGCATAAGTAGATCGTTATTTCTTGTCTGGTAGGGTATGCAGTGTGGCATCAACAATTAAATTTCATACCGCATTTCTTAAGGCTTAAACCTGCATTACATCCGCACAAAATATACACATTGTTGTCTATAAAATATTTTGGCAAATCGTTATGTCAGAACATCATCTTCACAATTCTTCACTTTGTTTTCACCTGGGCTAATTTGCTTTCCGAATACATAATGGTTTGTTTTCAAATAATTAAATGTTCGCATTTTAATTTCTTGGTGCTAATTTGACCACCTCCTTATCATAGATATGACTGTTTTCCTTCAGTAAATGAGGGGGAAATAAACGTAACTTGATTTAATTTCTTTTTTGTGTGTGTGTGTGTGTGTGTGTCAATCTACAAAGCTATTAGCCTAGGACGTTAGCACATGAGCATGGGATAATTATATGTAATAGGTCCGTTTAAATATCAGACATACCTCTCAAGCGGAAAAATATAAACCGACAGTTCTTACATAAAACAGTCGTAGTTTCAGTTTATAATACTGTACGTAAAGTAAATACATGTACATCTATACATAATTTTTCTGCATTTAGTATATGGACGGAATATTTGAAAACTTCGGATTAATATTTTAGTTCACAAAATACAAAAAAGGCCACTCTTTTTTTTTTCTATTCTTTTCTCCACAGGAAACCGCTTGGAATCCGTAGAACAAATCTTAAAACAAATACAAGAGAAATGACATACAAGAGACACATTAGTCTTAATGCAAAAGAAGCAAAATACAAGAAGCTCAGATTTGCTGCAAATAGTTCAACGCAACGTAAGGACTTGCAGAGAAGAGTTCATAAAATAATATACAAACTTTCGTGAGAGATTTACAAATAAATTAAAAGAAATGTACAATGCACCGCACGCGTTCTCAAAACATTAATGATGAAATAAATTAAGAATCATCTTTGGGGCCGAAAAAAAAAAAAAAATGATATGAAGAAAAAGAAAACAAAAAACTCATGCTCCAGCCAGTTTTGTACATAAATGTTCATCCTTACGCGAAGACTCTTCCTGCATTTTCCATCTTGTCCTTTTGAGATAATGTCCGTTATTTCACACACCCACCCTATTGTCCTCCTGTGTTTCTTTTTTTTTTTTTTTAATTCTCCCGCGAGAATTAGAATTTTATCACAAATGAGAGAAATTCAATGTAAAATAAAAAGGTCTCCACATTCTTGTCTCTCACAGCTAAACTGTTGACATGTCTAATATGATAAGAAATTGCAAAAGTTTAAAGGAACAACTACCTAAACAAAGTCTGACTGCGTTTTGTGTCGTTTTCGCTCACATACATAAAAACAATGAAAAAAAAAAACAACTTGGAGCGAACCCCCTCCACCCCCCCCCCCCCAGAGGGAAAGGGGGGGGGGGGATGAATTCATTTGAAATAAATTCATTTTCGTTGCCATTGGAAATATAAAGACAATGGGAAGGGAAGTTGATAATTCATCGGATAAAGAAAGCAAAATTTACACAAGTTTGATACAATACATTCTTCATATTCAGTATGATTCATTATCTTTTATATTTAAGTCTTTAACTAGAAAGAATTTACAAAAATAACTTCAGAGAGTACTTTTTCAAAGCTTTAATAAAACACAAAACGAAAAATCCAATAAAGTAAATAATACAAACAACTGCTCTGTTCACAGCATTTCGCTATAGAAGTACGAGTACCGGTACCGTGAAATTGTTTCAGAAAAGTCATACCCCCAGTCCTCTGCCCCCCCCCCCCCTCCCGTTCCCAAAAAGATAGTTAAGAAATTAATATACGCATTAATAAAACTAAGATAACTAAATGGAACTGCAAAGTGAACAAAAAACAAACAATAATAATGAAACAAAAACTTCAATTATGTTAATTATGTCAGATGAAATCACAGATCCGATGAGCTGTATTTTTATGACTAGAACTGTCACAGATTATTATAGTTAGTTAAATGTATTTATAACATTATATATTATCACAGTTGTTTGCTTTGATCAGATGTCTCACCAAGAGCTGAGTCCAATACACACAATCTCTTTGGGCTGCCGAACACCACTGTCTCACAGACAATAAAAATAAAACTTAAAACTAACAAATATTGGAAGATTTATCATTTCTTGCTGCCTGAGCTCTCTACTCATTCATAAATTGAATAATTCAGATTAAGAATTCAAACTTTGGAAGGGAATGTTGCATTACCTGAGTTGAAATTTTAAAATTCATAATACATGTAATATAAAACGTACTCTGCATAATTAATTTTGTATTGCATTTAACACTGAATTAATACTGAAAATTTTGAGTAACTCCATGCAAGAGAGAGGTACAGAAATCTACAGGGTTGCAACATTCTAATAGAAATATCAGGACAGCCAAAATATTTTCAGAAGACTGTCAAAACCCCTTCTGTATAATCCCACAATTTCAGAGTGAAAGATCTCCAGAATTAGAAAAAAACAACAACAACTGACCATCTAATCTACTGAATATTTTCTTTAAGCTTGCACTGCACACTTATGATACATCACAGAGAACAGAGCTAGAAGATTTTTGTTCTTTTTTACTAGCAACTTTTCTTCAGTGTTCATTTCCAGAATCAACTCTATTTATTGCTGGAAAAATCGTGTGGAATCAGAGAAAATACTGGCCATACATATAAGAAGTTCACAAAGTAATCACTATAACAGTTTAGAAGACACTGTTAAGAAGATTATCAGCCCATCGAAATAAGCCGTTGCATCGTTTACTTCAGATTTAGCCAATATTTCATACTATGTATAATTTACAGGCATGTCACCACAGAATTGCAAGCCATCACTGGAGAAACATATGGTACTATTTTTTTCTTTTAATTATGTATCAGTACTTCTTTCTCCTCTGGCGTAACAGTAACGACCAAGGTGACCCCCCCCCCCCCAACACCATAATTTAGTACAAACCACTGATGGGTTAAATCCCTGAAGACATGGTAACATTTCATTTTCACCGTTGTGTAAAAGTGCCTGCAATTATTGAATACCTTTGCTGTTAAAAACTGCATTTTCAAAGGCGATGACTGACAACCCTCCCACTTGAACAGCGTGTAGAAAGCTAATTTTTAACGATGAAAAATTTATTACAATGTCCTAACAAACCCATCCTCACAATTTTGGACTTGGAATATTGTCAAATTCGAACAGATTATCCAGATCAAAGGTATGTCCACTTGCACCGAGACCTAAACCTTCACCCCACATCGTGTCTCCGTGCTCTGATTCTGGAGACGGAGGCACCGGTGTGTTGAGTCCACTGTTAACATTGTTGTTGATGTTATCTAGATTGCTGTTACCCTCTATTGCCCACCAATTAGGTGGTTTTATCGTTGTACCCTGAACTGTTAAATCAAGAGGGTCATTTGATTGGAAGTCTATCGGTAGATCCATAGCAAAGTCAGTTTGAGAAAACAGCTCGTCGAGACCGAGGTCATCAGAATTGGTTTCTGAGCTCGGCGGACTCATTGCCATAAACGGCGAGTTTTCAGTTTGGTCGAGGATTTCTTCTGTCTTGATGGTTTTACCACCAATGTCGATGTCTTGCTTCAGTATAGTGGTCCAGTTGAACTCACCCTTGAGAGTCAAAGAATTAGTGTCATCGTCGTCCATACTCAGATCCGTGGAACCGTTGCTGAGAAGTTTGTCTTCCCGAGCGCTGCTCTTCATGCCGGACACATACGGGAAATCATCATCTTCCAGCTTGAAACGTTTCAGCGGTGGAGAAGGGATGGTATCCCGGCTGCCTCGTCTTTTCTTGAAGACTCCGTTCTCCACCATGTCACCATACTCCGGGTTGATACGCCAAAAGCCACCTTTGCCTGGTTCGTCCTTCCGTCGCGCCACTTTTTCGAAACACTTGTTGAGGGACAAGTTGTGGCGTATAGAATTCTGAGGAAGAAAGTTGAAAGTAAAAGTAAAGAAATAGTTCTAGAATATTTTAACTTCAACTTAGACATTTTTGTCTTGAAACAGATAATTTACACTGAGGTAAGCATTGATGAATGAACTTGCTCTCTGGCACTAAGCACTACCACCGTCCCTGTGAGGTAAGACGATACTTTAAACACGAATGTTTCCATTAATGCGGTGGTTATTACTTTCACTTCATTAACTGACCACACACACAGAGCAACTGTGCAAGCACACGAAACAGAATGAAACATCCCGATGTTACATTCAAATAATACAGTCCACTTTTTTCTTTCTTTTTTTTTTTCACATTTGTCCTCAGAGGCTAATAATTCAAGATTCGATGAAATTTCTTGACAAACTCATAAAAGGAGTCCAGTCCAGTACAGTTTTAGATCTCTATAAAATTCAGTTGTAGTTTTTTTTTTTGCGTTTTTTTTTTTTTCCAACACCCACGTATAGCAGCTGCTGCTCCTCATAAAGTAAGAGCGGAGGTAGGCAAACGTTGTTTCACGCAAATTCCCACCACATAAATGGACCGTAAATTACTGAGACAACATTATTTCATAACATAATTATTGCTTTGCTCCTAAACGATATTCTTCTCCGAAAAAAATACCGGTTTGTGCCCCCTTGCCATGAATAAACCATAACCGGGCCAGTTACGTGATACATTAAGGTGAGATAATCGATTTCTCCTTTGCGGTCATATAGGTTAAGCTGACCAGGCTTCCACCACTGATAAGGTCCCAATATTGAAATCTGAGTCTGGACTGAATGAAATAAGGCTGTGGTCGTACTGAATACTGTGGAACTCGACATGGCCTGTTCTGTGATATCAGTCGCTACCAATCCCCCACCCCCTTTCTCTTTCTGCTGAACTTCATTTTCTAATTTTCTCTCTCTCTCTCTCTCTTTCTTTCTCTCTCTCTCTCTCTCTCTCTCTCTGTCTCTCTCTCTCTCCTCACTCCCCTGAATTTGTATTGTATTGATATTATTTTGTCGCTTCTTTCTTTGTTTTTTTTTTGTCAAATTGCCAATTAAAGTAACTGGCTATCTATGTAATTTTCATTTGCAGAAATTACAAGAATATCAAAGCAAGAGTGGAGAGATGGTATACTTATGGTTTACGACAACACGATCATTGTCACCGCACAGAGAGCAATTGGACTGTTGAACACGAATTCTTAGAATTTGAAAAGACAAAATATCTCGTTTACATCTTACAAACCATTATTATGTCATTGTCTTCCGTCGAACGTTAATTATTAACTAAGCACAGATATCTGCTTTCAATTTTAAAATCCCAGCTTTGGACTGTTTGTCTAATTATTCTGGTAAACTCTTGTCATAGTAATGGCTGTAACTTTTTAAAAAGTGTTTATTTTTCTTTAAACAACAAGGAAATTGTTATTCTAATCGGGTTGGCCAGTCTATCCGAGAAGATTAATCTGGTATCCGGATACATAGATCGGAAACTAACAGTACTGATTTTATTTAAAATATCCAGCTGTGTTACCGCAAATTTAACCCATTCTTTCACCTTAGCAAGGAATCTAACCATAGAGAAAAACCACTTGGGTGTCAACACGACCGTCTTCTTGGCAAAAAGACCGATTAGTCTCGATTAATCAAACATTTTCAGACCTGACTGTAATTATCACTTCATTTTATAACAGTTCCGTTTCATGCTACCAGCGGTTACTTGGACTCCAAGTCAACGCCCTGAATGTGGTTTACGTCACCACGATTTTCCGAACAAACCGCACAACAAATTAGTGAAAGAACCATGTCTGCGCATGTTTCACTCAGACCACAAACCCAGACTCCCACATGGCCTGGAAACCGAGAATACTTGACCAGTAATTATTGTCCACGTTGACTTTGCGCCAACCCTGTATAAAAGTACAATGATATCTCGCCAAGAGCATGATTTCTGACGCTTTATTTTATTGTTCACGCATGTTCTAAAGGCACCAAGATCATTCATTCAGAATGCTCCCCCCCCCCCCCTTTTCGAAAAAAAAAAAGCAGAAAAAGGGAGCCCAGTGTCATAACCTTTCGTCTTGTCCAATTTAAAGCCAATGTGTAGATCAAAGGTGGAAAAATATCTGCAGACATTAAGGGAAGGGGCAGTTAAGATTTAAGAGACTCTCCGGCTCTAAATCCTCGTCATTGCAATGGATGACAGGAGAAGCTTTAGTGTTCTTGACAAATTAGGCATAAGGACCGAGCGAACTCATCTTGATTAGGCACGTTATGAGCCAATTGGGCAATAAGTCAAGCATGAGGCGAAGATAATATATTTGGCGAATGTCGGATCAACCATGTCGCTCCGTGATAACCACTGTTTCATTCCGCCCAGGGAAATTTTACAATTCTTTAAAAAGCGCGCTGTGGCTCACTAGTTCCCGATATATACGTTTCATAAAATGTTACGTTGGAAAGCAAAGTTCCTTTTCTAATTAGTTAAGACAATATCCATAATAATATAAAAGGCTGATTATCGGTGCATTAAATTGAGAATACAAACATTAAATTGCGAATACACATGAAAACACGGCTTTAGTCTCTTCATAGTTCATATTTCATGCACAATTGAGATAACTTGTGAAGTTTGGTTGGTTGGTTGGTAGGTTGGTTGATTGGTTAGTTGGTTGGTTGGTAGGTTGGTTGATTGGTTGGTTGGTTGGTAGGCTGGTTTGTTGGTTGGTTGGTTGGTTGGTGGGTTGGTTGGTTGGTCGACATATAGAATTGTTACAGCTTTTTGAACAAGTAAAGATCCGGCAAAAGCTGCAGTGCCATTTGTAAGACTGTACTCCTCTATACAAAATTCCAGTTTCACTGTTTGAATCAACCTGGATAAACATTTTCAAGTGTGACAAACAACTGGTGTTATTTCTAGAGCAGGAAACTGGAAATTTTTCCCGTTGGCAGGGAATGAAATTGTTTGACCTATTATACATTTCACCATGACAATCCACACAAGCCAGACTTTATCTATCTCTTTTCAGGAACAACGATTTGTAGTACATTAAGACGCCTGCAAAACGGAAGTAATTGTTTCAGGTTTTGTAAAGTTTCAGAGGAACTACAATGTTACGTAAGAATAGAGATGCGTCTTCAGTTCAAAAGACGACTCCATGGGACTTGGAAGACAGAATGCCAAACCTTCACGGAGAATATAATTTATCTTCTACCCGGGCCAAGCTGAACGTCCCCAGATGGATCGAAACGATTGCCCTAAGGGCTCGGCCCTCAATGGAGCCGGATGATTGCGACAACTTCGAGTGATGATTGAACTGACAATGAAACAGTTACATTTCAGCGCTTCACGCTGAAATCCAACGTTTCTTACCCTCGGTTATTGTAAATTCACACGTCTTAACAAAACATTTAATTATACGAGTACACAAACACACACAACAGAAAATGACTTTCATATGAAACAATCGACAAGAGCTATTGATCCCGTACAAAGCACTCACCTGCCAGCTAGGATCTGTGAGCCGATAGTACATGAAATTGTCTGTGATCCAGTTGTAAATAGAAGACAGTGTGATCTTATTCTTCCGCGTAGCCTTCATAGCCATGCAAATCAAACTGGCATATGAATATGGAGGTTTGACGTAAGGGTTTGTCTTGTAATCAATGGCATCAGGAGAAGTACCACACGAAGGTGCCATATCTCCCACCTGAAGTCGTGGCTCCAACTTTGGTTGTTGCAGCAGAGGAGGAGGTGATGCTGAAGGTTCTGGAAATATATGATAAACTTATTTTTTTAAAAGACGTCAAGGTATAGAAAACAATTGCCATGTTTCCTTTTATGATCTACTTTCTTGCCTTGTGGGTGGCCTCTCCTGAGCTCACATCACACCCACACAAAGACAGTGTGTTTTCCGCAACGAAAATTAATTAAAGGTGTATGATTTGTTTAACAGTGAATACCATAAACTAGCTCCAATATGCTGAAGACAGAGAGAGAGACAGACAGAGAGGAAGAGAGAGAAAAAGAGAAAGAGAGCGAGAGCGGGTGGTGGAGAGAGATAGAGATAGACAGACAGACAGACAGACAGACGGACAGACAGACAGACAGACAGATAGACAGATAGATAGATAGATAGATAGATAGATAGATAGATAGATAGATAGATAGATAGATAGATAGGTGGAGAACTGAGAAACAGAAATGGACGATAGGGTGAGTTTCAAGTACAAAAAGAACAAAGAACAATAATTACCATGTTTAATGAAGTTTCTGTTGTCCAGGCCAAGGTTAGGGCTAGATGTCTGCCTGGGCTGGGTGATCTCGGACACTTTGAGATTCTGAAGCCATCCCAAACTTGTCAAACTGTCGTCCAGATTGCCGCCTGTATGGTATGTGTCCTGGGGATGTTTGGCCAACCAGTTCTGCTGGAAACGACGAGCAAGCGTGGCTGATGGTGACATCCTGGGGCGAGACCCCAGATTTGGGGCCGCGTGGGCGTAAACGACTGGGACCTTCAGTTTGGCGGTTTGGAAGTTGATAAACGAGGACTTCAAAGATTTGCTGAGACAGCCAGTATACTGTTAACTGACTTTTGAACTGAAAAGTTCTCAATCCGTTTATTTACTACTTGAAACAGGCGATTATCCCTCGGATAAATGATGAACCAAGAAATTCAGTCTCACTGATTCCTGCAGTGAATGACTGATGACAGACTGAGAAGCTGAAGAATCTTGGATAACTTCCCTCTGGGTTTAAAGCGACACAATCAGATCTGAAATATACATAGAGTAAGAAATGTACCTACTGTATGCCAAGCTCAAGCAGGCTAACATTAGGGAAGATATAAATAATTTAACAGTATCAAACGAAATCAGGGCACGGAAGACAGTTCGTAGTTTATTGCCAACAGTAACTGAAAACAGAATCATTCTCATTGGCACCTTAGCGCAATGTGGGAATCATCTTAAACTGCCTTGTCAGAAAATCTAAACTGAAGATTTTTGTTACGTTTTTCTTTCTGGTTTTGTTTTGTTTTTTTTTCATTTTCATCAGCCCAACACCTTCGGTAAAGTCCCAGTAGCCCCCCCCCCCCACTCCCCCGTTTTTTTTGTTTGTTCATTCCAACCGCCGTGACGTCTTCACGCTCAATCGGCCGAATGTGTTCATAGTGTTGTTTGAGGAGATTAAGGTACAAAACTGAAGCTGAAGAAAGTATTCGATAACCAAACACTGTTGATTCTTCGGTCGAGTTCTTCGGCGTGTTTCGGCACTGTTACCACTGACTGGCTGCGCCCATTCTATATTACATGTGTATTGGTTATTCTGTTGACAGGCTCGTAATCAGAAACCTCGGCGGTCCAGGTTATGTTTGTATTTGAACTTAACTAAAATCCCCTCTCCTTTTATGGCAAAAACCAATTCTCGTTGACCCCATTCAGCGAATACTGAGAGACTGAAGTACCGTAGTGTATTTTACGCCGAAATGTCAACTCCCACACTCGGCCTCAGTGAATGGAATCGTATCCCGTGGCAAGGGTCTCTGGCTCTCTTCGTTATTAATTTTGAAAGATTTTTCAGTCTTTTTGTAATTTGCGGCCCTTTCGCTATTCCAAAATCTCGCTAATCAACGTATACATATAATAAATATTAATTTGCACCAATCGCGCCTTATCTTATTATTTCGTCCACAAGCACAGGGGCAGGCTTGCACATCATGGACGTCTATTTTCGTTGATGACATGCGCCATGTGACAAGGTTAATGAATTATTGGGCTGTTACGCCTGTTATTATGTTTGCCTGGACAGGCCCTGACAAGATGCAAAAACACAATTAATTTGATTTTCAATTTATTTATTTGTATAAATATTTCTTTTATTTATTATCTTTGTTTGGTTGGTCAATTTTTTTTAAAATTGTGGAATTAGCTTGATGCTGGATTTGACAGTTAAACACACTATTGTATTTATCATTTCTGTGCTAAACTGCAACAGCGGAAAAAATCATAAGCATTGTACCCATTAGGAATAATAAATTACATGTTTTGTCAACCAGACCATGGACCACCTTGTTTTCAGAACAGCGAAGATAGACTAAAGAGGTAGGCCTCGACAAACAATGGGTTCTTTCAACGCCTGGCGCCAATCAGCGCCCCGTTACAACTCCTGAGGCCAGGCAATGTGTCGTAACTTGAATGGTCTCAGCCATTTCTGTATGGGACAGTAATTAAATGCGATTCCTCCACGCTCTTATATCCCTGTTTATTACGTCGCCTGTCGTAAAGATCATAATGCAACAAATCTATCTTTCAGTTTCTTGTTTTCCAAGAAGGTAAGAAAAATAATACTTCATAACGAGAGAGAAATAGGTACAAAAGTTATCATTGACATTGAGCCGTATGCAACGTAACAGGAAATAACAGTGGATAAGAGTATGAAATCGTCGCCAACCTAATGAGTTTGACAGAATTCACTGGGCATCAAACGAAATCAGGACACAGAAGAAGTGGACAGAATGGCAAGGAGTCTTTGCCTCAGGGATGTATGTAAGCTTACTATGATCATGATTTGCCATAGTTTATTGACCACTTAGTTTATGATTGCCTTTTCAGCAACAACACAACACAGGCAATCCACTGGTATGTTCTGAGAGCCCATTGTTGTGGGTACCCACTCAGCTGAAATAATGAAAACTAATGATAGTCCTCCTTGCTTAGGTCAGCCGACAACTTCTATAGTGGAATACCTTTTGCCTTTCGTGGCGTTTTGTGGAATCGGCCAAAGATGAGTGTTTCAATAGGTAGGCAAGAACTTTCAGAAGTTTTGTAGTTTTTTTTGGCACATATCAACTTGGACAGATTACATACAGTCCAGTGAAGGCATCTTGAATCTTCATCGAAGTTTAACGTGCGAGAAACAGTCGCAATGCAGGTTTGTATATGAAAGCATGCAGGATAGACAAAGAAATGACCAGTAAATATTTCTACAGATTGTGAAAAGCGTAGACAATCTCGTGGATAAGAACCACATAATTATTTTGTTAGCGTCTGAGATTTGACAAGTGTTGGGCTTTACCACTTGCAAAAATGCCATGCTGGGATGTAGGGTACGCTTCATTAATTTTGGAACAACGGGCTAACGATTATAGTGCTTGGTTTTACCCTCACAGGAAATTGGAAATTGGCTATATACAGTGACAAGGAATCATCTCATAACGACATAATAACAATTTCACTGAATAAATCCAGACCTGTTTGCTAAAATCAAACGCATTCTGGCAAGTCATAATAGTGGCCAGCCTTTGCTCATATCAGGGAAAAAGTAATTTGAAATTTAACTTCCAAGCCCCAATTTCCGGCATAAATTGATCATAGGGCTTACTGCCTTAAAATACTATGCTAATGCATAATAATGGCATCACTACAGTAGACTAATAAATATACAGTGTCTGTAACCCAAACATGACACAGAATAACAATAGCTCACAAGTAAAATACTACACGCAAAGAGCGCCTTCCATTCTACTCTTTGTCTCAAGCCATATCGAGAAAGCTGTTTCCACAAGAGTTGTTGTTTGTTTCTTTCTGGTACGCATTTTTTGGTTTTGTTTTGTTTGTATAATGCATGAAAACGAAAGATGCAAATTAAATTCCGGTCCCCTCCCCACCATGGTGACACCTCAGCATTTTCAAACAAAATATTTATATGCGTGTGCACTTTCTGTGTAGCGCCGATCGATATTGCTTTATTGATCGATTTCCTTGGCATTTGTTGAAACAGCTTGTCAATGACAGGTAGCAGAAAAATGTCGACTAACCACTTCCCCGCCAACAGGCATAACTACGATAGCTGTGAATGTAAATACAGAAGATTAGAAAAAAAAACTGTCTTTGAGAGGCGGGGAGGAGGGAGAGAAGGGGGAGAGGGGAGCGGGAAGAGAGAAAGACAGACAGACAGACAGGAAGAGAGAGAGAGAAAGAGGGAGAAAGAATCATTTGAATAACTCAATACCACCAGTAAAGAAGAAAAGGTGAACGTTAGGGAAATTGGGAGAGAGAGAGAGAGAGAAAGAGAGAGAGAGAGAGAGAGAGAGAGAGAGAGAGAGAGAGAGAGAGAGAGAGAGAGAGAGAGAGAGAGAGAGAGAGAGAGAGAGCATAAGTAATCAATTCCTTATGTTCTGATTCTCAGCCTTTGAGAAGGAAGGACAAGTGACCTTAAGATTGCGTCTTTATGAACCTCATTCAGTTAATTTCATTTCCAGCATAACAAAGACCATTTCGGATCATGAACCGGAAGCGTCATGTTATGTACAGTTCATCTCGGAGCTTTATTACGTGTTGAAACTTGGGGGGAGGGGGGCATGATAATCCTCAAAATAGACTGATATCCGCTGCCGAACTGACAGACAAGAGGTGTGAAAACTAATATGTAACGCTACCTCATTACCACAGAGTTGTGGGACAATGTCCAGGTGACTTGATATGTATTAACAATATCAAAGACCGGTTATTGTAGCAAGTAATGTCATTTCCAGAACGTTTGACAAACCGGCCGCAATGTTCTGGACAGATCCAATGATCGAAAAATTTTATCATGTGACAATTATTCCTTGTAGAAGATCACAGACAAAAATTAATGACTTAGTTTTTCTTGTGCACAATAACATCGATTCCGCACCTTCTTGCACTAAAATTATGTGTTTGACTTGTCCAAATCGTGACTGAACTTTCACTACTAAAGAAAATTCCACTGGCTCGTCCCTTTGAGAACTATTAAATATCTATTTTAGAGCCACGAATTTCTGTTGGTATGAGCGAACCCTTCATAGTATTTTGCAACTTTGTACAAAAAATTTACGTGCATTTTATAGCGATTCTTTGTTCCTCGCGCCCCCGAATGCAGCGGCACTGCCTCGTAGGCCTAACAGGAGCGACTGACTTTCGGGTAGTCTGAACAGGCACCACCATCGTTTACGCTGGGAAATGAGGGGCTCACTATGTTAAATACAAAAACTATTGTTTATCGTAATTGGGCAGACCTCACCAGTTCAACCATTCATTATCCAGCGGGGAGGTAGGTAACCCTGTTCCTGCCTGAAGTGTCCCAGATAAGGGCCCCACGAAAGGTGAAACGAAATGAATAAATCATAACTGATCAATTTTGGAGTTACAGAGTTGTTCTTGTTCACTGAGGGTCAATTGAATGTGCAGATATTGGGGGAAAAAAATCAGCCCCAAACTTTCCCAAACTTTATGGCTGTGCTAGAAGTGAAAAACAAAAATGTAAACTAATAAAGGAGAAAAGGCAGAAATTAGACTATGAGAAAAGAATGACAGTATACAGAAATAGCAGACATAATCTAACATAGTAAAACAGCATTTTTTTCATGACCTTGGGCGTACTTTTATAAGTATTCCTGTAAATGAGTTATAATTCACCACCAGCATGACGGACCATCGCATGTGAAAGTATAATCAAAGCAATAATAATATGACAGGAAAAACAACAACATCCAAACACAATAATAATAATACATGCAACATAAAATGACAACCTGTAAACTGACGATAATAATCTAGAAATTGAAAGCGATATTCATTAATACAACTGATGATTATAATACATATTATGTTGCTTCCATTGATACCAATGATGTTATAAATTAACAAATGATGAAGGAAAATGCATTAATATGTAAGAAATATCTTCATCGCAGAATTGTAAAAGTGTACAATTATAATTCCATATCAGAACCTCACTCTATTCACAGAACACGAAAATTTATTGACCTGATTACTGACAGACAGACAGTAAATCGTAAAGTCTGCATGACTGTAGAAAAAAACTTGACACAATTCATAATGTTGAGTCCTAAGAATACTTACATTTCTTGCATGAAATTGGTACTACAGTCCTCAGTGCGAGATCCACCAAGCTCCAGCATGAAACTATTTTGTGACTTGATAATTAGCAAACACTGCGTTTTAAACGATCAGCTGTGCTCTTTGATTTAATGTGCTTTGACTTGCCCGAACCTGCTTCCTGCACTGACTTTTTGGCATTTTCTGTAACAATTTGGCCCCGTTCTCTTCGGTCTGTGATTACATCGTCGATACTGCTAAATAACTTTCTTAACTATGAGTGTCACGTACACTTACGATACATGAAAGACAACAAGATGATGAAATTTAATTTACATTCACACTGACAAACACAAGGACGCGCGCTCTGATTGGCGCGGGAGCCGGGGTTCGGCTGACGGGCATGTCCTCAGTCACACAGGTAAATAAGGTCTACAGCGGCACCCTGAAGCTTATTGAGTTTACCCCTCCACGTTTGCTGGGCCGATACCAGTCAGTTCAAAAATCGACCTTCCTTTCTCCTTTTGCCTAGTATCGACCGATGATCGAACGTAGACAACAGTTCCTCGACCATTGACGTACAAATCGTGTGGTCAGTGTATTTCATTATCAACATCATAATTATCAAATATTGATTAAGTTAGAATGTTGACTTGGATTTGACTACCATAATGATCATCAAACAGACCATGGACTCGGAGGTCATGGACAAGTTACCATAATTTTTGTATATTTCAGTTACTCTCTTTATTTTTCAGAAAAGTATTTGTTGATCATATATTAATTTGGTAAAGAGTTGTATATATAATTGTCCTCATCATTCATTCCCCCCTCCCCTAAAATAAAATCTGGGTGCGGTATATGCAACTTATAATAATATAAGGGAGATGCAGGTAAGCAACTGAAGAAGAAATGCATTGGAATGTGGAATAGGATTCCTCACTGATTCAGTTGCGAGGCCACTGATAAATCAGTTCTTACATCAGTTATTGTATTTCTGGTGTAATTTGTTTATATGGAAGCCAGTGGAGCGATTTTCTCAGTTACATACTCTTATAGTATTTTATTCAATCACTGTTAAAGTATTCGCAGGCTTAATCGTGCAACTGTTATCAGGACAAGAAGTAATCGGTCTGACGACTCCAGGGATCTGTTCAGGTGGACATAACACATCGGCTCAGTTCCAGTACTTGCGGCACGGCAACAGAGTAAACCGTTGTAAATACCGGCTCTATCACGATTGGTCGACGACACCGCTGTTTTCCCGCGCTCCATTGGCAGCAGCGACAACATTACCCAGGCCCGAGTCGCAGTAGAAAATAGAATTACATGTACTGTGAACGAGAAAAAACAGACAAACTTACGAATGGCATGTCTGGTTTATAGGGAAACTAAACATTAAAACCCAACTGGAATGCAACACGCCAACAGCAATAATTTAACACAAAAGCGGGGAGCAGTTCCTGTCAGAAACCACACCACGAGGACTCTGCAATCCAAATCGGTTAATCATTTACATATAATTAATCTGTTGTTAGTGATACTTTAGGCATACAGAAACAAGAAAAAACTTGCCCATATTAGGCCTAAGGTAAAGCATTAGCCTACCCAGTTAAGCCTTATTTCAATATGGAAATAGCAACATTGAAATGTAGGTTAAGTACACGTATTTCCAAAGACAAAAACAGAAAATTAGGAAGGTGGAAAAATCCAGATCTCCTGACTTAACACAAATTTTGAGAGTCCAAGAAAAATATTTATTTGAAATTGATGTACTCTTTGTGAATCTTCAACCAACAATTGAACAGAAAGATTGCTGCACAATCCGGTGTTTTAAACTGTTTGATCTTCCGAGGTTAAAAATACCTTTATATTATATTTCGAGCAAGTCACTGCCTGCATTATATCCAACTGTACGAGATCAGTCTTGTCATCCACTGCTGTCTGTCCTCATAAAGTGCCATTCGCTGGTTTGACGACCAGAGAAATATTTGGTCGTTGCTGTAGGCGCTAAAGTTGTTTGTCTTGACAGTTTGACTGATTTGACTTGGAGTAATCAAATGTTGGTCTGAAGCTATGAATGGCTATGCCATTGTATTTGATGACAAAATAATAAGTTGAGACCATAAAAGCAGTAGTTGTAGATTTATGGGAGAATTGTTTTTCGGTTCAAAAACCAAACGTCAAAAGACAGAAAGACTAAGAGCAGAAGTTGACATGGGGGATCTCTGGCATTTCAGCAACTGCTTTTGTTGTTGAACCCGTTCTTGTTCTTTCTTTCTTTACTGATTGTTTATGTGTGAGTTGTTGTTGTAGAAGATGGCTGAGGTGACGGGTTTTGTGATGGTGTCCGTAGGGATGAGGACTTTTTGATACATTGGAAGTTGCCGATGGCGTCGGTAGTATTGATTGTCATGCGGTTGTTGACCTTGTTGGGGTTTGTGATGGCGTTGCTGTTGTCGCTACACCCTCCTAACTGCACAATACGTGTAGTCGGTCAATATATGCAATCTTTATTTGGTTTCATTTTGATTTCTTCTTACTGCTCAATGGGTAACTTTTCTCTCAATGAAAGATTCTCCCAGAAAAGCGTGGACTGTCTTTAGTGTTGAGACCGGTGAAGGGAGAAATTTAGCGGCAAATTAAGGTGTGGACTGAGTAAACAGCAACAGTATACATGTACATTAATTCATACCGATAAAGGGGTAAACAAACGAATGCATAATCATTATTTTGCTTGGACAGCACAAGTGTTTTTCTCTCTGTTATTTCCTCCTTCGGAAGATTGATTGCCGTCGCTGGGCCCCGCCCGACCTCGTCACGTTCTGAGTATTATTTTCTTGTCGATGTTAAGCTGGGTGTTCATGTATATGGAAAGGGCAACCTAAAAGTCCAAAACTCTTCAAGTGGTGAAATAGGAACAACATTTTTATGTGTAATGCAGATACGCCGTTTCCGTGCACATGGAAACACTCTTTCTTTTCATTATTTGATGGATTTTTGAAGAATCTGATGCCGTTTCTATTTCCGCACACATGAAAACACAGCTTTAGTCTGTTCATTGTTCATATTTCATGCAAATTTTATTTGACAAGTTCACGAAGGTTGCTTTCATTGTCGGGCGGTCGCACGTCAGAGCAACTTTAAATAGAATGGCTCAAGTCTTGGTTAAGCTTTGGAGCTGTGGTAGAGCGGATTTTGTTGTTTGACTTCCCTCGAGTACAAATTTCTTTCCTCTCCCACCCCTTCCTCCATTGCAGTATTTAGATTTCCACCACTCGCTACCGGTACCATGGGCAAGTGCTCAAGTGCTGCCTTATCAACCTTTACAGTATAACGGGGTCGTTATCAAGCCGCTATTAATATTTTGCAGTGTTGTGAGATTTATCTCGACAAACTTGCAGAATATCTTTGCTGGGGTTTTGTGCGATAAAAATGTGTAGTGGTCAATTTTGTTCACTATTCATTGTCACTGCATTTACGTTAACAGGCATTAATTTTCACTTCAAATAGATTTTCTGGCTTTTGTAATTGCCGAGAAGGACATTAAAAAAATATACATGTAATGGATGTAAACATCAAATGCCCACCAACGAACGTCTCCTTGCTGTGTCCCTTGGGTAGAGCTTCTCTGCTGTCCTTTGGAAAACTGGATTTCTGCAAAGTTTGCATCTTTTAATCCTAAGCATTGAACAAAGCATCAGTGTGACCCTCTTCATTTTGCTCCTGTAGATACATTTACAGTTGTACTTCTTTTTAATAAACTGGCCTAGTTTAGTTACGGAATAAGTGTTTGGTTTCCATAAAGAAGCCAGAAAGTGACTCTTTCGAATGTTCATCACAAAATAAGAAAAGCAAGCGGTTCTCGTGGTTTTCATTATCAAGATCGTTAATCCCAAACCTGATAAATTAGCACTGTTGAATGTGCAGCGTTATCATTTTGCCATAATCTCATGAACTACAGTAATGCACCATTGATATCCAAGAATCCCCAATTCAAGATCGAAAGAATTATTACATACGACGCAAGAAATTACGAGACATTTGTTTGTGTTTTCCCACAACATGCCTCTACCTGCGAGCTTCCCCCCCCCCCCCCCTCCCCTCCAAATCAAAGTATGGGGAAAAAATGTAAAAGAGCAAGTATATTAATTTTTATGATAAAATCGGGGGCTGAAATGTCTTCGATTAATCAGATTTTGTTCGAAATGTCTAGGAACCTTTTTCAAAGGGATCAGTAACTCGGTAATCACTGTGCTGGCCACTCTACAGAAAGCCTCAATAAACTACAAGAGGAAAAAAAAAGCTTCATACAGATTAAAATTTTAACACACACCCCCCCCCCCCTCCCAACACTGAAAGAAAAGAGAAAGGTTGTAAACCAGCTAAACTTTGCCAGTCAGTTGAATGTGTTTTGACAGCAATTTCTATACTACTGATATATTCAGCGGGTTGAATGGTGCGGGCGTTAGCCTGACTTTCAATGCCAGACGATGTCACTCACTGTTGCTAGTTTCCTCGTTCCGGTGTTTATGTTTGTTTACAGAGCTGTTATTGATACGACTTTCACCGACGGGTTTCTGGTTTTCAATGTGTTTGTTTCTGTCCGAATTCCTGTCTGTAATTCTTCATTGATTTCTCTCTCACTCTCTCTCTCTCTCATTCTCTGTTGTTGTTGCTCTCTCCCCCTGTTGCTGTTTCTCTCTCTCTCTCTCTCTGTTATTGTTCTCTCTCTCTCTCTCTCGCTCGCACAGCCATCGTCTCGTACACACGAATCTGCTCTTTCTCTCTCTCTCTCTGTCTCTCCCCCTTTCACTTACGTTCACCCTTTTTTCTTCACTGGTGATATTGAGTTATTCGAATGATTATTTCTATTATTTTTTACTCAGTACCGTGTTTACTTAAAACAAACAAGCAAACAATTCACCAACAATTTCAAGGCGCTTTGTCCACCCTCAGCTATTTCTCCCATGCTGGAGAAAACAGATTATCTAGTGACGACAATATAGGGATGCCCCAGAGGAGGGACAGAAGTGGGAGAGTTTGATAATGAGCCCATATTCCCTACTGCACACAGGCGTTTACGAACAATTTCACCTGCTTAATTCCGAATGCGGTGTGCGTGCATGTTTGTCTTTGTGTATATATTACCAAGGGTTTGTGGCCCCACTTCAAAAATCGACCCACTGAGTTTGAAATTCCCCACACCAGAAATAAGAGGATCACAGCTGTACAGGAAATACTGTACGTTGATATCACTGTCGTTAAATCTATCGGGACAAACACAGTGACTTTATAGAATCTACCTGAGCGAGGGAGAGGGGGGGGGGAGGATAGGGAGAAAAGACACAAAGAGAGAGAGACACACACACACATTGAGAGAGAGAAAGAGAGATTAGGAAAGGAGAATGGAGAGGGAGATAGGGGAGGCGGAGAGGGCGTAAGCAGGTTTGCCCTGAACAACACGGTGCCTCAGCCAAAACAACAACAACAAAAAATGCACATGCACCCAGTCAGTATCGCTGTTCTGTGCTCGAATTTCGAGATCTCCGATTGTTTTTTTTTTTCCAGAAGACTGTGTGCCTTAGTTAATCCCTTTGGCGTCCTGATCTATCCAAAAAGTGGATCACAAATATGACGTCAGACTTCTCTATCAAGCCAACCACTGCCCACAAGATGTTGCGTGACTTCATCGATCTTATTTAATCATTGATTGCTCATTCTCCGGAACTTGGAGAGCGCTGGTATTCCCCAGACTTGTACATGTACCTCATTACTCATTGATTTCAACTTCGTCTTCGATCTCTGACCAATCTTTCATCTCTCTTTCCACTTGGCCAACTCGAACAAACTCATAGCATTCTTCAGCTGTAAGATATGAAAGACCTAGATGCATAACCTTCGTATAAAATGAAACAAAATACCCCCCCCCCCCGCCATTATAATTATAACTATGTATTTGATTAGCCTAAAGATAAAATGAAAAGAAAAATAAACATTTGCGGGCAGTGATTAGGGGCGGGGGGTGGGGGTGGGGGTGGGAATTAAGATGGGAGGCAAAGAAATGACTTCATTTGGAGCTCCAATCCACCACAAAACCAAGCAATAAAACCAGTCGTTTCAAACCGTATTTGGTGGCCGGGGAATTGCCAGTTATTGTATTCTGTCCAACCACTAGATAAGGAAAATAAATGTTTGAAAGATGATTACTTGAAGAAATAATTTACATTTCCAAATGAATGATCTTTCAAATAGTTTAAACCGCTGGGGGATCTGTTCAAGCACCTTACATTCCCAGTACATTCCCACCCTGCTTTTAATAGAATAAATTATACATCCACAAGCCGTTTATTAAATAGACAAAAATGAACGGCACTATGTATGCGCCCCCTTCCCCCCCCCCCTAGTTTGCCCCTCCCTGTTGGTCCTTTTGTCACTTTCTTGTGTGTGTTTGTGGAAGAATATAGAAGGATCAGTGTTGCGTCAGCGCTAATTTTAAAGCATGCACTAACGCCAGGCAGTAGGACTAGCCGCCTACCTGATTTGATTATTCAATATAGCAACAAAATAATTTTTAAAGGGGGGGGGGGGGAGGGGGGTCTGACTATCTTTCGTTAAGGAAATCGTGATCTATGCAAAACCGACCAAACCCCCCCCCCCCCCCCCCCCAAACAAACCGATATTTGAGCTCAACATTTCGATCCCGAGCTCTTCAACATGAGTCATCCGGTTACCATGCACTGTGGAATATAAACACCAATCCTGTGATTAGGACAAAATCACACCGTACTTTGACCATAGCGACTACTTGTATACTTTGACATGTTCTGCACTGTAATGGTGTAATTTTTTTTTTTTTTAATGTGCAAGTTTGGATAGTAAACACATGACTATTATGTGAATTATTTCCTTAGAAACAAAAATATTTTTTTTTGGATTTGATTTATATTTTTGTACGATCTGCATAATAAAGTAATGCTCTTGATACAAGTTCTTTTCCAAACAAGTTTTTTTTCCTCCATTTATTTAAATTGAAATCTGACACTAAAACTTCAATTCCAACACTGCAGAAACAATTATGTGTACATGAAATATACATTGTAGATTATGTATACCAAGTTTAAACTGTCTCCTCAGATTTCCCGTTTCATCATTTTCCCTGTCCCCTCGCCAGAACTCCGGTCTGGTGAGCTTTTGGTCCTGAAATTGATGGTACATGTACAAAAAAATCAAATTCAACGTAAATAAACAGCATTTAATGAGAAATGTAATGTCCTTTGCTCATCAGATAATCTGGTTTCGAATGAGCAAATATCGGTACACACTCATTTAGACTGCAGACGGGTAATCAGGGTTTGTTCAACTTCAAGATTATGATGTAATTTTGCTAAGAAAAGTGACATGCCTATTATAATATACACTACTGCACGATTTCCAAGTAATGTCAAGTGATTTTTCTATCGGCACAAGTTGTATGTTTGCCTGTAGTCTCCAAATTAATCATCCTCAAGCATAATTATATTAGGCCTAAATACATGTAATCATGAATCAGAAACTTTATCTTATTTGCATTAGGTTTAGGGAAGTGACAGGCCCGAAATAAAGAGTCAGAAGGGAGAATTCCAATCTTACATGGCAGGCATGAGAATCCATTGTCTTAGCAAACAAAGGTGGTCTCTAAAGTTCTTTGCCACAGTACCCATATGTCGCTCAGTGTGCATACTTTATACTTAGCAAAGGCGACCAGATTACATTTCGGGAGAATCAAACTATCAACCATTCGAAGGTGGGGTGAGACGTAAGAGCCAAGTATAGTAAGAAAATTGCCAAAGCTCTAATTCCTTGCCCCTGTTGATAACCTAAGTGAAAAGCCCGGGTCATAAGTACTGACCTATCGTACCACTGCAAACTTAGACATAATCACTAAACCTTTGACATCATTATGACCAAATAACAGCGATAACGGTGACGCGCTATTATGCTGAGTGAAATAATAATTTAGAGGCGATAGTGGAGTTAACAATACATGGGCGACCCATTCTCTGTTCAAGTGATTACAGGACAAAACAGACGTTTCTGTCACGCCTCGACCACCAAGAACTGAAGACTTTCGGAACGCGCCACTTGTGGTACAGGACCTGTCTTGCAGCGGAAATCTCAGCACCACACCAATGGGGCCCACAGGTCCATTACGTCAAGCGGAGAGTGCAGCGATGTGGATAGATCTTCATACAATGAATGCCACGTAGCCTATGGGTTGGGGTCATCGCGCTTGTTGATCTGGAAGCGCCTTTGGACCACTGCTTGTTATTGCATGCAATCACGGCATTATTTCAAATGCTGTTGCAACTCAGAAGGTTACTATTGCAAGAAAAGGTGACCTCTTATGAGCTACACAATGTTACATTCGAAGTAATCAGTTCCAAATTGCTTTGCAAGCATTTTATAGATGTCGTGAATCTGTGGGTAGGTGAGTTTACGATTTCCGGGCAAAATGAAAGAAAGGAAGAAAGAAAGTGCCAAGGGGAAGTGCTGCCTAAAATGTGCGCTGCTTCTCTCTTTCGCTGTGCAGATATACGATATCCCCCCCTTCCCCACTCTCTCTCACTCTGCAAGAAAGTGCGACCCCACCCACCCACACTTCTGCGACTGCAAGATTCTCAGTTTTAAATAAGATCAGAATTGCCAAAGAGAGGCAGGAGATCGACAGAGTTTTCGTGGAGGGATAAGATCACATTTCTGATGTTTTTTTCTCTTAAACAATGCTGCTTCTAAATCAGTGATACAAACGAAAAAAAGAGGATTCCTTTCCCATTACAAATTACGAATACATGTCATCACAAAGTAATTCTATCACGGTCTAGTCAGTGAAAACTTTGCATACAGCCATTCCAAAACACAGCGGGGTTGATAATGTTAGTGTGCTTGATAAAGATTTACAAGACTGGAATACATCTTGACTTACACTGAATGAAAATACAGATCATAGCATGGCACACCCACCGCATTGCACACTTTTTCTATCGATTTACTGTATCAAAGCAAGAGTTTTAAGCTCATTAAAAAAAATAATAAAGGCACTGCGTGTAAATGTGGTCACTACAGAAAAATTGTTTGAATGTGGTGTTGTTGACACTAAAGACACATATGAAGAATTACATGCAAACAATGGGATAACCAAACAGAGAAGATGAGATATCCAACTCCTGGACTTTATTTATGTACATGTATTAACAGTCAAGAGTTCTCATCTACTAATTTGCCTGTCACTGTTTCATTCTCCTCCTTTTCCCCCAAACTCTTCTTTTTTAACAATGTTTTGCCCACGGTTTATTCCCTCTTTAACCCCCCCCCCTCCCCCACCCCCCAACCTCATCCACAGGAGAAAAAAAAACGGCATCTAGGTATAAGTGCATACACGTTCCCTTTCTGTCCTGTCATCAAAGATGAGGGTGCACATGAAGTAGGGGTGAATTTTGTGCACTGATTATCAGCTACACTTTAGCCCCCAGGGAGGTTGTTGTTGATAATCCATGAATTAGGATAATATCTCCAATCATGGCCCGTATTTAGCCCATGGCCGGACTTGATTTAGCACACGAGAGTGAACACATATATATATACGAATACATGTTCCTTTTAACGATATCATGCATTGTAAAACCGGTTTGCCAAATCTCATTTTCTGCGTCGTACCGTAACATATTAGCACTGGTTAGATCTTAATAGCATAAAGCAGTCGAGATTCGCTGCTTTCCAGGATTTTTATAATCAGAAAACCAAAAAGGTCCGATAAAGAACAGTCGGATTAAATGACCAATGAACTAAATCTCCAAATGTTGGTGTAAGCTTTGTGAACACACTGACGTGGAGCTGAAGTCCAGGCCAGATTTCGCGCAGATGCAGACATGTTCAGTCCTGTAGGACGACTAGGGATTGAGTGTGGCGGGAGGTCGAAGCAAGTTTAAGTTGCCAGTTAATCCTATTCTGTTTAACTCTTGTTGTTTGATAGGATTGTCGATTAAATCGCGTAAAAAGCAACGTGCTAAACTAAGAACAACAGGCCAAAATGAAAAAATCACAATGGGAAACGGAAGTGTTTCAACCGAAATGAAGAATTTACTGGAATTCATAATTGTCAATTCTTCGTGACTGAAAGCAAATACATGTACTGACATCCAGGATAATATACCGACTCTAATTCGAGATATTCAGTTATGTAATAATAAAGATATTACTGTCTACTCTGGACACATTCTCTATCAAACGCAGTATCAACATACATGTATTATACGACGGATACTGTCATTTTCTTTTCTTCATGATACATGTATCTGATCTTCAATCTTTAAGGAAAGAACATGCCTTGCCGGAAAAACAAAAATATGTACTGTACAGGAACATGTATGTCACACTTTCAGATGAATTTATCACCGAAAGGGAGGAAATATCCCGCTACTGTATTAAAGATGGTTTGGTCGTCTGCCCAGAGAAGCTTGAAGTTGTAGATCACCCAAACAACTCAAATCAGAATACCATACAGGTACATGTGCATGTAATGTTACATTATAATCAGGCAATCGCTAGATCTTTGACACATGTACATAATGTAATCTGTAGCCATATTTGGCGGCATCATCAACTGTAATTAAAACGAGATTCGTTCATTTTTTTTTTTTGTGAGTCTTATCAAGTGTTTAAGAGATTGTTCTGGTCATCTGGTACATTTCTTTTTTAAAGAAAAATGCTAATCTACAACACAACAAACGAATGTCAGAAAGAATGGCAAAGAAAGAAGACATTAACTCACAGTTGCATGCACACAAAATATAGCGCGAGCGCAACCTGTGAGTGAATCATAAGGATTTTTGTTTTTACTTTAAAAGTAATATTTAAACAAATTATATTTTTTCTTTAAGTTGTGTTAGAACATCACGCAGCTGACTGTGGTACCGGAGAATAGTAAATACGTATTACACTGTGTACGTATTCCACATACGAACCAATACATCCGCTCTAATCAAAACAAAACCAAAAACAACAAAAATTTGCCACTCAAAGGTAGACACGGGATAAATATGATCTTTCCAGCATTTCAAGATGTTCCCTTTGCATCACAATTATTACCATGTGCATTATATGCATTATTTGCACACATGTACATTGTACTGTAATTTCTCTTTGCAAGTTCATTGTAATCTAGACTGCCGGACTGAGTTTCTAGTCACGGTACGTGCGTAAATGCGTGAATCATTGCGAGTGAGCAGCGTAACCATAACCATTGTGTCCAGTCAACTCATTGAGGATCAACCGTCTGCAGTATAGTTTGTGACTGAGGAGCTATACATGTAATAGCTCACGCCCTTTCACAACTCTTTGCAGTTAATGAAATGCAGAGAATGAGGTTTCACAGATCCATGACGTAAGAGAGACAATCCTCCCCTGTATAACATAATTTTTTGTTTCAATATTTGCAACAAGAAGAATTTGGCCCGGGGAAGGAGGGCTATCACCAGTGCGAACTGATTCCACGAAGTATCTTAATACAGTTTAACTGTTTTGGTCATATCGGTGTGGTACAATAGAATCTACACACGAATTTTAATTTAACCGTTTGGGCCCGGTGATACACAGATAAATTCCTCATTTAGGCTCATTTTTCCTGTACAGAAGACATTGTGGGCTACTTTGTATCGTGTTTGATCTATAGAATCAGGTCTATTTATAGAGTACATGTATATGGTTTAGATATAAGATAATAAAAAAAAGTAAGACTTGTTTGCATTGATAGTGGTGCAAACACAGTGAGTGAGGCTAGACAGACTGTAGCCACTGTAGGTTTTCCGCGTACCCCACAGCAACTCAAGCAATCCACCACACCGCCTACATGTCTTGATGTACAGCTGCAATGCCTTATGCTTACCATATCCGTACCTGGGAGTCTATGAACTAATCAGTGCCAATGTTTGGGTTCGTATCGCCTCGCTACAGATCAACACTAACTCGCACTACACCTTCGGTATGCGACCTCTAGCTGAGCCAATCGACCTGATCGATCGTAGGAGTTATCGAATACATGCAGGGGACTGGGGCGAATTAGGTGGTCCCCCAGTGCCTCGAGTGGCCCGGAAAGTCACAGCATAGAAGAAAAAAAAATTACCTGACCGTAACAATAAACATGGCGATAGATTGTTTTCAGGTAAATGTGTGCGTGGGAGGAGAGTTGACCACCAACTACATGCACTAGACTGAGCCTTCTGTTTGTGTGTAGATCGTCACAGAGACAGTACTGATGTACACTGTATAATATACTGTATTCAGTTGAAAGTATAGATTCTACGTCTTCCGAAACGAAAGACTGGAACTCTCTTCAGTCTTCTTTCCCTTATTTATAAAAGAAAAAAAATCCCAGGCACTCTTATACCAATGGGATCACGCGCTGGACATTTCAATCATAAAGTTCCTAACACATTTCTCCATATTCCATGGAAGTCTTCAGATTTAGTCAACCTTTTTTTTTTTTCACCTGTTCAATGTCAGTTTAAGCAACCTGTAGTGTATTTTGTACCATCCAATGAATGCACAGCGTTACGATGTAGGCTATGTTTTGATGTGGACGAGGGAAGAAATAAACTTTTATTAAAAAAAAAAAAAAATCGCCCACTGAATTTAATAGAAAAATTAGAATAGCTCTGTCTAGTACATGTACACTGCTCGGGATTTTTTATATTTTTTTGTTCAACATGTCCAGTTAATCGTTAAAAAAAGAAAAACCTCTTTGATATGGTCAGTTTGAATACAATGTACATACACGGGTATGCACAAAGTCACATGAGAGACCTTAACAATTCTGAAACTGACTTCAAGTTCTGCGTTATTGTAGGATTGCTAAACAGTACACTGTACTTCAGTTTGTTGTGACTGGTTTTGGTCACCATTAACACATGTACGTATGTAATTACTTGGGCTTGGCCATTGCAGGGATTGAAGGAGCTACCAGTTTTTAGTGAACTGAACCAACCTGCCGTTAAGCCTTGCCAAGGTTGATAAAAACAAAAAAGTGAGTGGGCGTGCATGTGCGCAATTCTGTGTTTTTGGTGAACTACACTGCTGTGGGAATTTTGCTTTACATCCCACATTTTCCTGGTTAATGCCGACAGTGCCAGCGGGGTTTGCATTTCCAGAGAGCAAAAAGATACAGTGGATTCATGGAACCTGGCAAGGGATTAAAATACCGCACCATGTGCAGGACATGCTATCAATGGAGGTAACCAAGAAAAATAGTGGGGTACTTCAATGGTTACCCCCCTTATTGGCATGTCCTATAATTATAGATCAACGTACATGTACATAATATCAAACTGATGGCAGATCTCGGCCTTATTTTTTTTTGGGGGGGGGGGGGTCTTTTGATTTTTGTGCTGACGGTAGCCATGTATCGATCAAATTACGACGAGCGAGTCAGATGCAAAAGTTAGAGGCAGACCAGTACGTTTGTTTCCGGTGGTTTCCTGTGCTGTATCATTCAAAGTATGGGGACAGACCGGCCGCGTGTTTGTGACACAGTGAGTGTAGGCATGTGGTCACAAAGCCCGGTGTAGACATAGAGCATACGCCGCGTGGCGATCAATTGCGATCGAAGATCGTGCTACATGTAATAATTATCGCACATTACAGGCAGTGACCAGCGAGTGCACGTGTCTGACGAAACTACACGGTTGTAACTTGTATCCTTCATGGTCTGCCCCACAGTGTGCCTCAGTGAGTAATGAGTCAGCACTTTGAGCTGGCTGCGTGTAGTGTGCTGTCACAGCGCGTGGTCAGTAGGGAGAGAAAGCATACTACATGTATTACTAGGCCTAAGCGAGAGATGGCCAGTGGGGCCTCAACTCGCAAGATGGGCGTATAGTAACAAGTAAAGAGCGAAGCATTTTGTTATTGTCCGACTGGGCTGACTCTGAACACGTTATTCTGGGGGCCGCCCCCACCATTTGCCGTGCGCACTCAAAATTAATTCTCTCGCTATAGCAGGTGCCTTGATTATCGACTGCCGTTATTCGAGTATTTTATTATATTTATAATAAGATAACTCATATGGTAGAAAAAACGGGGATTTAATAAAAATGTTCTCGCTATTGGCAAAGGTCTCGTTATATTAGCAGTGTTGTTAAACATGATGGCATGGGTCCTACATGAAAATAAAGTTCAGTTCTTCCTCTGTTAAAATGTACATGTACTATCTTTTGTATTGTTTAATGTGTGTGGCTGTGTGTTTTTATTTGCTTGAACATGGCATTGTCTTGATGTTTTCGCCCTAAGCGGCGTGTACCGATTTTGGCCCCCTCATAATTACACGTACATGTACAGTGTAGTATTATCAATAGTCGCAGGATCGCGCCGTGTTTGCAAATGACACGCAGAAAGCCAGATAGATGAGGATTAACTCAATGTATTTTTCATCTTGTTTTGAACTGAAATTCTTTTAAAAATCATTTGTTGAAAAGTTTGTTGACCAAGAAACTGGCGGAAATTGTAATACCTCAGCATTTGTACAAATTATCAGGGCCAAAATCAGACTGCACCGATTGGTTTTTAGATCCATCCAATGCTTGATTTCGTCACCTTTGTCTGTCTCAAGTCAATGACGGCACACGGTTGAAATCATTTTCAATAAAAAAAAAAACAACAAACATTATTTTTGTCTCCCTTGTAAAAGTTCACAAAAAATTGATGTCTCGATGAAGTTCGATGACTAAAAGAAGTAAAATGAGATCTTACATTAGATTTGTAAAAAAACAAAAAAACATAATGTACACCTCCTTGACCTGTAAGCTGAGAATTTTCAATAGCGTGATTCAATAAATCGTGATATTCTGGGTGGTCAAAATTGGACAATCATGCAATTCACTAAAAGTAACAAATTCGAGGTGGTTCATTTTTGAAAATGTCATGCATAACTTTCAAAGCGTTTAAGCCAGAATAATAAATTTTGTATAAAAATTCTTAGAAAAGCAAGCTCCATTAGATTAAACAATAACTGGTGAGTTACAGTGGAGCCCAGGTAAACCGAACTTTGGTAATTCGGGTTTCTGCTAAATAGAGGTGATTTTGAAATGAGTTTTTTTCCCCTTCTTTATCTCTATTAAACATTTACTGCTAATTTGAGTTCGAACTGCCCCAATTCTGATAAATAGAGCTGATCGAGGGCTCTTATCCTCAATCAACTCAATGTTAACTTCTGATTTCCAGCCCCTTGGCCGTGAAAACCAGTTTCCACTTACGGTACCACAAGCACGCTGACACAGGCCTGTTCAACAACTCTACTCTTGGCAGCCACCGAGGGGGAGGCTAGAGGTGCCAAAAATTATGCAATGGATAGGCTGCAGAGCTTTAAGGCCTGTTTACACTGGTAGGTTTTAGGAATAGAAAAAAGGAAAGGAAATCTAGCGGAAAGCCCGTCGCGTTTACACTGTTCCGAAATCGGAATGGAATCCGACCCTTTCCTATTTCCCCCTGAAACGCTGGAATAGGACCATTCCTATTTTCATTCCGATTTCGGAAAGGTTATGCGTCACGTGACTACCGCCTCGGTGTAAAATGGCGTTCGGTAGACCTATCGAAGAAACTTTCACCCAAACATTCTTGAGGGCGAGAGCTGTCTATGGGATACTAAATCGCCCACATGGCATAACAAGCAGACGAGAACTAAAGCCCTTGGAATTTTAGTGAGTGATAAAAGCCTTGAAAGATCAGATTAATTTCACATTCATACATTGAAATGCTGAACCGAACATTTCCTTCGCTCGACGAGTGAGAGGTCAGCGGCCGACACGCGAGCGTCCATCCCAGTCACATGACCAAAACAAACGATGCGCATCGCTTCTCATTCGGAAAACGGACTAGTGTAAACAAGCCGCGTTTCGAGGGGGAAATCGGAAAGCAAAACTCGGAAAGCTAGGAGAGTTCTTCCCCCACGGCCTCGATTCCGTTTTTCTATTCCTAAAACCTACCAGTGTAAACAGGCCTTTACTATTGCGCGTCTGTCCCGACCAAGCGAGAAACATCCCGCGGAGGGTGGCAGTTTTACGGGTGGGCCCCCGGCACGCAGCGTGATTCTGCCCCAATGACCAGTGATATCACTTTAAATTAATATCAGCCAACAATACCGTACTCGAGACAGTCCTCGCATTATGGCCAGTGAATTTATCGATTGCTGACGTAACCAAAAAAGGTAGTTGAACCACGAACCCTACGGTGTGCCCACCATGCTCACATAGAGCCATTCTGGTACACACTTATGTAATGCTCGTTAAGCATCACATGACTGTATTCAAAAGTGAAATTATGCTAAGGCCCGGGGAGGAATAAAGACCTCACTTTCACGAGGTTCTTAACATTTCAATACTGCAAACAGGTCGCTGCAGTGTTTACATTATATTCACCACACTACACTCGATGAGGAGGGGGGACGAGTACGGCATTGTTACACTGCGTAACACTAAACAGCAATTCCACGCCACTGATAGCAAGGTGGGACAAAGCAGTTGTAGACCTACAGTCTTGAGTTTGAACACCGTACACGGGAGAACATTAAGATATCGATTGAATCATGATGACGTCACACTATACATATCGGCCAAGTTAAAGACAGTTTGCTTTTTTTTTTTTGTATTACCGCCACGGAAGTGTCACTTCTAAAGCTAAAAATAATCGAAAGATTTCATGACTCATACATTGTTCCCTTTGCGTTCTTTTGTGTGTGTGTGTTTTAATTACATGTCCACATGGTATGGGGCAGACTGCAAAAATAAAGGTTATTTCTCTGTCCAGAGGTAAACCAAAACTTTGGTAATTTATCGAAATATAATACATCCCCACCCGACTTAATTACAGTCTTCACTCATAATAAAAAGTAAAAACCAGTTTGGATAACCTAATTACATGTATATAATTACAAGAATCACATGACATTAGGTTTTGGAAAATCAATGGCCACCACAAAATACACATTTGAAATTCTTGCAGGTGTACAAGTGCAGACACCAAGATTTATGAGGTAGTGGACCATTGTTGTGTGGTTAAACTAGAAACCATTTTCTTTTGATGTTCTTTTTAGAGGCTCTCCCTATATACACAAAATCTGTCGACTAAATTAGGGGTTACATTATGAATACGATGTTTTGATGTGCAGGTTAGCAAAACCGAAGAGTATTTTTGTGGCAGTGTGGAGGTAGGATGATGACAAAAAAAGACTCGTGACAAAGTGAGGGAATTGACCCACCCCTGTTCAGATTAGGACCTTGAAATGTATAAATATTCTCCCTTTTTTAAGTGTGTCAAATTTATTTCTGTGGAATATGCCTTGTGTTTACATCTCTGGAAAATAGATACCTTTGATCTGCTCATATTTGAAAATCCATTAACCACTGAATACAGTGAACTTGCAACATTTTCAGTTCTGGAAAATGCATAGATATGATAGAGCTCTTCACAGGGTTCATACAAAGTCTTGAAAATTACTTTTAAGGACTTTTTAAGGACTCACAGTAAACAAATTAGGACCTGTGTGCCCGTGACCAAGAAATATTATAACTACATGTATACAAGTGGTGTGCAGCACTCATCGAAATGGGATGTTTCTGTATCCAGAGTTCAAACATAGTAAATTCACACTGAAAAGTTCAGTTATTTCAAAGTACCAATTATCCAGTGTGCAATTGGAAGATTTGAATCTCAAATGTTTCAACTGAAACAAAAATTTTAAGGACTTTTGGCATCATTTTCAGAATTTAAGGACTTTTAAGGACCTGTGTGAACCCTGTCTTCATGTGTGATAGAATTTTACTTCTCATGGAACATAAGACCATCTGATCTGTATTCATTGATTCAAATACATGTACATGTGTGCACATTTACCTTGTGTGATGTGAATTTTTTTTTATATATTTAGCCTCATATTTAATTTTTTTTTTTACACTCGGATGTGTGTGCAAATTTTGAAGAAATGAACTTTTTTCCACACAGCTGAAATCAGCAAAATGATTTAAGTCATGTTTTTATGCTCACCAGCAAACAAATACATGAATCTGTTTAAAGTAAATTAAAGCTTTGCCAAGCCAGATAAAAGTTGAGGTTCCAATGATTTTCCCATCAAATCGACATTTCATGTTTCATTCTTAAAAAAAAAAACTGACTCAAAAACAAATCCTGAAGTGGAAAGGCAGTGTAGTACTGGGACACACCAGGATCCTCAGAACACAATAGTCATTCATACACACAAACACGAGTAAAACTATTGGGGCAAGCCCACATACCTGAAAAAAGCCAAGACTTAAGTTTCACAAGGACACCATTTATTTAAGAAAATGATTCATTACCATATTGAACATTTATCTTCCCTAGATAAGTTTTGTGTTTTTTTGTTATTTTCTTCACCAGTTCATCTTTTTTCTTTTGTTGTTAATTTATACATCAAGAACATTATTATTTAACCACTCAGTGGTGGTTTGTGCCCTCTGATCTTAATAGACCTTCTGTTCTTGGCGCTGAACAGCCGTACGGGAGTGGTTCTTCATCAGGTAATCTGTGAATTCCTGGTATGGCGGCTTGGTGAACACAGTCTCTTTCCACAGGTCGGGTGTAAGATAGGCATAAGTCTTGGCAATGGCCGAATAAGTGGCCTTAGCTGAGGAAAAAAGAAAAAGAAATGAAAATAAACAGAGTTCAAGTTTTCTTTTCAGGCCAGAAAAAACTGAAAAGTCTGTAAATCTGGCACAGAAGTTGTCAATTTCTGTCTGGGCAATAAGTGTTTAGTCATATCAGGTACTATTAAGTCATCTTATGCAAATTTCATGATATGAATCATTTGCAAACGTGTGATACAGTTTGGTGACCTGTACTGGTTCTTTTCGGCACAGGCCTGATCTGTTGGATATACTGTTATTTGAATGACAAATGGGTAATTTGTGCCGACATTTTCAACACTAGAAAAAAAAATTTTTTCCAAATGTCTGAGAGGTACCCTTCTTTACAGCAAAGGAACATAGGCCCAATTTCTTTTCTACCTGACCAATTTCTCCGATACCCACATTTATAAAATTGATACCGACAGGAAATAGCCGGCGGGCCAATCTACTTTTAAAATCTGGCAGCCCTACTTTTTTTTACCATCTAATACAGAAAACTGTACAATGCCAACTTTCACAAAGCCCCGCAAATGACAGCAGCCCAAATTACTTATAAATCCTACAGGATGATAAACTATACTTATTGCTCAAGCCTCTGACACCCATTGCACCCGCATCTTATATTGTTTCGTAAACCCGATTCTATGGCTCCAACTTTTTAACTGTGGAAGTGGAAGATATTTCTGCTTATTATGACTTTAAAATGGTGACACCCTGTGCAAAAATGAGCTTGATCGGACAATTCTGTGATTTTTGTTTAGTAATTTTGTTTGTGGATGACAACAGCCAATGGATGAACCATTGGGGATTTTCTAGGGAGGCTACATATGATGGAAATCTTTATAATTTAGATGTGACCAATCAAAATAAGGATGGAAATGAGTCTGACTTTCATCAAGAAGTGTTTCAAAATGACATTAATGATAGTGAAACCCATTGTAGAGGTGATTATAATTTTTCTTTTTTTTTGTTTAACGGAAGGTAATTTCAGGTAATCTAAAAGATTTATTTTGTCAATAATCATAGGTGCCACCCAGGAATTATGAAAAAGGAGGAACTTTTTTCGACTCGCCGGGGGGGGGGTGTGTGTGTGTGTGTGTGTGTTGGGTTGTTATCAAGCATAAATAACACAATTTGGCGGTACCTTAAGTGCTATTTTATTAATCTTCCATGACTCACTGACGCAACCAGCGCATAGCGGCCGATAGCGACGAAAGTTGGAAAAAATTCAAATAGCGGAAAAGTGGCACCTATGAATAATGAAAGTTTGGCGCATTCCTGTTGATTGATTGAATCGTTATGTATGTTTATTCAAAGTCAACAAACAATATTGATATGCAGAGTTATGCCACTTTTGCCAGGGAAACAAAACTGGGCAGGGAGCTAGACTACCGGATGGCAGAGGGTTTAAATGCCATGAAAATTTCAACTTGAACCTGGCGGATTTTCTTCTCTCTAAAACCATTCATAATTAATAAGTTTGCAGGTCCATGTCTTAAATTCAAATACTCCAATAATCATAAACACATACCGAAGTTTCCGAGAGTGGAGGTAGCACCCCTGGCAGAGGTGTAGCAATCATCAATTCCAGCCATAGTCAGCAGCTTCTTGGGCACAGGAGCACTGACAATGCCAGTACCTCTGGGAGCTGGGATCAGTCTCACCAACACACTACCACATTTCCCTGTGACCTGATGGGGATTGATTGCAAGATATGCGACGTAAATATTGAATCAGGACCATTTGAACAATCCAATACATCATAAAATAGACGTAATAAGCCCCACAACTAATTCACAAACAAAATCTAAGGGTACCCCAAAATCTAACACTGTAAAGTTTTTTGTTTCCTGGGTGTATCAAACTTCTCTTTGCCTTGAAGTATGTTATCCTGTGCAAACACATAAACTCAGTTGCCCCATGCTAGCCACCATCTTTCAGTCACACTTAATAATTTGCAGCACTTAGATCTCTACTCCTGAGTAAGACTTGCATTTGCTTGATTGAGCCGATACAAGACGAGTAAGGGATTTAACTCCTAAAACAAGCCATATCACCTTTCTAAATCCATTTATGTCCCTTTCCATTCCTGATGTTGCCAGTTGCAAAATATATGAATCAACTAAACACAAGGGGGAATATCTTAACCCATACCCCGCGCGCTACCCGTAAAGCCCGCTGCCCCGTCAGTGACCTTACTCAAGGAGAATCTTATCTGGGGTCACTGACCCGTGCCGCTAGACGATGACCACATACGCTGTCCATGTGGTTCGGTTTTTATTGATCAGTATGAAAACATTCGCTGCTATGCCTTATCACGCTTGATAATGAATTAACCAGCAAAACTTTAGTCTGTCAGTCTCTAACCAATGATCTGACTTATGATTCCAAACTGACAGCTGTAGTTTTCGTGAGAACGAAGCGTGATAAGCCACGCCCTCCCAAACCCTACACAAATGGTTTCATCCTGATTGACACATACTAATAAACCAATGTGGGCATTTGGGGCAAAGATTATTTCAGAGCTTGTTTCTGATTGGTTCTTAGATACAGACAAATCCAGATGGTGGTCAGCTTGTGAGAAAATGAGATAATATTGCAAATTTGTTGAGCAACAGTTCGCATGTCGATGTTACATCTTTTGAAAGTGTGGGGAGAGCCTTTGAAAGCTTAGTCTTTGTGATTCCGACCAGTGGTTCACTGGTTAACATGTCCATGTCACAATGCCTTTGATTTAGAAGAGATACAGTGAACAATAACACGGTGGTTACGTCTCAAAAAGGTCAGTGACCCGACGCCTGAAAATAGGGCTTGCGCGGTCAGCTTGACCTGGGTGACTTTTGCCGCCCGTGCGGCGTGAGCGCTTGCAAGTCAATACCGACTATTGCCGCCCCGCGCAGGGTGAGGGTTAAGCTACACCCAGCTGTCCGGTTAGTGACCTTACTCACGAAGAATCTTATCTGGGTCGCATGGACCCTTGCCAATGTTTGATGACCACACTAACCTTTTCCACATGGTTTGGTTTGTACTTGATCAGCATGAAAACATTTGCTGCTATGCCTTATCACGCGTGGTAATGAACCAACAAAACCTTTGTAAGTCTCTAACCAATGATCCGACTTATGGTACCAAACTGACAGCTGTAATTTTTGTGAGAATGAAGAGCATGGTAACTAGCTACCCCCCCCCCCCCCAAGTGTTTTCATTCAGACCGACACATACTACAAATGAACCAATGTGGGCATTTGGGACAAAGGTCATTTCAGAGCTTATTTCTGATTGGTTCTTAGATACAAAAAACTCTAGATGATGGCCAGCTTGTGAGAAAATGAGATAATATTGCAAGTCTGTCGAGCAACGGTTTGCATGTCGATGTTGCACCTTCTGATAGTGTGGGGAGAGCTTTTGAAACCTTAGTCTTTGTGATTCCGCGCAGAGTGAACGATTGGAAAGCCGATGCCATATTTCGACACCTCTCGCAGGATGAGGGCTAATTGAATCTAAAAGATCAATGATTTGGGGATTTTTTATATCAAACCCCTTAACTGCGCTAATTAAAAGCAATTTTGTTATTTTCTCACCAACTACAAAATGTGGTTTACATTTCTCCCTTATGTTCTGATGCTTTGTGCATGTCGATTTGCAGCACCATTACTCTGGAAAAAAAAAAAAAAAAAAAAAAGAAAAATCCTTTTGGAACTCACATGAACTTTCCCCTGGCCATGACACAAGTGCCTGGAATTATGCATACCTTGCAAGGAACTGTGTGAGGTTTTCCGATCTTGTTGCCCCAGTAACCTCTCCTCACAGGAATAACAGAGAGTTTAGCTAGGATGATGGCTCCACGAATGGCAGTAGCCACCTCTTTGGAGCACTTTACACCTAAACCCACGTGACCGTTGTAGTCTCCGACCGCTACAAAGGCCTAGACAAAGACAGAAAAATAACCACAATTAATAACAATAAAATGGGAAAAATTGTTCACATAAATTACTACAATAGTCAGCCAGGTTGTGACAATAGGTACTGAACAAATTAATTATGGTTCCACTTTGTTACAAATTCACAATTACATGCTTGCAATTAATCAGCGACATAAAAGCCTTGATGTCCACATATTTAATTAATAAAAATATGATTTTCTTTTTGTTCACCCCCCGATGCACTCTTCAAAAAGCATGTACATGTTCCTACCAACACTCTTCATTTCAATCAAATGCGTTCCAACTCAATTTTGCTCACGGTCCTAAGACAGGTAAGCGAAAGAAAAAACCCAACCTGCCATGTCCTCAAAACACAGAAGAATAATGCAACATTATCAGCACTTCAGCAAATAGGCTAAATAATACAAAGTGCTAAAACTCGCTGGCAGTGTGTGCGTCTGTACAAAAGGTGCATGTATAAGTGTGCCGTGAGGAAGGCACCTATAATGTGGTCTGAGGTTACATGATTATCTCCTTCAATTCACAAAAGACAGGTAGGCTACCCTTTTCAGCAAGCCTCACTAATAATACTTGCCTTAAATCTTGTTCTCTGACCAGCACGAGTCTGCTTTTGAACAGGCATGATTTTGAGGACCTCATCTTTCAGTGTTCCCGGTGGTAGGAAAAAATCAATGATGTCACACTCCTAAAATCAAAGTAAAAGCACAATTAAGGCAGTAGCCAATCGAAATAGTTAAAATGAAAGCAAAGTTAGTCTTTTTTTTTTTCACTGCAGTAATTTCACATTATTCTTTACCCATGATCTCATCACAATTACAACCACATCATGAGAAACATAATTTGAATATTATAATATTGAAATCTTAAAATTGTTGAAAATTCTCTACAAAATTAAAAGCGTCCATAAAGATGCAACTGCACAGCTGTTTTGCAAAGGTAGATCAGATAAAAATTACAATTGAACTACCACAGTTCTGCTCTTTGTACTGTTGTCCATTATGGAAGAAATTGTACATTATTTTGAGATACAATGTAAAAATAGAGAACTTTCAAAAAACTGTCCTAGTATTTAGGCTTCTTGGAATCTTGCTTTTCTTGACAACAAATAATTGATTTAAGTTTGTGCATCTGATCTAAGTTGGATCTCCTTCCTCAAATTGCCCCTATCACAAATACTGCATATTTATCCAAAGCTCTCTCCCAATCATGACCCAATCATATAAAATGCTGCCTGTGTACAATCTTTTCATCACTTGATCATTTCAAGTCTTACTAATTTCCAAATAAAAGTCACTACATCTACCTGTTCGAACAGAACAGTGAGAAAATGAGATGTTGACAAACTACATAATTACATAGGCTACAAACCTTAATAGGCAAAGAGAAGAGGTAAATTTCCTCTAGTGTCTTAATTTTGCCATCCTTGACGAGGCGCCCAAGTTTAGTCACAGGAACCCATTCCTTGTCACCATCTTTAGCACCTCGTCCTCGTCCCCTGCCACGGCCACGACCTCTACCCCTCCCTCGACCACGGCCTCTATCTCCAAAGCCACCACGGAACCCACCCCTCGGGCTATCACCGGCTGGTGCTGCTGCTGCGTCCGCCATTGCTGTTTTATATAGACAGAAATCAGCAATTTCAGTATAATCTTGGCAGCCCTGAAGAAAAAACTGGCTCATTTTGATATAAAAATACTTTGAAAACATAAAAAGTCGTTATAACGATGGGATCAAAACTAGATCTAATGTACACCCCCTTGTCTTGGAAACAGATAATTTGTAATGCTGTGACTCAATAAACAGTTATTTTATGGGCGGTCAAAGTTAGTCTATTGTGCAATCTGCAAAAGGTAGCAAATTCGAGGTGTTTTTTCACTTTTGAAAAGGCCATAACTTTCAAACCCTTTCAGTTTAAGCCAGAATAAATTTGGTATCAAAATTCTTAGAAAAGCAAGCTCCATCAGATTAGACAGTAACTCATAACTGGTGAGTGGTGATAAAGAGTAAAAATCAGTTTGGACTAGATCTAGATCTAGATCTACCTAATTAGATCCACATACAGATCTACACCGCAACTCATCCCTTATGGATAGGCTACTTTCTTTGGTGTTCCTGTGCAATCCTCACAAAACTTCACATAGCTTTATTCCTGATTCATGATTAGCCTACTGATTAGTGATTTAGATTTACTGTCCATGCAGCCTACTGATTATAAATCTACTTAAATTTAATAGGGCCCGACTGCAATAGCTTTAGATCTTGATTTTGAAATACTCGATCTAGATCTAGATCTAGACCTAGAGCTAGATTTGACAAAGGCCTCGATATCTAGATTCTAGATCTAGATCTAGACATCTAGAAATCAAGAGTCTAGATCTAGATATCTATTCTCGATCTGTAGGCCAATTTATATTATAACAAGGTCTACCACAACTGGATTTGATATAAGTATCTAGATCTAGATGGAAATGGCTGTTTTTTATCAGATCTCACTCAGTTTCAGGGTATTAGGCCTACAGCCCTGTCCCAATAATTCTATATAGATCTAGATCTAATTGACTGCAACACACCATTCCATAGACATGTCAACATTTAACATGTCGGCTCTACTCCTTTTTAACGATACCCAGATCTTGATCTAGAGCCTACATATTCAACTGCTCACATTGCCTCTGATGCCGGTGCCACACCCGGCATTTTGATAATTTATGAGCATGGGCCCACGGTAACTGACGGTCAACTCTCGATCAATCTCAAATCTGTATGCCAGTGCCAGTAAAAATTCTGTCTCTTAACACTTCATATCAAATCCCATCACCCATGTGAAGGAGGTATGCTATCGGACATAAGATAACTGTAAAATAAGCGTTTAATTCGTTCTTCATACTCCTTGATGCTGCATGCAAAATGCAAGTTATTTTTAGTTAGATGTATCGTGACATAGATCTAGATCTAGGGCCATTGGAAAAGTACACAGAAAGTAAAATCTAACAAAATACTGTCTTGATCGTTATCAAAGATGTTGTACCAAGTCAAAATTCTCTGATCCAATACAGTTTACCCTCTAAATTTCTTGGATTATTGAGATGGAATGAAACAGAAAATATTTAACGGCCTTACGTGATTGTTAGTGCGATCAAAGAGAACCACTTCCGGTTTTATAATTATCACGTGATCTTGGTTTACATCGTGCTAGGAAGCATTCGCATCTTCGTACCCACTGTCGGTTACTTTTTCTTCCTACTCTTCATTTGGCTGCTTATTATTATGAACTCGTCAATGTTAACTTGCCTGTTTAAATTTCACCTCAACAAAGAATGTGTGTTGAAATAGTTTCAAACACGCATTTCATTAACAAGCGGAACTTCAGTCTCTTTTGTCTTCATTTGTCACCTATGTCTTCATTCCAGACACTTTGAATGACCATACTAACACACTTAAAACCAAATAGTGGCTGCTGTTTCTATGCAATAGTGTCCGAATCTTTCTTCAAGATAGAAAAAAAGTATTGCTGATTTGGCATGATAGATGGCCATTCAGTTCAGTGAAAGATACTTTTGTTTCCTTTCTTTTTTAATACTAAACAATAGGACAACTGGGGTGTCTTGCATTCATTGGTTTCGCTCACATCACCTTGTAGTCACTGCATAGGGAACACAAACAACGGCGCATTTTTCAAAGCCGAATAAAGAAAATACTATTGCGTTCAGCTGTCAGTCTAAGCCTTGACTGATTTAGATTATTTTTGATAACTTCCCTTGCTGCAGGAAACTTCTTGCTACTTTTAGTTGTGCTAGTACTGTAGCCACTGTAGCAGAATAAATAATGTTATCGGCTTAGCCAAAATAGTACATGTACAATTTTATAACAGAAAAGTACTAAAGTTGCCCACATGCAAAGTGCAATGGACTGTGAGGAGCAATTTAGTTATTTATTCATCTATCTCTTTATCTATTTGTTCATTACTTTGTTTTTTTAAAAATGAAAACAGTTTAGAATTTCTGTCATTTTTGTCATACGTGCCCTTTCCCCCCTCACTCTTCTAGTTCTCCCCTCTCTTCTGTTCTCTTCTTTAAACACAAGCGCAAATGCCTGCACACTTACACTGTCCTTCCTTCTGATAAATTTATTTTCATTAATAAAACAACAACAACAACCTGTATTTTAGAAAATTCAGAAGGAAAGCAAATGTCTCTTTTCATTTTGCTTCTGGTGGGGTGTCTATGCTATGGTTCTATACTATGGTCACTGCGTTTCTCAACCTTTTTTGTTCCACACACCACTTCAGTTTTCTAAAGCAAAGGTGCGCCCCACCATGATAAGACAGTTGGTATACAGTTAATACAGAAAGATTTTTAAAAATATGTTTATAAATTCAGTAATACACATTCAACAGAAGTTTTGATTAAAGTGACATAAACGAACAACATATAATTATGTTATCTATACAGTTCAGTTAGAACACACGATGAAATTAAGTTTCTATTGAAAATCCCTACACCTCACTCTGAAGTCCTACACCCCACCAAAATAATGTCATGCCCCACCTTCATAAACACTGGTCTAAATTAAAGTAATAATACTATAATTATGCTTTAAAGAATCATCGTTGTCATGCATTCGCCTCTGTGTGTGTGTGTGTGTGTGTGTGTGTCTGTCTGTTTCTCCCTATTTCCCCCTCCCCTCGTGTTTGTGTTCTTTGTTTTACGGAGACACTGTAAAATTTGACGAGGCAATTTTTATGTCAACAACTTGATGTTGAGATTGCCCTTGTAGTACATTTCTAATTTTAGAGGCGCGAGGAAGGAACTCGTCTTATTAATTTCTATACTGCCTTTGCTTCAGTTTCATTTAATGCCAGTTGATTATTTTCTCCGAGGGGCCGGAACCTTTCACTGTTGACAGTGGAGTTGTGCTTAGGTCATGGAGCTATTAATAACATAATAACAATGGTGTTATTAGTACCTCCATGGTCGGCACTGATACAAAGTACTATCGAATCTGGATCCCGCCAGCGACCTTTTTGGTTTCCACTTTACGTCATAATATCAGTGCTGAGTATGGTCTATCCTGAGGTCGGGTGCCCGATGCTGCTCGATCCGAGGACATATCGAATTCTAGGAAACTGGCAGACGATGCAGTCGACCTTTTCTTAACCAATGCCGACCGGCTCCACCAAGCCGTGTCCGGCATCCCGGCATTCCGTGTTGTCATGATCTTGAGCGACAATAAGGAAACCTGTGGCCTAAATTTAGAATTAAAAAGATTGATCATATTCGATAATCAAATGCACTGAAGTATTGACCTGGTCGATTACGGACCACATTGTCGTGCGAACCCACCTGGGAATTAGAATCGGCTGATCTCCTCATTTGCTTGCGAACTGTTGCTCAGCACATTTGCAATATTATCTCATTTTCTCACATGCTAACTCTCATCTAGAGTTGTCTGATCTAAGAAGCAACCAGAAACAAGCTCTGAAAGGACCTTTCCCCCAAATGCCGACATTGGTTCATTAGTATGTGTCAGTCAGGATGAAACCATTTGTTTAGGGCTGGGGGGGGGGGGGTAGTTATTATGCTTCGTTCTCAGCTGTCAGTTTGGTATCAGAAGTCAGATCATTGGTTAGAGACTTAATAAAGGTTTTGCTGGTTAATTCCTTATTAAGCATGATATGGCATAGCAGCGAATGTTTTCATACCGATCAAATACAAAGCGAACCACGTGGACAGCGGTAGTGTGGTCATCGTACATCGGCAAGGGTCGGTGGGACCCAGACACGATTCTCCGTGAGTAAGGTCGCTGACCTGACAGCGGGCTTTTTAAGCCGTCGCGCGAGGGGTGTGGGTTAAGACAACCCAGTGTCGTGTCAGAGGCAGAATTTCAGACAGATAAGAAATGGCGTCATGGAAGTAAAAACAGTATTCTTGAAAACCGTTTTTTTTTTTTTTTGCTTAATGAACTAACAATATCAGCAAATTTGTTCAACATTCATTCATTTTTCAACATCAACGTACCCCAAAATTTTGTCTTTCTCAGTGAGTATGTGCGTGAAGAAAGTCCCATAGACCGGAAGCTTGCGTTTGTCTTTTTTTTTTCTTTGTTTCTTTTCTCTCGAGTTCGACACGGTCCTGAAGAAGCATCTGATTTCCCTCTATCCGTTCACTGTCTTGGGGCTAAGCAAAATAGCTCCCCTCTTTCGAAATCACTCTTTTTGGGGGAGGAGGGGGGGGGGCGGGGGCGGGGGTTGCCCCACCAAAATCTAGTCGTTCTAGCGACCCACCATTGCTAGTAATTGTCCCGTTCCATGAACGATAACAAACTAAGACAGGAATCAGCACAAAGATTACGTTTGCCCCCCCCCCCCACCATCCCTTGTTCGTATCAACCACTTTAGCCATGAAGGAGGTGCGTGGGAAGGGGGAATCTATTATGTAGCGGATGAACATATTATTGTGGGCGCCAAGGCATGTCCACTCAGCGTAAACGACAGGAAGTGATGATGTCATTGGCGCAATCAGGGATACAAAGCAAAAAAAAAAAACAAACAAAAAAAATTCATCATTTCAAGTCTCCAAATCTAAAGAGGAACATTCCAAGGGTCGAAGTAAGGCACCTCCATTCGAGATGTTTGAGCGGCGGTCGGTCTTGTTAAAAATCGGACAAATTATCATGAGCTACCGGTTGCAAAGGATCTACCTCATACAGTTTGTCACTGGAAGTGAAATTTTTCTATTTGTTTGATTTATTGTCATGTGACTAAACAATGAGTGAAAAACGATTCAGTTATCTCTACAGAATAAATTTATTCTATGATATTCATGAAATTAATTATGTAGTGCCATTTGTGTCTTTCTAATCGGCGCTTCTAACATTCGCTTCTTTAGATCATCGTTGTCATGAGTCTAGTTAATTAAAATTCACGCGGGGCGTGAGTTGTTTGTTTAGCAGGGCCATGAGATATTGGCTGGTGGCCTTGAACGGTCCTCGCGAATTATTGTTTGCTAGTAAGGAATTGCAAAGTTAAACTATTAGATTCACGCTTTTCGGTTTTAATGTTCGTGATTAGAAGTAATAGAGTAGGGGTGAGACAAGGTGGGGATAGTTGACATTGTTAAGTATGACTAGACAAGTTTTTGCACGTTAACTGGCTGGTAGAATAGTGCAGACTATATTCCTACATTCAAAATGGTGGGATGTTTCGGCCAATGAGATTGCTAAACTAATTTTGCCGTCGGACTGACTGAGTAGAAAGAAAGGTTTGGGTGGACTGACCTTAAGAGTCCACGCTGCGCTCTGCTGATGTTCGCGCCTACCAGTTAGGCGTGACCAACGGTAACTCATCTTATTCATTAGGTATGATAGAAGTCAGGGATAGAAGAAAACCCACAGCATCATAGGAAGTCAGAGAAAACCACAGCTTGGACCCGACGAACGAGCGTAGTGATAGCTTGTGAATCATTACGACTCGAGCCCTCTGATTTTAATATGAATAGTAGAGAGATTACCTGTATAAAATTATATGTACAAGCTGTTTAAATACCTACAAGCCAATTTGTGCTTCTGTAGGCTTTGAATGTACTGGGCTGTTCTAGCCTTCAGTGTACCTTGAGAATCTGTATTATTGCTGGAGAGTTTGCCTGGCGTCTGGCCAGAGGCGACTCAACTATTACTTTAGATTAATATCTTGTTTCTTATAATATACCCATTTGGCTATTAAGTGCATTACCTTTGATAGGGAACATAGTGGCATAAAGATGTTAGGTTAATTTAGTAATTGGAATTTTTTGCTTTGAATATACCTCTATTGTTTTTTGTTTTGTATATTAATATTATGTAATAATATGGCCCGGCCGGCCTGACAACATATATTCTTGTTATTTAATAATTTCTTGTGTGTATGTGTCCGAGTGTGAGTTAACTGCCTCTCGTGCAGTCACTAGATCCCCAAGACCATAACTCTGCTCGTGACACTCGTCCTTCATAATAATCTTCCAAAAAGTCCGTATCCATCGTGTTACGTGAATATGTAATTTATTTCATGTGATCAAATTAAATGTCAATGTTCCAGAAGTGAAAATGTGAAACTTTCAAGAGATTACAAGTATAATATACACATTTTTCACTGTCAACGCAAGGCATAAATTGGCCGTCTATGAAACTATATATGATTTTACCCACGCACCTAGGGAAAATAAATTGTTCATCAAGTAATGCATCATTTCAATTAATGTCAAATGTCAGAAATAGACAGAATACATAAACATTTTATAAAAAGTAATCTTGATAAAATTTATTGAATTGCCTCGCCCATCCTCTGTTTCTTAACGCTGGCACAGAACAGATGATAAGGTATAGAATTACTCATTCACTGTATACATAAATCTTCCCTTTTTTTTTTTCTTTTTTTTTTTCTGCATTTCTGACGTGGGTTCAAAATTATATACTTATGGTCAATGAAATAAGTGCTTCCAACCCTGAACTCAACCCAGAAATGTAAAACAAGATTGATAATTTTATGCATAGGTGAACTAGCAATATTGTTTCTTTTATCGCCGCAGTCGCTTCTTGGACAATGTTGCTTTCATCGTTGTTTTGCGCTAAAAATCGCGAGAACCCAAATTTAGTATTTTAGATACATATTTACAGAGTCGTAAGTTATCTCATGTATTAAGAAATCTTTTCGTAGGCCAAAATATTTAATTCTTTACATTCTTATTTTTTCTTTTGCATATAAATGGTTGCAGATGTATATTTAGGGACGAAGAACGAGATCAGTTTTTATTGTCAACAGAGAAATAGAGGGACTTGATGTTGTCTTTCATGGCCTTCATCTGAAGTATTCGTAAATCCGAGTTTTACTGTACTCCTGGGGCCATTTACTGTAAGCCTTGAATAATGAACATGGTATGACTGATCTACTTAATGGCACGGATCATGGCGTGAATTGCTCAGATCATATTACAATTTCACGTTTGTGTTCACTTAATGATAATAAAAAATATAAGGATAAATAATGAAATTGGACGACATTTTTGTTGTTGTTTATTTTTGGTTCGTTTTGTTCAGTGGTTAATAAAGCATTCAAATCCATGAAATACCCAAGTTCGTGGCTCAAACAAAATGAACAAAACAAAATAAATGATCTCCCCGCCCTCTGTTTCAAGAGATCATAGGCCCTATGAAAAAAAATAATAAATGATTTACACACACAATGAAGCTTGATTAAAATGATGTCCCAAATAATAAATGATTGAAAGCTTATAATAAATATATTCACTTGACCAGAGGAATTTCTCATTTTCACTGAAGGATTTACCAGGGGTAAAGCTCGAAGATTTAGAGGATAGGAAATTATTATGTGGACTATGCCTGCCTAGGCACATAGTGTGAAACTTTTGCTTGTGCACTCCATTACTGCCAACCATTTGGTTGTTGTACCGCACGAAGTGCTCTGTTCACTATTTAGTTAGAACACTTTAGTACTAATCAAACAACAACATATCATAGTTGCACCATGTCCATCCATTATTCAATCAAATCAGCTGGCCTGTAAAAGAACTGATGCAGCTCTTCGGTCTTAGCCGATTGAGATTACATATTAACAAGCTATCCCCCCCCCCCCCCCCGATTACCTCCATTTCCCACACCAGTCTAAAAAAAAAATATTTTTCTTCATTCAATCAATGAACAGTAACCATTGTTTTAGTACAGTTGTGCAAGGTGATCAAATTGAAGTGATTGTAGCCCTCTCCGTAAGGTTAGACATAACAATTCTAATTAGATTTTGAACATGATGGCGGCAATTGTCGCTTTAAAGAATAGTGTGACAAACCTTATTTTCAGACATCAACGATTGAAACACTAAAACAGACTTGTAGTACTAGTAGTGTTTCGCACAGTTTAGTAACGTAGAAATGTTTTTTATTTTCCTGTTTCAATAGTTGAGTCTACTTATTATCTTTTACAAAATGCAAGGAAATAAACTCAAAATCAGCCAACAGTCGAACAAATAAAAAAGCAGGTCTATAAAGTTCAGTGCAAAATTTGAGACTGTGCAAAAGTTTAATACATGACTGTGAATCCAGCAGACAGTTTTCGGGAAAATCGATGGTGATTCCGCTCAAAAGACACATCAACACATCATAAGGGGTGAAACAGACCAAGCTGGTGTAGGCGCCAGACAGGTGGCTCGCCGCCCATAAATTTGGCTGCACACTGGCACAATGGGCTCTGCGCGCTGCATCCCGCTGGGTCACGATGTGGGCAGTGCCTATTTTGCTAGTGTGAAGCAAAATCTATGGGAGGCGAGTCACCGGTCTGGCACCTGTACCAGCTTGGTCTGTTTCACCGCTAAGTACTTCATGGTATCGGGCTATTTTAAATGTCTGACTCAAGTTCATGGTATTCTCAGCCTAGGTACAGATAGGGGAATATTATCCGTATTGCCAAGGAAGAATGAAAACCTAGAGTAGATTATTCAAAACTTAAATTTAAATACTAGAGGGGAGAATTGCTTGTCTGATCTTCTGATCAGCGCAGTATCAAAATTCTCATGATTTTAAAAAGCTCCTTCATCTACATTCTTTGAGCTAAATTTTTCACACTTTCTCATCCTAATAATTATTTTTCCTTCCTCCTGATCAAATCAATATGAGCATGGAACGAACACGCAGACTTGGAGTAGCAATTCTTCTCTTGAGATTCGTGTCTCAAGGCCTGAGTAATGTGTGCAGGAAAAATCTCAAGGAACTTACTCAAGAAAAGTGCTTTGAACCGGAAATCAGATGCATGTAAGTAACAATCTAGCTAAGGAATAGAAGCATTGTCATGATCTCATTTTTGGGATCCAGTGAGTAGTGTTAGGGTGATCCGACCCTTAGAATAAAAAAGATGGGATTTTATAGGTTAGTGGACTCACGCCTTAAGGCGGTGAGTTGTGTAAGCTATGCACGGGGCACGTGAACCCGGCATGATTTCGGAAGGTGAGACAAGAAACTTTCACGGGGTTTGGCTGGAGGTATATAAGCGTAAGTCGCCATTGTTTAAGCAGAGAACGGCTGTGGAAATCATTCGATCCAGTGAGGTTCCTCTCGGCTCGAGCTCCAGGGCCTGACAATAGGAGTCGAGCACAGACAGAATAGACACAAGTGAAGTCGAAGTGGAGTGACCGTGTCGTCATCCAGAGAATTGATAAACGCCTCGTCGCACTAGGCCAAAAGTGCGAACCGTGTCCTTTGGATCTACTTGGCTACGAGCGTATAATGGTACGCAATTCATAAGTCCACACAATAGAGACAGGAATTACTAGATCAGCCCAGTGACGAAGCTGAGTAGTAGGAAAGCCACCTGGCAATCCTCACAATAGAGACAGGATTAATACAGTGTAGAATGATAGTGTGTGTGGAAAGAAAGAAGTATTGAAGTCAGTCATAGAAAAATAATCTTTTGTAGACGTAGTACGTAGATATTGTATCTCATGTTATATTGAATGCCTTAGTTGTATCCCATGTGAGATTAGAACTTTTGAATTACAGTTAATAAGTTCAGCGACAAGCTGGAGTTCCCACAACGGGGCTTTGATGTAGCCACTAATTAAGACAGTCCTATTTATTGTATCTGCAATCCGATCTATTGTATCTGCAACCATATTTATTGTATTCTGCAATCCTATCTATTGTATCTGAAACCATAATTATTGTATCTGCAATCATACCTATTGTATCCGTAGTAATAAAGTAGTATGGCCCTTCAGGCCTGATATATATATTCAACGAGTGTGTTATGAATTATTATGATTGTGCCTGGACGAGTGTGAGTGGCCTTTCGATTAGTCGAATGCGCTATTATCCCCAAGACCTTACTCACCTCGAACATTGACACTGGAGGGGACCCGAAATCTGTGGACACCCTAGCGATCATCTTGACGTTGGAGGACACCAAACCAGTGCTGTGACCTTTCCGGGCACTCCTTCACTACATTTTTTAGATTAGTTAGTTATACCCATATTATCTTTGTATACCGCTAATTTGTGTTCTTTTTCCGTTGCATGGACATCTCGTCACTGATCCGTGGACAACGAGGAACGGACAGGACATCGACTCGCAGAAAGTGAAAGACATACGACGGGGCGTACGCTGTGGAGTGAGGAAATTTGACACCCAATTCCCAGTTAAGTGATACCATCCGATTCTGTCTATGTTTGAGGGGTTGACACGTTTCTCTTCCCCTCTCTTTAACAGGCATTTTTCCTTTTTTCTGTGTTTAGCTAGAGTAAGCGGGTGGTTGGAGGGGATCGGGACTCAGCATACCTCTTCTTGCCAGACTAGCCGGGCTAGGTGGCGTTTAAACCGGATGGGAGATCTGCTTTGCCTTGAATAGTTCTTTGTTAGGGATCCATTTATCGTTTAGATTGTGGTGTTCTATCTTCCTCGTACTTTTTAGGAAGACTTCTCTCTTGTGCTTCTCTTACCTATCTGTAGATAGTTTCAGGCTTGATTGGGTCTGTTATCGTTCGTCCTTTGTGTCGTTGGGTAGTGTTCACTGTATACTTTCTTTTCACTTATAGCGTTACCATATTATACTTATATTTATCTTTATAACATTCTTGCCTGAGAGAAATCGCGTGTCACGGACACGTTGACGTATAATCTGGAAAGTGAGAGTTGAGGCTTAGAGGCATAAGAGATCAGATTGGGAGTATTAAATTAGGCCAATCTAAGAGCAGAGGAAACGCTGCTAAGCGGTGTACAAGTTGTACACGAAGAAGTGAGTGGAATATATATAAAGGAAGTGATCACGAGGATAATCAACCGCTATTCGGTTGAACAGTAGAGAATTTGTTGTTGATTCGTAACATAAAGAAACGAACACCCGAAGAGGACAAAGTATATACTGTCTTCAGGGATTGAGGAGTTGGTAAGTTTGAACACACCGATTTAAAAGTGTGGTAGTCTCAAGGAGACTTAGTTCCCGTTGTCGACCAACATTATGGCCGACCTAAAGAAGTATTTAGAGCTGGCCAAAGAGTTCAGCATCCCAGAGGAGCAGCGAGCTTCTTGGGTAGACCAAAGAATAAAGGAGGACCGCGCAGAGAAAGCCGCGCAACAACAAAGAGAAGATAGAGCCGCGGAGCGAGCAGAGAAAGCCGCGCAACAACAACGAGAAGATAGAGCCGCGGAGCGAGCAGAGAAAGCCGCGCAACGAGAACAAGAAGATAAAGCCGCGCAGAGAGAGCACGAACTGGCTCTCAAACGGATGGAGCTGGATCAGACCCAGCGGGCCGCGCCCCCGACTGCGCAGTCTAGCAAATCGTCTAAGCCGAAGCTTCCTACGTTTCAAGATAGGGTCGACCAGATTGACTCCTATCTCCACCGGTTTGAGTTATACGCCGCCTGCGCCGGATGGCAGCGGAGCGAATATACTTCCTGCCTTGCGAACCTGTTAACCGGCAGAGCATTGGAGGTCTTCCATGGCCTCAATGTCGACGACGCTAAAGATTATGATATACTTCAAACCGCCCTTCTAAAGAGGTTTCAACACACGGAAGACGGGTTCCATAAACGGTTCCGGGAATGTAAGCCAGAACCTTCCGAGAATTTTGCCACTTACGTGGACCGTCTCCGGCACCTTCTCAATCGATGGACTGAGTTGGCTGGGGTAGAGGATGGCAACTTTACTAAACTGTACGATTTGGTCATAAAGGACCAGATATATACATCCTGCCATGCGGACCTGGTCGCGCATCTGAAAGAGCTCGCTCCCAAGACGTCCGCCGAAATAACGTTAATAGCGGAGCAGTATGCAGCTGCTCACCCTAGTCGCTCCTTGGCCAAGGCCAAATCTAATGAACCTTTTTACGCCGGAGTGGGCACTAATACATCGACAGGCTCGAGACAACCTCGAGCGCCCGCTCGACAGGAACCACATCCTTACGGGCAGTTCGAACCACCAGCTGCCAGGATGCGACCCATCCCGCGCAATTTCCCTCGCGGCCATGAACCCCGATTCGCACATCAGTTCCCTGCCGGCGGGCCAACTTACAGTAAGTATGAACCACCGAGACAGTCCTATCGGACATACGATAGCCATTTCAGATGTTGGAACTGTGGCAGAAAAGGTCACTATGCTAGGGACTGTAGAGTTAGGCGGGAAATAGCGAATGCATGTTCCGTCGTGTTCACGCATGGGAGTTCAGCCAAACCTTTAATTGCGAAGACATCCCAAGATGTGCCGGTTATGTCATCCCTCCACGATCAGGGAGTTTTAACACTATATGAGGGTCAAGTAAACGCAACGCGCGCATCAGTGTTGCGGGACTCGGGATGTACCATCATCGGCGTGCGGGAATCCCTTGTTCGCCCCACGCAGCTCCTTGATCAGCGGACAACGTGTAGTACATTTGGGGGTTCGACAGAACATTTCCGCCTTGCGGAGGTGTATATAGACACACCCTTTCTTACTGGAGTGGTCACCGCCTGTGTTTTGCCGAATCCGCATGCAGACCTGATAATTGGGAACATACCCCAGGTTAAAGATGTGCCGCACAATAAACTTAAGATTTGGAACGAGGAGACTGATATTGCGGGTGTTAGCAGGCGACATCGGAGACGTCGCCAAGCTGACGGTGCGTTACGGAACATTGTCGTAGATTTAAACGTAAACCCTGAAGTTTTCCGTGATGAGCAGCGATCGGATTCCTCTATCAGACGTCTCTTTGCCAAGGTTCATCCCGACGAGCCGAATACGACTAAATACTGTATTAAGGATGACTTATTGTACCGCGTTTATAGAGGCAAGCGCGAGATCATCACGCAGTTGGTAATACCCAGCTCTTTTCGCCGAGACATCCTTCGTCTTGCGCACGATACTGCGTTGTCTGGCCACCAGAGTAAAGCTAGGACAAAATCGAGAGTTCTGTCACGGTTCTTTTGGCCTGGCGTGTACTCGGACATTAATCGGTATGTGTCGCGATGTGACACTTGCCAGAGGAACTATTCCAGGTAAGGCGTCCAGTGCGCATCTAAAAGAGTTGCCGATTGTTTTAACGCCGTCCTTTTGTTAGTCTCGGGTCTTGCTTGTAATTTATCGTTCTTTCTATTACTGTATTAGTCTAGCGTCTTGCTTGTAATTTATCGTTCTTTCTGTTAGTCGTGCGTCTTGTTTGTAATGTATTACCTTTTTATACATTCGTTATATCGTATTTATCTTTCTTGGTTACACTTATTTTTTTTCTTTAGATTGCATACTTAGATTGATTCACGTGTTTTGACAATTTGAGCGGTTTTTAGAGGTAACTTGGCTTGGTGAGAGGGAAAAGTTTTTAAGAATTAACCCTCCTGTGCTGTAGAGTGACAACACTGTTTAAGTGACAATTATTATTGAATTGTTGGAATCCGTGCAGTGAGCACACTGCCAGTTCTTCGTAATTATTGATTTATACCGATCTCGTCTTTAAATTGACGGGCTCCCGAGAGGGCAGTATTAGGCTGTTTGGGGAGGTGACCTTTTTGTGTAGTGATGAATAGTGAGTATTGGTTTTATTGTCGGCTGATGCCGCCGCCCGAAGGAGCAATAAATTGTCTCAGGGGAAGAGTCTGTATCAGTGTCGTGGTGATATCAGTATAAGAGCTATGTGGAGAGTTACCGTATATATATGGAGTATACATATTTTGCGTCGTCTCTATGACGTCGACCCGAGTAGGGCAATAATGAGATTGCCTTATGCAAGGGATGATATTGATATTTTTCGATTATTGGAGAGATGTTTGGCAGTGCTAACGTAGTACACTGCGTATTCGCGTGTTATTGTTGAACCTTCTTACAGGCATTGTAAGCCCCACAGGGCAGTGTAAGGCCTCAGGGCAGTGTAAGGCCGCAGGCAGTGTAAGACGCTGAGGTGCAGTGTAAGGCCTCTGGGCAGTGTAAGGCCGCAGGCAGTGTAAGACCGACGGGCAATGTAAGACCGACCGGTTATGTAAGGAAGCGCGTGTTCGCGTTTTGAGATATTTTGCAGTGGTAACAGAGGACACTGCGTGGTCGCGTTTTGAGAACTTGAGAAGTGTGGAGTTTTTTTTTTATACAACCGATTATGTCTTAGGCTGTCCGCGTTCCGTGGATCAGCTAACGTAATACTAGATATGACAAGTAAGAATAACCGATTGTGATTGTGACTATCCATGTGGTCAGTGGACGAGTTACCTAAGAACATACCCGATATAGATATTAAATTGAACCGATTGTGACTAAGTACCGAGATGACTGTGCCACTTGACGTGCGCGTGTCCTGCGCTCGCCTCGGCATCTCATCTATACCGGATTGGATATGTTAGGAAGGAATTAAGCATAATGTTATTGAATTGATAGATCAATACTAGTGTTGCATTGACCTATGTAATTATTAAATCAAAAGAAGCGCTACATGACGTTTGAACGACAACGTCAGATTAATTATCTTAAGGATGCTTTGCTAATTAGAATTAACTATGCCGAAATTTGTAGTTGGATAGACCCAAAGTTTTGTTATCTTATTTAAGAATCTGTCATACGGATTGGGGTTGGAGAAACTGTTGATATCTCATTCGGAGACCGGGGATGGAATCACATACTATTGTCCATTGATTTTGGGACACTTTAAACCACTCCCGTGCTTTCCTTTATCCAACAGTGTAACGACTGACCAGGACCCGGATTGTTGGACAACCCACCCGCTGTTGCCCACGGGTCAGATGACAAAAATCCATGGCAGACCAGGCATCCAGAGCCACAAATGCCAGTGTCGCGATGTGGGTTAGATGGGGATATTTCGACTGACACTCTTTCGAGGTCCGCTCCCACAATCGACGAACACACAAAAAAAAATACTTGCACTCTAAAAACTAAATAAATCAATTGCTTTGATTTTTAGCAGAACTGTAGGGCAGTTTAATTACAGGAATTAATGTAACAAATATAATTATAAATATAAATATCAATTCAAAGGCAACTGAATCTAACTAATGAAACTACAGCTTTCTATAAAGACTAACGTATTCAATCTAACTACTTGCAGGTCATATGAGTTATATGCCAAATAGAATCCGCGCACGTGGCGACGGATATAACAGTTTAAATTCTATTAATTCAATGAGACATGTTATGATATGGACATTTCCTCTAGACACGCCATGGAGAATGCTTGTACAACCATGCGTTGTCTGGCGGTAGCTCTGAAACTGTCTTCAAAAGTAAGTAGAACGGTTCACTTTCATCATTACAAATTAGTATGGACTCTCACCATGAGGCCCTCACTGGGAGTGAGAGCGCTGGATGTAAACGCTGTGGGTTTATATCAAACCAAGTAGCTTAGGCTCTGGAGCTTTAAATCAGGCTCCTCACAATGGACTGCTCAACTGCGTCTCTATGTCTCTCATCTGGCTGAGGACTATCGCCGACCACCTCGTAAATGGATTGTCTACATGTGGCCCAGAACTAAGTTCTGTATGGCCTTAAATACTGGTCTGCATCTGCAGCTTACCGTCTAATTCCTGGATTGTGATTGGTGCAACCACTTCTAGCTCAGCTGCCGAACTGAGTTATTTTAAGTAACAGCCCTACGCAACGACCTTGGGTCGACATCAAAGGTCGAATCACTCAATACAATATAATGTAATTTTATAGCAATAAATTCTTAACATGTTCAAAACCCCGAGCTTTTACTCTGGATCACGGTATTTTCTGTACGTCAACAGAAGTCTCAATAACATTTAATTCCTACTCACCCCTTCCCTCTCTACTAAACCTAGTTCAAAACACGAGATATAAAAAGTGCTCAGCCATGCACACCTACGCTGTCCGTCTATCCTTCCCCACATCTTCTGTCTATCTATTATAAAAAAAAACTGTTCAAAACAAATTGTTTACGAGACCAAGTTATGCTGGCTCGCACAATAATTACGTTTGTAAAAATTACTCACTGCTCTCTCACAAAAATTTAGTCAGTGGAAACATTTATGAATTAAATCTGTTCTTGACACATCCCCCACCCCAGTGAAAACTTAGGGTTTGAACGACATAACTGTCTACTAACGTTGCTATGTAATAGTACTTTGGAAAGGGCTATATAGTAAAAAATATATCGTTACTGAAAGTCAAAAAAAAAATAATTCTAAGAACGTGCATTATCGATGGACAATAGCATATGTATATTTATATGCGACGTTCTGTGATAATATATAATTATTGTAGCACTTAAGAATTAAAGTGATAAACTTCTCTCACACAGACATACTGTAAAGACTGAAATATTGAGCAACTAGCTCATCGCTTCATTGAGCGTAATTAATACATTCATAGAACATGAACGAACAATAGTTAAAGTAATGGTATCCTGGCAGCAGGTTTGCCATTTTCTCATCTCATTGACCCGCAGACAAAGGCGTCAAGGTTGTCTGAAACTCAGGTCATGGTCAGGATGGACGCTAGTGGAAAAAGGAATCACATGGAAATTTTGAGAAAGAATGTCCATAATTGGTAGGACAATATAATGTGAAACCATCCACGGTCTCCGAAAAAGGTGAAAAATGCTCAACCTCAATGTTTAACAGACTATTTTAGAACACTAAATCAAACGGGACAATACATCAGCTTGTAAATTATCCTCCCCAGGTATAGCCCGAATAGTAAATTTGTATTCCTGGAGCGCAAGGCTCCATCTGGTTAGTCGAGCATTCTTGGCTCTGTTCGACTTAAGAAACAGTAATGGTCGATGATCCGTTTCAATTATAAATTCGGACATTAATAAGTATCGAGAAAATGCATCTACCGCGTAAACAATTGCGAGGCACTCTCGTTCGACAATCGCATAGCGCGGCTCTCGATCAAGTAATTTCCGGCTTGCATATAAGCACGGTCGCAAGAAACCGTCACGCTGTTGGAGTAACACGGCGCCTATTCCTTTATCTGATGCATCCGTTCGGACGATGAATGTCTGGCGTATATCGGGTAAAACAAGCAGGGGGAAAGTAGAAAATAAATTCTGAATAGTCTGAAGGGCATCAGCGCACTGGGGCGTCCAGACGACTCTATTTGGAACATTTTTCCTCGTTAGATCAGATAACGGGGCTGAGAGAGAGGAAAAGTTTGGTATAAATTTCCTGTAATAATTCAAAAGTCCCAACAAGCTACGGACTTGCTTTTTAGTTTTAGGAGGTTGCAGTTTCAAAATACTGGATATCTTGCGATCGTCTGGAGTCTGAACCCCGTGGGTTATGGTATGACCCAAAAAGTTTATATGGTGATATCCTAGGAACACTTTACTGGGTCTCGCGGTAAGGCCAGCTCGGCGAAGAGCGGCAAAAACTTCACGAAGGGCCATTAAGTGGCCAGCCCAATCAGCCTGAAAAATACATATATCATCGAAATATGATAGAACGCAGCGCAATTCATTTAGCAAGATGTTCATCATGCGCGCGAAAGTGGCTGGTGCAGTAACCAGTCCAAAAGGCATATATTTCCATTGCATTAAACCCAAAGGGGTTTGAAAAGCTGTATATTGTTTACTTCCTTCTTCGAGAGGAATCTGCCAATATCCTTTGGATAAGTCTATTTTAGAGAAGATACTTGCATTGGATAACCGCGCGAATAAGTCCTCCTGATTGGGAATGGGTTCCGCATCATAGATGGTTATAGCATTGAGCTTTCTGTAGTCAATACAAAAACGCACGGTATCGTCTTTCTTCTTGACCAGGACAATCGGTGAGCAATACGGACTTGTTGATCGCTCTATCACGCCTAGCCGTAGCATGGCACGTACTTCTGTAATTATCGTTTCGTGAGCGTGCAGCGGGCGTGGGTACGGTTTAACAAACACCGGTACGTCTGTGCGAAGTCGTATTACATGTTGGACTAAAGACGTACAACCCGGCAAATCCGTGAACACCGTGGCGAATTCTTGGAGCAGGTGTGTAAGATCCAGTTTCTGCGACGGCGCAAGCTCATCATTGATATTAACATCGTTTATACTCTCGGTGGCCTGTAATATGGGCAACGATTTGTCGATACTCAAAGGGTCCTCGTCGTCGACAGTAACTAAAGCCGCGTTGGCCCTTGGGACGACATGAACGGAGTTGTTACGACGATCATCGCTAGGCAGGTACTTTTTCATCATATTAATATGAAATATTTTCCTCTGCCCACGAATATCTATCAAATAATTCACTCTGGAGAGTCTCTTAAGGACTCTGTATGGTCCCTTCCAAGTTAGAAGGAGTTTGTTTTGCGTTTGCGGCAAAAGAACAAGTGTCAGATCTCCGACAGACAAGGCGCGCATTTGGGCGCCCTGATCGCGATAAAATTTTGAAGAACTCGCTCTAGCGCATGCAAATTGCAGAGCGGTTTTGCATGCATTAATAATTCGTTGTCGGAGATCGACAACATATTGATACGCGCATCGCGTATCATAATCGTCGGTTTCAGAACCGGCGAACAATTGACTAAGTATGGCCATCGGGCCACGTGGTTTACGTCCGTATAATAACTCAAATGGGGAGAAACACGTGGACGCGTTCGGGAGTGCCCTATAGGCGAAGAGAATAGCGGGGAGCTGACGGTCCCAGTCTCCAGGTTTGTCGGCGGATACGCGTGCTAGCATAGACTTCATGCTCGCATTCCACCGCTCGCAACAACCATTTGACTGCGGATGATAGGGGGACGTTAATTTATGTTTAATTCCCGCTAATTCTAGTACCTTTTTGTATAGATCAGAGGTGAATTGTGGTCCTCTGTCTGAAAGAATCTCGGTCGGAAATCCGACTCGCGAGAAAATAGTAACAAGCGCCTCAGCGACATGGTCAGCCGTAATGTCTCTCAAAGGAATAGCCTCAGGCCAGCGCGTCGCGTAGTCGATTACCGAAAGGATGAATCGATGGCCTCTGTCTGATTTACTAAGAGGACCTACTATGTCAACCGCGACACGCTCGAATGGTGTTGAGACTGGTGGCATCTCCTGAAGGGGTGCGCGTGATGCTTTACCTTTAGGTGTACGTTTTTGACATACATCGCAGCGCGCCACAAAACGGTTCACGTCCGCGTCTACACCAGGCCAGAAAAAATGAGCCAATATCCGTGATTTGGTTCTGGCTGAACCTTGATGGCCTGAAAATGATGTATCATGCGCGAGACGCAGAATGTCGCGACGGAACGACTTAGGCACCACGAGCTGTTCAATGGTCTCACGTTTATTTCGGAAATTTCTGTATAATAATTCATTTTTAATGATAAACGGAGAGGCATTTCGGTTCTGAGGCTGAACTTTCGCAAACAGCGGTTTTAGTGATGGATCGCTTTGTTGTTCCTTATAGAAAACTGTAGGCGTGACATTAAAATCAAACGCAGGGGTTTGTAAATTACCATCCGGTGGACGTTTTGACTGTTGTCGTGTGGTGACACACGCAACGTTTTCGTTCCAAACTTTTAACTGGCCGTCAGGTGTTTCATTAACCTGTGGTAAATTACCAATAATTAGATCGGCGACCGGATTTGGTAATACGCATGCCGTTACGACACCTGTAATGAATGGCGTGTCGATGTATATCTCCGCGAGACGGAATCGCTCGACGGAGCCCCCGAAAGTAATGCAAGTTGCCTGTTGTTCAATCAGCTGGGTCGGTCTGACCAGTGATTCCATAACACCGATAGTGGTGCAACCTGAATCGCGTAAGACAGACGCGGGTATGGCGTTAACATGACCCTCATATAAGGTCAATGACCCGTGTTGATGGAGGGCCGACATAACCGGAACGGTGCCCGTCATGGGCGACGTAATTTCAACGGTACGGCTACTCTGTGCAGCCGGAACAATGACGGTGCAAGCATTTGCAGCTTCAAACTTAACCCTACAATATTTTGACGTATGACCTGGTTTATTGCACCGATAACACCTAATGCTGTCATATATATTACGTCTGGGTTGCATTGGAGGTGCATTATATGGATTATTATAATATGCCCAAGGAGGTGGACATGGTGGGCTCTGATAATGGTAGCCCTCGTTAACGTCACGACGGGGTGGACCTGAATAGCGAATAAAATGTCCCCGAGTGGGAGGTCCAGCACGGCTTGGAAAACCGCGAGCTTTATTGGGCGGCGGTTCGGAATATGCACGCGGAGTCTGGCGATTAACTGGTCGAGAATTTCTTGTACCCATTGGCGCAGTTCCACCGACTCCGGCATAAAACGGTTCGCTAGTTTTGGCTTTAGCCAGCGAACGATTAGGGTGTGCGGACGCGTACTGTTCCACTGAGGACGTGATTTCCGCTAACGTCTTACGTGCCCACTCTTTAATGTGGGAGACTGTCACGAGTGGAGTGAGTGCAATTAAGGGGATTGCTACAGAGCGGGTGTAGAGTAAGAAGGGCTCACGGCAGACAAGTAGGGAAAGACGGGAAAGGAGGAGAGTAAAATTAACGCACGTAGACAAGTAAGTTAAGCGTGCATGTTGTGAGTGGTGGGGGGTCTGAATGAGGCGAAAGCGCTGTATTACTATCACTGCAAGTTAGAAGGTCCTACTGAACGGACGCTAGTAAGAGCCCAGCGGGCAAACATAAGGGGAGCAGTCGGAAGACGGATGAGAGTGTTTTTCCAGTGATGACTGGTAGGTAGAACGTGATTGATAATTATGATTGATGTATTATATTATATTCGTCTATTACCATGATGTAAATAAGTATATGTGAGGAATGTGGAAGTCCTTGATATTGGATATAGCAATGTGCGCCATGAGCGATAGATGAAAGTGAGTTCATGGATTTGTAGCGCGAGTGAGTAGTGTGTACTCCGATGGAGGTGTGTTACCGTAAGATGTTTGGTGAGTGAAAGGTGAACTATTGTGTGTACGCTTCATGGGTTGTAAGGAGAGGTGGAGTGAATAGAAATGGTAGGGTATTATACCAATGTAACGGTATTCTTGTAGGTGCCGAGGTCGGGCCAAAGAGCGCCGCCTACGGTGATAGGCCAGCATAGGGCCGGGGGCCACACATAGGCCAAGAGGGAGGCTGTCGGTGCAGGACAGTAGAGGCACATAAAGTCGTGGCAGTCAGGCCACGGACAGGGACGTAGATATGAGCGTGAATGTGATAATGTACTATTGCCATGTTGATGGGCTATTGAAATGATAATGTGTTATTGCCCTGCTGAGGTGCGAGTGGAATGCTAAGGTGTATGACAATAGGAAGGTGATATTGAGGGACTGCGGTGCCAGTGAATTATTAATGTGCTATTAAGACCCTGAGGGGAGAGGCTGAGGCCGAAGTGCCTTTAGGAAGTAACTACCGGGTTGTGGATCCGAGGAAGAGTGCATGTGAGAATAAGGCCGTTGTACGGCAGTTAATTTCAATAATATAATGTATGTAATTGCGCTATTATCTGTATAATTATGTTTAATAAATGTGTGAGTCTGATGGATTGTTCTGTTAAGTGTTAAACTTGTTTGTTCGTGATTGTTGTCCTGTCATAAACTATTACATCTCCCAGTCTGGGATTTGTGACAGAGACTAGCTCTGAATGGCACGCGTTAAATATTTGGTCCTTCAGAACGAGCTCATAAAGCCCTTTAAAATTACCGTCAGCGACACCAGCCAGCTGAATCCAGCGGTCTAAGTAGTGCTTTAGGCGGTCGACGTACGTTGAAAAATTTTCGGACGGATCTGGCTTACAACTCCGGAATCTTTGGTGAAAACCGTCCTCGGTGTGTTGAAAACGCTTTAAAAGAGCCTTTTTAAGGATGTCGTAATTTTTAGAATCCTCGATGTTGAGGCCATGGAATACTTCAAGTGCACGTCCCGTTAATAAATTTGCAAGGCACGAAGTCCATTCAGTTCTTTCCCATCCGGCGGCTACCGCGTGGAGCTCAAAACGATGAATATAAGAATCGATCTGGTCGACCTTATCATTATAGGTTGGAAGCTTTGGTTTTGCTTTAACATTATTCGTTGGAACACTTGGAGCCGCGGTCGGTTGGTTTCCTTGCAGCTCTAATTTCTTTAGGGCAATTTCGTGCTCTCGATGAGCCACTTTGTCGGCTCTTTCTTCTATTTCTCTTTGTCGTTCTCTTTCTTCTTTTTCTTTTTCTCGTTCGCGTTCTGCGGCCTTCTCGGCTCTATCTGCGGCACGCTCTTCTCTAGCTAGGTCTTCTTTTAGTCTACTCTCGCACCAAGAAGCCAGCTGGTCCTCGGGTATGCCTAACAGCTTCGCTGAATTTATATAGGAAGTGTAATCGGCCATTATGATTAGTTACACTCACAATAGGTCTCTACAGGAGATCTATTAATGTTAATGGACAGGTATCAGGATAAATTCACGCAATAGCCCGTCTGACAGTGTACTATGTTATCACTGTAGTATTTACGTTAATCCGATACGCGTTAAAAAATATTTACTTATTTAACTCCGCGATTATTAATCCCTGAGGCAATTTGCACTCGTCGGGTCGACGTCCCTAGTAGACGACAAAATACAAACAATGTTCCTTCTTCAATGAAATCGCAGTGTCCTTACTGTTATCACTGCCGATGTAATATATAATTACACGTGAATCAACGAATATTAGATCGTTGATTAATATTTTTAGCTATTTTTCTATAGCTCTTGTATAATTGCAATTGCAAGGTAATTTTATTACCGGTAGTTCTCTTTAAAGAACAATAACTTCAGTAATTATATACTGGATATTCAAGGCAGGTGCACAACTGCACTTGAATGGGGAATCAATATTCCCAATATATAACTATATACATTGTACTCTGGCGTATCAGCCTTATACGTCACAATAACCAGATAAACTCAATCAATGCGTCAATGTAGACACATGACTCACACAGGCATTATATTAAACAAAGGAATGTATAATTATAATGTACGTAAGGTGTAATAAAAAAAACAACACGAAACTAGACGCCAGACCAACAAGAAAAGACGGACAATAACAAACTCTACAGTCTGAACATATTTACAGATAGGATTAAGAAGAGGACAAGAGAGACGTCTTCCTAAAACAACGAGGAAGATGGAAACGCTACAATCTAAACAAAGTGTACAGATCCCTATCAAAGTCCGTTCTCGCGAATGCGACTTCCCACAGTTTCAATAACCACTGGTGTTGCGAGACCGCACAATCTGTCGTCGAGACGGCAGAGTCTGCGACCAAGCCACCACTTTGGCAGGGGGGACCCGCAAACGTAAGAACGCCATCGCCACCGCCCGTGAGTTCCTAAACACAGAGAAAAAGTAAAATCAGCCTGTAAAACAGAAGGAGGAACACTCAACTCCTTAACGCAGACAATATTAAGGATGGAATCACTTAACTCAATGAACTGGTGGAGATTCCTTTAGCCTTTGCGTACACCACAGTCAGTACGTTTGTCTTTCTTCGTTCAGTTACGTTGAAGTCTCCTTGGCCTCGATCCTCGGGTCAATGGGAGAGCCGGAAATATGTGGAACAAATAATCAAAGAAAGCAGTATACAAAACTAAATACAATGAAGTAATTAAAGTAGCTCAACGTGAAGACCACGTGAGCACTGAAACTGAAAAGAAACAAAAGTTAATCAAAGGGAAAAACGATATTATAATCTAATCTAAATAAACTATAAATTAAACAATGTCGTGTAGTGTCCCCTCCAGTGTCGCGATGTGGGTTAGATGGGGATATTTCGACTGACACTCTTTCGAGGTCCGCTCCCACAATCGACGAACACACAAAAAAAAATACTTGCACTCTAAAAACTAAATAAATCAATTGCTTTGATTTTTAGCAGAACTGTAGGGCAGTTTAATTACAGGAATTAATGTAACAAATATAATTATAAATATAAATATCAATTCAAAGGCAACTGAATCTAACTAATGAAACTACAGCTTTCTATAAAGACTAACGTATTCAATCTAACTACTTGCAGGTCATATGAGTTATATGCCAAATAGAATCCGCGCACGTGGCGACGGATATAACAGTTTAAATTCTATTAATTCAATGAGACATGTTATGATATGGACATTTCCTCTAGACACGCCATGGAGAATGCTTGTACAACCATGCGTTGTCTGGCGGTAGCTCTGAAACTGTCTTCAAAAGTAAGTAGAACGGTTCACTTTCATCATTACAAATTAGTATGGACTCTCACCATGAGGCCCTCACTGGGAGTGAGAGCGCTGGATGTAAACGCTGTGGGTTTATATCAAACCAAGTAGCTTAGGCTCTGGAGCTTTAAATCAGGCTCCTCATAATGGACTGCTCAACTGCGTCTCTATGTCTCTCATCTGGCTGAGGACTATCGCCGACCACCTCGTAAATGGATTGTCTACATGTGGCCCAGAACTAAGTTCTGTATGGCCTTAAATACTGGTCTGCATCTGCAGCTTACCGTCTAATTCCTGGATTGTGATTGGTGCAACCACTTCTAGCTCAGCTGCCGAACTGAGTTATTTTAAGTAACAGCCCTACGCAACGACCTTGGGTCGACATCAAAGGTCGAATCACTCAATACAATATAATGTAATTTTATAGCAATAAATTCTTAACATGTTCAAAACCCCGAGCTTTTACTCTGGATCACGGTATTTTCTGTACGTCAACAGAAGTCTCAATAACATTTAATTCCTACTCACCCCTTCCCTCTCTACTAAACCTAGTTCAAAACACGAGATATAAAAAGTGCTCAGCCATGCACACCTACGCTGTCCGTCTATCCTTCCCCACATCTTCTGTCTATCTATTATAAAAAAAAACTGTTCAAAACAAATTGTTTACGAGACCAAGTTATGCTGGCTCGCACAATAATTACGTTTGTAAAAATTACTCACTGCTCTCTCACAAAAATTTAGTCAGTGGAAACATTTATGAATTAAATCTGTTCTTGACAGCCAGCGAATGAAAATTTTGTTAGAATTATTCATTGTTGATTGTCAAATGTATCCAGTACGGATGTTTGTGGATATGACCATGTGTGAATTCAAATTGTGATATATGCATTGATGTATATTCCGTAGGGATAAACTTGTGATTCATTATTTGTTACAGACGGACCTTGCTACAGAACGATGCATGTAAATTTCTCATGCAAGTTTTGTCCATCAAAAATGCACGTTCAGTTTTCACCTTTAATATAAGTTCAGTTACGTGAACCTTCGGTTATATCGGGGGCTCATGTCATTAAGTTCCCCCAAATCTTTTTTTATCGTTAAAATTGTAAATTTTAACTGGGGTGGGGGATGTGTCATGATCTCATTTTTGGGATCCATTGAGTAGTGTTAGGGTGATCCGACCCTTAGAATAAAAAGGTGGGATTTTATAGGTTAGTGGACTCACGCCTTAAGGCGGTGAGTTGTGTAAGCTATGCACGGGGCACGTGAACCCGGCATGATTTCGGAAGGTGAGACAAGAAACTTTCACGGGGTTTGGCTGGAGGTATATAAGCGTAAGTCGCCATTGTTTAAGCAGAGAACGGCTGTGGAAATCATTCGATCCAGTGAGGTTCCTCTCGGCTCGAGCTCCAGGGCCTGACAATAGGAGTCGAGCACAGACAGAATAGACACAAGTGAAGTCGAAGTGGAGTGACCGTGTCGTCATCCAGAGAATTGATAAACGCCTCGTCGCACTAGGCCAAAAGTGCGAACCGTGTCCTTTGGATCTACTTGGCTACGAGCGTATAATGGTACGCAATTCATAAGTCCACACAACAGAGACAGGAATTACTAGATCAGCCCAGTGACGAAGCTGAGTAGTAGGAAAGCCACCTGGCAATCCTCACAATAGAGACAGGATTAATACAGTGTAGAATGATAGTGTGTGTGGAAAGAAAGAAGTATTGAAGTCAGTCATAGAAAAATAATCTTTTGTAGACGTAGTACGTAGATATTGTATCTCATGTTATATTGAATGCCTTAGTTGTATCCCATGTGAGATTAGAACTTTTGAATTACAGTTAATAAGTTCAGCGACAAGCTGGAGTTCCCACAACGGGGCTTTGATGTAGCCACTAATTAAGACAGTCCTATTTATTGTATCTGCAATCCGATCTATTGTATCTGCAACCATATTTATTGTATTCTGCAATCCTATCTATTGTATCTGAAACCATAATTATTGTATCTGCAATCATACCTATTGTATCCGTAGTAATAAAGTAGTATGGCCCTTCAGGCCTGATATATATATTCAACGAGTGTGTTATGAATTATTATGATTGTGCCTGGACGAGTGTGAGTGGCCTTTCGATTAGTCGAATGCGCTATTATCCCCAAGACCTTACTCACCTTGAACATTGACAAGCATGATTGCTTATTTTCTGGGAAATTCACACCAGATATTGATCGTTTGTTTCGGTGGCTTATTTGTCCGTTTCCAGAACGGCTATGGGGGCTTGGGGCTTTCATTACTGAAGATCATTTACGATTATTTCAAGACAGCACCATGTCCAAATGTCATATTGTTCACTTAGAACTAAAATAACATGCCAATAACAATCATTGAGACTTCAGTGGCTTGTTTTAGACGTTGAAGCACTGTTGTGACAGCTACAGGCCCACTGTAACTGTGACAATAATTAAAAGAAAAGGGTTCTATTTGGACCATGCAACCAATATATGAACATAGTAACAATATATTCACACATTTTTTTTTTGCTTTGGTGACAAATACTTAGTCTCCGAAAAAGTTCCAGAATGCTTAACTAAGAATTTTATTGATTACAGGAATGCTCAGCTTATCAAACAAACTGTTGCTAACTCCAAAAGTCATCATAATATATTATGTCTACTTTGTGTACTGAAAAAGAAAAAAGGCGCTGTCAGCAGGCACAACCCTGTCAGTTTCGTACGGTATAAGGTGTACAGGAACAAGTTCTGAGCAAAATAAGTCCCTGTTCTTTTTCCATTTTTACATCTATTTCTAGGACATTGTATCAGAGAAAACCTTTCAGAATCGATCTTGGTTGAACACTATGCGTTGCTTTTTCCGTCTCATTAAAAAAAAAAAAAAACCTTTAGAAAAGATTTCAAGCCCTTTCATGATACAGTCGAGACCGGATGTAAGAAAGTCGTCGGGACCCACTTTTTGTCTTTCATACATCCGGTCTTTACTAAATCCGGTTAACCGGATGTATGAAAATATTGAGGATCGACTTTCATACATCCGGCCACGCGTCTTTTACTTGATAAAAGTAGTTTTTTTTCATATCATTTTTGTATTTATTTGTTTTTTTTTATGTTTAAATGTTTTGATACATATCCTAGTTAGAAGAAAAGGTTTGTGAATAACAAGTGGAAAAGTACATGTACTTACATACACACAATCAGGACAACCGGTAGAAAGAGCAACTGTTTGTGTAAGGAACTGTTCTGCTTTGCATGTGCCGTGCACTCTCCGCCCCCCCCCCCCTCTCTCTCTCTCTCTGTGTATGTGTGTGTGTGTGTGTGTGTGTGCGCGCGCGTACGTGCGTGCGATCGCGCGCACGTGTGTGTGTGCGTGTATGTTTGTGTTTGTGTGTGGCACAACTGTATTGCGTGTGTTCCCTCCACAACCCTTTTGCGCTTTTGTCGATGTTTTTGGTCGTGGAAGCTTTGTAAGGACCGTTGGCGTAGCAAATAAAATTTTCTGAGTTTTCTCTCTCTCTCTCTCTCTCTCTCTCTCTCTCTCTCTCTCTCTCTCTCTCTCTCTCTCTCCAAAACGCACACATTTATAACACACACACACACCGCGCGCGCACTGAATACAAAAAAAGTGAGTTAAACTTAAAACCACTTTAATGGATAAAAACAACAACTGAGTCACACCCACGACCAATGCCTCTGGTTCTAATTGTACAAAAAATGCCTTCCTGGGCTATTATGGCTCTTCAGTCATGACAAATTTATAACAGGTTAAAATGACTGACTAGACAAACAAAACAGATTATTAATGGAGTTAAACATAAAATCAGTTTAAGGGATAAAATCAACAACAACAACAAGAAGAACATAAAAACAACAACATAAAATACAACAACATAAAATACAACAACATAACAAAAAACATAAAAAGATAACAACTGATTCACATCCATGACCAATGTCTCTGGTTATAAATGTAACAAAAATGCCTTCTGGGATGTTATGGGTCTTCGTGACAAATTTATAACAGGTTAAAAAAATGATTGAATGGACAAACAAATTAAACAGAACAACTCATTGACAGCTATAGAATCTGGATAAAAATCAGTTGGTGGGAAAGTTTTCAGGGCATCCTCATTTAGACTACCTTTGTGGACACCACCCGCTCAAAATGGCCACAGACATTTCGGAGGTAAATGTTCTCCTCGGACCTGTCTACCCCATTTATCGGGAAAAGGGGTGGGTGTTGCAGCCATATCCGCGAGCATTCGGAAGTGGCTGTGTACACCACAATGGTGGTTTGAAGGAGGGTGGCAGCCGCGAATATCTCTACAGGGTGTTGTGAGCGAGATAATCACCTACATCTCCATCCACGTATGCAGAGAAAGCCTGGTGATTCCTGTACATGATGTCGATTATTTTTTCTCGGACAACCATGTGCTGGGCCTGGCTACCACATAAGTCAAAGCTTATGGCACGATACAGGCAGTTCCCATCCCCTACAATGTGGTTTAACTCCGAAGGGACCCCAAGATCTTGGGTTGGACACCGTTCGGGCAAAAACAACGGGCCCGAAAGGCCCAATCTTGCACACTGGCGAACCCTCCATTCCACATTAGTGGGATGAAAGGCTAGAGGCTGCCCCTCGTGTGCACCACAAAATTGTACTTCTCCTTCTTCCCCGTCTTCCCATTTTCTTTTCTCTCCGCTACAACTGCCCGTGTCTCCGCCCTCACTTACCCCCTTCCTCTCCTCTCTTCCCAAGTCCCTCTCTCTCCCTTCGCTTTCCCATGTCCTTCCAAACTCCTCTCTCTCCTTTCTCCTCCCCCCTATGTCTCCCGTCTCATCCCAAGTCCCTCTTTCTCCACTCTCCTTTCCCCTCTTTCTCGTCCCCTTTCCTCCCACGTAACTCCCTTCTCCCTCTCCTCCTATGCCACTGTCTCTTTAAAAAAAGTCTGACACCCGTGTTTGCTTTCCAAAGTCATCCCAAGTCCCTCTTTCTCCTGTCTGTTTCCCACTCTGTCTCGTCTCCTCTCTTTCCATGCCCCTTCCTCCTTCCCTTCCACCCACGCCACTTCCTCTTCCCCTGCCACCCGCGCCACTTCCCCCTCCCCTTCCACTCACGCCACTTCCTCCTCCCTCTCCTCCCACGCCACTTCCTCCTCCCTCTCCTCCCACGCCACTTCCTCCTCCCTCTCCTCCCACGCCACTTCCTCCTCCCTCTCCTCCCACGCCACTTCCTCCTCTCTTTCCACTCACGCCACTTCCTCCTCCCGTTTCACTCACGCCACTTCCTCCTCCCTCTCTTCCCACGCCACTTCCCCCTCCCCTTCCACTCACGCCACTTCCTCCTCCCTCTCCTCCCAGGCCACTTCCTCCTCCCCCTCCTCCCAGGCCACTTCTTCCTCGCCTTCCACCCACGCCACTTCCTCCTCCCCTTCCACCCACGCCACTTCCTCCTCCCTCTCCTCCCACGCCACTTCCTCCTCCCCTTCCACTCACGCCACTTCTTCCTCCCCTTTCACTCACGCCACTTCCTCCTCCCTCTCCTCCCACGCCACTTCCTCCTCCCCTTCCACTCACGCCACTTCTTCCTCCCCTTTCACTCACGCCACTTCCTCCTCCCTCTCCTCCCAGGCCACTTCCTCCTCCCTCTCTTCCCACGCCACTTCCTCCTCCCTCTCCTCCCAGGCCACTTCCTCCTCCCTCTCTTCCCACGCCACTTCCTCCTCCCTCTCCTCCCAGGCCACTTCCTCCTCCCTCTCCTCCCAGGCCACTTCCTCCTCCCTCTCTTCCCAGGCCACTTCCTCCTCCCCTTCCACTCACGCCACTTCCTCCTCCCTCTCTTCCCAGGCCACTTCCTCCTCCCCTTCCACTCACGCCACTTCCTCCTCCCTCTCTTCCCACGCCACTTCCTCCTCCCCTTCCACTCACGCCATTTAAGATAAGATAAGATAAGATAAGATAAATTTTATTCGTCCTTGTACAAGGAAATTTGTTTTGATCATTGAATACATAACAATATAGTTACAGAAGCAGAAAGTATGATACATAGCGCGCACACACACATATATACACACACACTGATAAATTAACTAAATTAACAAAATTAACAGTGCACACAATATGCTTCCCTAACTAAAACACATTGACCTGACACGCAGGACATAATTCAACTGTGTACAGATTACGATCAAGATGACGACATTATTGTAACATCCTAGTTGATGATGGAATAAACGATTTAAAGTAGCGCTCAGTTTTAGTTTTCTTTGACAACAGCCTTAAACTTCTTACAGATCTTATATATTCCTTGTTCAGGGGATGTTGGGGGTCATTTATAATAATATTAGCTTTTTTAATACAAGCACCAGTGTACAGCTCATCAAAATATGGCAGATCACAGATACAAATTTTGGATGCTTTTTTAATTAAATTATTGATCTTATTTTTATCTTTTTGTAAGATGTTTCCTCCCCAACAGACAACTCCATACATCAAAACGCTCTGAATAGCCATGGTGTAAAATATTTTCAGAATGCTTTTGCTAACTTTTAAAAAGCGGAGCTTTCTGAGGAAATGCATGCGCTGGTTGGCTTTCTTGTATACATATGTTACATGCGCATGCCAGTTAAGCAATGAATCAATAGTAATGCCAAGATATTTGGCCTCTGTGACAATTTCAACCTCTTCATTGTTGATAGTAAGAGGGCAAACAGGATCGTTGTTATTTTTCCTAAAGTCAAAAACAAGCTCTTTTGTTTTCTTAACATTCAGTAGAAGATAGTTGTTATTACACCAAAAATGAAAGGATTGTACAATGTTAGAATATTCGTGGCCACTCACTTCCTCCTCCCCTTCCACCCACGCAACTTCCTTCTCCCGCTCCTCCAATGCCACTGTCTCTTTCAAAAAAGTCTGAAACACGTGTCTGTTTTTTGGAATCCTCAATGTGGCGTAAGAGAATCTCCTTGAACCCATTGAAGCACTTGATCAGTTCCGTTTTTCCTGTCAGCATACAAAAGTTGCTAATGACCGTTGCGGACGCCATAGCCTCTCTTGATGACACCTGGGGCATTTCTTCGTCTTCTTCCTCTGAAGATGCATCGGAATCTGGGATTCTGGAAGTGCACGGTTCTGTTGCTACATCCGGTGCGGCTGTTGGATCCTCGGTGAGCACTTCCTCATCAACAGTGAAGTAATCAGATGGGGGGACGTTCCACTCCTGAAACAGGCGAGAAAGGAGCGGCTCCACTTCCTGCTGGTCTTTCTCAAGGCAGGGTTCTGAATCTGATGTTGTCTGGTCATCTGAGGAATGACGGAAGCCAGCGCTGCGAAAGCAGTGGGCAATGGTGTCTGTAGTGACCTTTTCCCACGACTGCGTCGTCATGTGTATGGCATCAAGAAGAGTTGGCTGGTAGGTACCTCCTCCGCCCTCAATGCAGGCGAGAAGGTTCAAACACATGGACCTCCTGTACTTCACTTTGAAATTCTGAATGATGCCCGCATCAAGGGGCTGGAGTTTCGATGTCGCATTTGGCGGAAGGAACAGTACCTCGACTGCACGGAGATCAGGCAATTTGTGTCTGGAACAGTTGTCCATCACGAGTAGGACCTTCCTATTTTGCCTTTCCATGTCTCTGTCAAACTGAATGAGCCAGGGTTTGAAGATTTCTTTTGTCATCCCAGCAGATGCGTTGCTGTCATATTGCACAGGCAAACCTTTCTTGACGTGTTTGAAGCATCTCGGATTCGCGTATTTGCCAATAAAGATTGGCTGACGCTTGTCCGGTTATGTTGCAACAAAACATGATTGTCACTCTCTCGCGCGATTTCTTCCCTCCAGTGCAAGTCTCCCCTCTGAAGGCAAATGTTCTGTCAGGAAGAAGTTTCCAAAACAGACCCGTCTCGTCCACGTTGTAGACGTCGTCGGCCTTGTATCTGTCTAGCGTTGGGCGCAAAATGTCTTCGACCCAAGCGTCTGTTGACTTCTCGTCGACGGAAGCCCTCTCGCCATGCATCTTTTTGAAGACAAGGCCATGTCGAGTCTTCCAACGCTGCAGCCAGGAGTTTGTGCATGTCCAATTGCTTTCTCCCATCGATGCAGCCAACTCCTCGGCTTTGGAGCGGATGATCAAGCCGTCAAGGGGAACGTTGCTTAACCTGAATGTGGAAATTAGAAAAAAGTTGAATTACATTTTTGAAAAAGAAATCAGTAGTGGAATTATGCACTCATTGTTTCATTTCTTGACAGCCAACTGACACGTGCGTACGTGCACACACATACTCACACTGTGACACACTGATACCCACTTTTAGAGCGCGGACAGTATCAACATACAGTTTCAAATCAATCAACAAATCAAAATTCATAAAGAAAAAAATAAGAATAGCCCACCTGCATGACGTAAACCAGTCCAGCAGCGCTTTGTCCACAGACGGCAGCTGAGAGCTCCGTGCCCGCTTGCCCGTCGTCACATTATCGCCGCTTCTTGCCTGAGCAAGGTATTTGTTCTTGTCTTTCATGATGTTCGACAGCGTTGGCGGGGGGACACCTAAATCAATGGCCATCTGTGTTCGGGATTTGTGTGGACTGTCCTCTACTGCCTTTATGATTTTAAGGCGCTCCGACAATGTCAACACTCTACGTTTGCCTGTAACTTTCGCTTTGCGGTGCAGTTCCGCCATTTTGCAAGTTCGAGTGGCTATGGAAGGGAAATTACTCTTACCACACTTTGATGACTTGGGTCTGCTTTCGTTTTCTTACAACCGCTCTTGCAACAACACATTTGTGCTGCTCGGGACCAGAGATATGCTTTCATACAACCGGACTTTTATACATCCGATTTTCATACAACCGAAAAATTCTAAGTAATAACAAAGAGTAGCTTCTGCCGGGACCCTGCCTGCCCCTTTCATACATCCAGACTTCCATACATCCGGTGTTTTATACATCCGGTCTATACTGTATACAGAATCAGAACTCCATAAAGAAGTTCCACACAAGCAGTTCCAAAGATCGAAACTCTGCCAGGCCAACAAGACAAAGCTCTTAGAAAAATCGTGGATTCTCGATGCCACGAGTACTAAGGTTTTAAAGTTACTAAGACAGTGACAATATTTCCTGAAGCACCCCACGTTTGTCCTTTCAGTAATCGCTGTGGATCATTGTACCCTGAAAATATTGAGTGGTATCTGCTTGCCTGTGCATGTGATGAACGCTGCATTGTCTACAGCGACTGCTGCTGGGACTTCAGAAAGTTGTGCCCTTCCGAACTGAACATTGCCACATCCAAATATGCTCATGTCCTCAATGCTGCCTTCAGTTGTCCCACCGAAAAGTACAAGACAATCTCTGATGGCATTAATCAGTTTGAGTTGACAAGGACCACGCTGTTCCAATCACCATTACCTAACACAGGATACACTTCAGCATATCCAGAAGTCATTTCTGCAGACATCAAGCCAACTCCTGTACTGGCCAACATAAACAGTGCATGACAGTGCTAAGGGTGATGCTGAAAGAAAAAAATTGGATTGTCTCTACCCAGAATATCCATCCAAGCTCAGCTTCCTGCACGCACACTTCATGCATGTGCTAGATCAGACCTATGGCATTGTCTTTCACGTTTCAGAATGAGGAGTTCTTTGAGCTTTACAAAGCACTCGATTGAAAAATCAAGAAAGTGTATATCCCCCAATCATTGCACATTAATGCTTCACTCACAGACAATTTGGAATTTTGCTGACTGGAGAAAGCACGAGGAATTTAATGTTGATGATGTAACACCACGGTGGTGTCTCATTTCAACTTATGTGACTCTTTATTCTGGTTTCAATTCTTACCGTTCTCCATTCAGGACAGTATGTAGAACCACATTCTCCGATGATAAACATAGCTCAAAATGACCTAAGGAATACGTCTGGACAAAACCAAACTGACTCTAGGTACAGAGGACGGTGTTTAGAAAGTCCGTTACTACCTGAAAATGCCAAGGGCAGAAATGCTGTTTTCATCACTCGCGTTAGTGAAGAAGACACATCTTGATATTCCAACCAGTCGAGCTTACTGTCATAAGACGCTGCTCATCTCCTGACCTGCGATTTGATCACTGGCGACAACCTGTATGGCGAGGATGCATTACTGATGGAGGATGGAAGTTGTCAAACACTCAAAGATATTAGCATTATCTCTATTGACAATGATTTACAGTACATGTACTTTTATCCTGCTCCCCTCTGCACCTGTCTGGCTGTATACCAAAGCCTTCAGTTTTCTTTAACTTGGCCAACTAGTGCGCTTCAGATGTCAGATGAAAAGTGTGAATTTTCTGTACTTCCAAAACGTAGAATTCCTTTAAATTTAAATGATCAGATAAATGCCACGTGGATAAGCAGATACAGAGCAAAAATAACGAGCTCAACTTTCCTCCAAAGATGAAAGACCAGTTGGCCATCGGCATGGAAACAGCATGTGATGAGCAGCATACTCATTTGTAATCCATGGTCGAAAAACCTTTATTTCAAGGTAATTAATTTAGATCATTTTTGTTACGTGTAGTATCTTTAGATCATTGTCATTATATCTGTATGAAATATTTGTCCATCTTTTCAGTCCCGTATATTGCTTTCAAACTTGATTAACTGATCTACTTCAAGTCATTTTAAACTGTTTTACTAACGTACATTAAGCCCCCATCCCACGTGTCCCAATAAAGTTTATTGTGTGTATAACTATAGTATTTATAAAGCATTTGGTTCCATTGGTGTGTTGTAGTCTCACAATCACATAGGCCGAAACATCCCAAGTTTGCAAACCGCATTGTAGTACCATTGCCTGCACCTGAGCTTTGTGACAGGACTGGTGGGGACAGTAACTGTTATCAAGTAAAGCCGAAAGAATAGCTGAACTATGAACACAACTCACAATTTTTCTCTATTCACTTTGCCCTCTTTTTCGCACATAACACACACACACACACAAAACACCCAACTTATTAGTGAGTCATTAGCACAGCCAGACAGAATCCTGCAAATAATGTACTTGCGACAAAAATTAGAACAGTCATTTGATTTCCTGTCCGATTCGGTTGTCTCACGGTGTATTAATTTGCTCTCACCGTTGTTTTTTTTCTTTTATTGGAGGGGATATGCTGTTATAACATTAAGCCAACTTTCTTTCATTCTCAACATAACAGACCCCCCACCCCACCCCCACCCCCAGGTGGTTGGCACAACAATGAAAGGTTGGGCGGGGGTGCAGAGTGGGATGAAGCTGATGAGCAAACATGCCACTGGAAATTTTACCACGGCAGTGTCAAGTTTAAAGCTATGTGTTGATTAATAGTTTTCTTTAATTGTTGATTAATAAAAATAAATCTGTCTCGCAGAATTTTGTGGGTGCGCCTACACATCTCGCCATACATGTATTCCAACCAAACCTTTTCTATGCTGATTCCTTTTTGTCTGAAGCGGCGCCCTTTCTTTTGTTACTGTTTGTAGACCGGGGCAGTAACTAATGTTAATAAGATTGCATCATGTCCAGGTAGTTATATTTAATTTTGTGTGCATGTATTTATGTATATTTTTTACGTGTACCAACGTAGCTTTGTCAGTTGGCTACCGTTGACCATCACTTTGTGATTATCACAGCTCCAGATCTGTTGCAGTAGCGTGCAGAGGCTTGATGATAACAGGGTCAACATCCTTGACTGTATGCCCTAAGGCCGCTACTCTATAATTATTTTAATCATGAAATAGTCGGTGAGCACAAATTCCACTGTTTTTTCAAAAAACAAAATGCTATGATGAATAGGTTGTGATAAATAACGTTTCCTTTCATCACAGTCACATTAAAGACCCAACCAGCACAACTGTCATGTTATTTTTTCTAAATAAGTACCGTGCATAAGCGTTACAAAAAACAACGGCAACAACAACAAAACAACTCTTACCAAGTCAAATCACTAGTGTGGCCACTTCTTATAAGATTTACCTGTGTCTAAACATTCAGCACCAGAAACACATAATGAAAATGTTCCTTGTTTTATAGATATCAAATTAAACCACTAGTGTGACAGTTTTTGTCTAAAGATATACCAGTGACTAAATTTGCAAAACCAAATAGACGTAATCAGAAATATAAATACATGTAGATATCCCCGAGTAGAAGAACACACGGATGGTTTTTGCTTTACACAATGCTACTCTGCTAGGACAGCCAGCCGGATTTCATGATCTAAATTTATAATGGATCAACAGTGCAGGAGAAGTAATCTGTAGGAATAAAAAATACCACATTTAACAGTTAATTGATAGTTTTCAATTCATGAGCCCAGAATAATGCAAATATCCCCCCTCCCCTTTGCAACTGTGACCATGACGAACAGGAATTCTATTTATATCATTCTACGCATAAAACATTGTTTTCATGACAATCACAGTTCCACCATTTCAGGATATATATGAAGAATGCCTCTCAGATAGAAGACTTCTTAGACACTGGCAATGAGTTCGTTTTCTTTACTGTACGTGTGCCATAATAAATTTAACAACTTTAAAAGTTGCCTTTAATGACATTCATGGCTTCTGATGACAGTATCATTAAGTCCAACATCTATATATTCAAATCTCTATCAAAGAGTCCCCCCCTCCCCCCCCCCCCCCAAAAAAAAACCCAAACAAACCAACCATTAGCTTTCCACTGCTAATTTATTACATTGACCAAGTTGGCCAAGGCAAGAAGAATAATACGTGCGACTAGGGCAAATTACATCATATACATGTGAATATGCACGTGAAAAACAGTAGAGTGACTTCCCAATATCCAAGTATTTTTTGTTTCTAAGTATTTTTTTTTTCCATTTCTTCTTGAGGCAAATTGTAACTATTATTCAATGACTCTTTGGCACTGACCCCCCCCCCCCCACCCCCAAGGATAAATTCAGTCCTGGAGACAAAAAAAAAAATAATAAGGATAATAGTTGGGCATCATTTGACAGTGGAGAAGGTTATGCTGTTTCTTTCTTTATTTTTGGAGAGGAATCCTTGCTAGATCTACCCACTGGGCAGACAGACTTGTTAAGGCAATTGCCACATTTTGGTCACACGGGAAGACAAATCTGCTGCACAAATCCAAGAGATGACTTATCTCACTCCTATAGTCTCTGAAAGAATTGAAATATAAGATTATAAGTAATACAATATACATGTACATATTATCACACTTGTATGCCGATTTAAAGATCACAGACGGGCAGTGTCGAGGAGATGAATTATGTGTGCAGTTCGTTGATTCTGTTTTCGCAGTTTCATAATCAAAGAATGAGGCGGAGATTTGAGAAAAAGTTCAGTGGGACATGATTCAAAACCTTCCCGACACGCCGTTAGGAGAGACAAATTCTTGAACGAAAAAAATAATTTATTCCATTAAATGCTATTCCTTCAGAAAAATGTCACATTCTAAGCCGTAATGATATATTATACTATTGAAGTGATTGATGTACTATTAATCAAAATTACCTGGGAAGCCATTCCTCCACTGCCTTACGTATATCCTCTGGTTCTTTTGTTGGTTTTCTAATTATGCGTTGCACACGTGTATCCACTCCAATTCCAGTAATGGAGCTCCATGGACCTCCATAACCAAATGGGCCATCTGGTGACCGAGAAAAATTAGTAGGAACACAACTGAAGAAATTAGAACTAAGTCCCATTTCAGGCTTTTTCTTCATGATAAAGCTTGTTCGTTAACTGACCAGTACCACACCATGAAACAATGGAATACGGTATACAAAATGTCAATTAAAACGCGTTAAAGTTATCATACTAATAACTAATGGTACCGGACATGAAAAACAGGATTCTCTACTATCTTTGATCCAACTCCGGGTGAACTACACAAATCGTTATGTTATTAAGAATGAGCCCCTTAAATTGGTGAGGCAGGATTTGTGTTCTGAAAATGCAGTCAATTTTGTTTTCTTGAAATGACTTCACAAATGAAAATTCGATATGTTTGTATGTTTCTTCAGATCACATTTCAGCTTTTCTGACAACATTGCATTCTTGTTCGATAGGCACGATCACTGCTCCAGTTCTTCCAATCTTCACAAATTTGATGAGAATCAGAAGTGTTAAGGTAAACTGGATAAATGGAAGAACTGACAATGTCTTTTAAATTTCAGTGTCATCTTGGTTCACTGTTGTGTACTACAGCAATCGACTGTTTTCTAAATTAGCTGAGGTAGATTTATCATCATTGAGTCAATTTTGTTTCACATTTCTGGGGTGGGTTCAGTGTCAGACTATTCAGAGGCACCAGTTCACTGATCATATTTTGCACCAATATTCAGTATTCTGTATTTGAACCCACCCCAGAAATGGACGGGAAAAACAAAAAGATTTATGTATAGCTTACACAATAGATTTAAGTAATCCTGTACGTGGCCTTTTGTTCTGTGAAAGTCCAACAAATAGAGGAAGAGAGTGGTAATTCAAAATATATTATTTTATCAAGATCACTTTCAACAAAAGATTTGTCTGTTCTGTCTGTTTGTGACAGCTTTGGAGCGCTATTTATTTTCTCGAGCTGCGGTAGTAAAATCATATAAATTTCATAGACAGCGCCTGGCGTCGGCGGTGAGAAAGACGTAATTTGTAATCTCAAAAACTTTACTATTTTTCACTTTTGAGACCTTGGTGTCTTGGTGTTTAGTTTGACAACATCAGAAAAATGACTAAGTCAGGTAATGTGATGGATGTGGATTTTGTGGGAGATTATTATGAAGAAAGAGGTTCTAAATAAGCAATTTTTTTGTTAGACGCACCGTTTAGAAAGAGACAAATGACATTACATAAATGGAATTCTTTTCTTGAAAATCACGAAATTAATTTATTCTGTAGAGTTAACTTTCCACGTTCTATTCTTTGTTTCGTGACATTGTCATAAATTAGACAAATGTTATAAATTGCACTTCTAATGACATACAGTATAAGATAGATAGTTTGCAGCGAGTAACTGTCGATATATAAGTAATAGAAAAAAGCCATCCATTAATTTTCAATTACATTTTCCAGATATTGCTGTCTGAAAGGATACCATTTGGGGAAAAAATGCGTGTGCATCGTTCAAACAATTCTCTTGTGTTGTCTACTCTGTCATCAATCCTGCCATGTATGAACGTTTCATGACAGAATTCAGAATCATTTGTCACCATGTCATGGTCATTTGATACCTACAGTCGCCCCGTTTAATGGTCATCTGATGCCAACACTAGCGTCGTTTCATGGTTATATGATGCCAACAACCGCTCTGTTTCATTTTCATCAAGTCACTTGAAATTAATTTAATGGTTAGGTCAAACATTCAAATCCCACAGAATACTCAAAGTTGTGGCTCATACAAGACGAAAAAAGCAACATGAGCCTCCCCGCCGCTGGTTTTAAAAGATAAAGAACATAAATTATTTACGAACTTGATTAAACTTACCAGTCACGAAAGATAACTGATTGAAAATTTAATATAAATATTCACTTGAATAGAGAAACCTCCCAGACTGACTGAAGGATGCACCAGAGGTAAATCTCAAAGATTTAGAGATAAAAAATACATGTACATATATGTGGATTATGTCTTATTTAGCATAAAGTATGAAACTTAACACACACGTGCACTCTATTATTACTACCCATTTGGTTTTAGTAATTTTAGACAGCATGAACTACTATGTTACTAGCTAGATGGAAAACTTTAATTTCAATTAAAAAAAAACAAAACAGCGAAACCTCATTTGTGTTTTGAAAATTGTAAAGGCTACATAATATTATCATGGCTGCGCCATGAGCGCCTGTTGTTCAATCAAATCAGTTCGCATATTAAATTATTTATGCAGAGCTTTGGGCTTGGCCTCGAGGTAGATTACAAAAGCGTAATATTAAAATTCACATGGTAAAAATTAAAAAAAAAAATACCCATAACTTTTGCCTTAATTTCTATTCACACTTTCTCATCCTTATTAAATAGATTCCCATCCTCCTGATCAAATCAATATCAGCATGGAAGGAACACTCAAAATCGGACTGACAATTCTTTTCTTCAGTTTCGAATCTCAGGGCCTGACACAGCGGTCGTGCAGAAAGAGTCTCAAGGAACTTGCTCAGGAACACTGCTTCGAGCCAGAAAATAGTTGTATGTAAGTAGCAATCTTGTTGAGATTTTTTTGGGTAAGCATGACTGATTATTTTCTGGGCAAGCATGACTGATTATTTTATGGGAAATTCACCCAGGATGTTGGCTGTATGTGTTGTCGGCTTGTATATCCCTCTCCAGCAGGGTTGCCTCAAGTACTTTGGCCGGGTCAGGCTAACCATGAGCAGCTGTCAAAAAGTCCATGAAAAATGCCTTAGGTTTGAATGGGCACCGAGTATGGTTTTAACCTGGGATCTCTTGCACTTGGGCCAAGTGCTCTAACAACAATCCAACGGGCAGGTAAGACACTGACACCTGTGTAAAAAAATCACATTCTATGCTTTGCAAATTGTTCTTCATTACAAAAGGTCACTTATTGTTGGCAAAACATAGGGTACTAATAGCCAGGTGACAGGTTAGAACTGTTCACCGCCAAATACTGTAAAAATTGGCGAAGAACGAAATTTTTGTCATACTTTTCGATAATTATCTTCGTAATGAAAATTCATCTCTTTTTTGCTTCTTATAAATTCGTAAATGAATAATATTAATGATAAATTTGGTTCCAAATGGATGTGTCAGCGTAATTTATAGTTAAAATTGAGTCAGTACACAAAGTTTCAGAATTTTGGGCCAGATTATAGTCACGAAGTGTTAGGTGCTTATATATTTACCCGTTGGTCCCATCTTAGTATATATGATGATGATGATGATGATGATGATGATGATGACGATGATGACGATGTTTGTGTGTGTCAAAGGAGCACAGACGTCAAAATTTCATTTTTTTCCAAGTAGAAGCAAAATGACAAGCAAATTACAGAATGCTTCGACTTCATTGGCTTTTCTGAGACCTTGAAGCATTGTAATTCGTTTCACGGCTACTGGAAGACCACCTGTATTGTGACATTGACAAAATCAAGATGTGGAAAAAAGAAAAAGGTTCTTTATGGCAAAACCTTGCGTAAGAAATAATGAAGTGACGATAAAATAAAATGCAAAGGAAAAGGTCAGACAAATCAAGCTTTCTGTCGAACAACATTCTTCGGGAAAAAATAATGTAACGGGATAGAAAATTAAACGTACTAGCTGAGCCGGGCAAGATAAGTCCTGCAATTTTTTTTTTGTAGGAAGTCGAGCCGTAAGCTTATATCTAGATCAAGGTCACATAAAAAAAAAAAGGCATTTAGATTCCATACAATGACTGATAGAACATATACAATTTAACGTAGAAATACATAAATGTGATAAAGCTGACTTTCGATCAGCAATGTGTAAAGAGAGGCGCAGAATGCAATTTCCGGCCCGGCTACACTTTTCGACTCTAGGCGATGAAAATGCGTTTCTATTTTTGCGGTTAAAAAAATGTGAACAAATAATATTAAATACTGTCCACATCAAAGATCTTATAATGCGTACTAGAGTCAGAACTCTGCATTTAAAAGTGCGCCAACCTCAGCCATGTGTTTTGGGGCAAGAGTGTATTGAGACGTGGGGGAGGGAAGGAGGAAGTTTATTACGATAATAGTACGTGTTTTTTTTTTTTTTTTTACATCAAGCAGGGAATGGAGAACACGTATACGGTAGTGAAGTCAGTAAATTGACTTTTTTTTCATGTCCACCTAAAGGCAGACTGGATATATCTGTGGATAAATGCAGGACCATTGGTTTAATAAGTCGTGTAACCAGCTACTTGGTCAGCCAGGCTGATAAACAACATAAGAGAACATCCACTGATACAAGTCAAAGCCTGAATGACCGAAATTGACACCATATACACTCCTACTTAAAGTATGTATTTAGCTGGGGTGCCACCGCCTCTTACACTGCACTATTTAAGATAAGATGAGATACGATAAGAATCACTTTATTATCCCATATGGGAAATTCTTTTTCACAGAGTGTTTAACAGCACACACGTGATGCATATAATTATCTTACGTATCATTATATATAAATAAACTCAATAAGTCAATAACAGACATACATGGCGTGACATGGAAAGAATCTTTATGAAATGTGGCAATAATGGTCTCCATAAACAAGAACATACAGTTGCCGTTTTCATTGACCTTAAACAGGCGTACGACAAGGTGTGCAAAGGCGTACTTCTCCTCAAATTATTAAAAGCAGAGGTCAAAGGAAATCTTTACAGCTGGCTGGCTTCGGTCAATCGGATAAGCTGGTCCATCGTCTGCCTGTCACTCGGAAACCCGCCTGGTATCTATCTAGAAGATCGCTCTCTTCCAGGTACATGTACCAGGTCAGCCGGGGTTTCACCATTCTATCCCCCACTTTGCACATACAAGAGGTGAGGGAGATAGGCCTGTAATGGGATGGCTCGGCACCATCCTTGCCTGTTTAAGGGATTGCTGACACCACCTCCTTTTTCCAGTTTACTGGGAGTTTCCCTTCATGCCACGTTCTACTGATTAGCACTAGGAACCATTTCTTAGCCCAAGGGCCGATTTGGATCAGCATCTCATTGCTGATTTTGCCCGGCCCTGGCGATTTGCGGTCTTTACATCTGTTAAGTGCTCTCTCCAGTTCTTCCATGGTAAACTCACTGTTCAGGCCCCCGTAATCGCTGTCTGAGGCCGATTTTTCGAGGTTTCGTCTGACCTTTCGGAGGCCCTTGTCCGTATTGGATTCTTTGCCGCTTTTGTTAATGCTTGCAAAGTGTCGGTCAAGCATTTCGGCCATCTTTTGGCCATTTACTGCGACCGCCCCTTTTGCCTTAATAGGAGCGACATTCTTCACTCTTTGCCCCCTATTCAGGCTGTTCAGGACTGTCCACGCCCGGTCACCACTCGGGTCCATGTTTAGAGACTCACACAGGCTTAACCATTTTGCCCTCTTAGTTCTTCTTCACAACAGCTTGACCCTGGCGGTCAACCTGTTCTACTCGATTCTGGATGCTGTACTCGTTTTTGCTTTTCGCCTCGCCCTCTTACGCTCTCGAACTGCCTGTTCCCGTTCTTTTGTCTAGGTAAGCGATTTAGGGGCTACAGTCCTCGCGGTATGCACCGTTTAGCAGCTGCGAGTACAGCCGTGGTCAGTGTGGCGTTAGCCTCGTCAATACTACTCTGATTTGGGTCCACCTCGTTCAGAGTTAACCTCAATGTCTCTCTGAACTCTCTCCATCTCCCCTCCTTGTAATTCCAGTTCATTCGACTCTCGTTCTTTTTTGGAGGTTTTGGTTTGGATTTGAATCAGGAGGGGGAGATGGTCGCTACCCACATCTTCAAGGACCTTGTAGCTGTGTCTGGAGATGAGATCTGCAGACAGCAGCGTAATATCGGGCCGACTCCCCACGCCGTTTGCTCGATGCAGAGACAAGTGGCCTCAGAGTCGGCTGATTGTACCCGGACCAGGTTCGAACTTAAGCTGTGTTAGTCGATTCTGGGGCGTACCCCATTTCCAGGTTCCGTGCGTTGAAATCTCCTCCAATAATAGTATTGCTTAGGACAGCCTCGCTCAACCCTAGCTCACACGTGCTGGAGAGAGGGTTGTAAAAGTTGAGTATAGTAAAGGACGCGCCGCCTTTCCATACCGCTAGGGTATTTTGCAATCTCATTTCCTCGGATTCCCGTATGCGCGGGTATCCATTGGAAGTGAACCTCGACACCGTATTCACTTATGATTTTATGGCAGATCTCTCTGATCTTGTCCGTTCCATGCGCCGGGCTACCCGGCGCGGGAAGAGATTGAACTCGAACCGCCACCGAAAACGTTCCAGAAGAAGTTCCTAAGCGAGGCCAAACGACTAAGGAGTACGGGCTAGAAAAGACAGAATACCCCTTCGGTTATGAACGAAAGAGCCACCTCACGCCTCCCTGGAAACTCCAGTAATTAAAACCAAGATCCTGGATAGCAGCATGACCAAAAAGATCAATCCAACGATTCTGAAAACGGCGGCTAGCGAGACTATTGACCATATCCCGCACTTATGATTAAGGCTTACATTGACGGCTGTGCAGTGCAGGCGATGACTAATGCGGGGTACGGAGCAATAATCTATTACCCAATTGGCACCGACACCGTAAAGATCTATGGACCATGCGGGGCGAACGGCTCCAACTTCGACGCTGAGGCAATAGCGATACTGAGAGCTCTGACTGCAGTTTTCAACGGTTTTGAAAACTGAACGGTAAAACCAGAGGATATCGTTGTCTTCTCAGGCTAGAAGGCCACGCTCAAGCTCGAGGCGCATGGAACGGACAAGATCAGAGAGATCTGTCATAAAATCATAAGTGGATACGGTGTCGAGGTTCACTTCCAATGGATTCCCGAGCATACGGGAATCCGAGGAAATGAGATTGCAAAATACCCTAGCGAAACGGGATTAGGGGAGAACAGGCCAACAATCCGAGCCAAAATCCGCCCGTATGGGCGCAAGAAATGGCCGAATCAATGCGCAAGTTCAATGAAAGGCCGTAGGGTGTATCAACACCTAAACAAACTCGACCCGAAAGATCCAACCCATAGAGCTAGAGCGCAAATACATGACTATCATCCGACATATGAGGTTGGGACAGATACAATTGAACTCGCATCTAAACCGCTTCAGTCCACTCCGAGAGCCCATATGTCGACACTGTGGTCACCACAGAAGATAGTCGAGCATACCTTGCTGGAGAGCCAGGGACTATCACCACTCAGATCCCGCTCCTCACATATCCTCCGACCCTGTCCAACTGTCTTCACGGGGACGAAAAACAGCGCAAGGAGACTGCCATTTTCTGTTCCATAGCCGTCACGAGTCAATAACTTGATCGGCCTGGGATGAGCACGCTAGCTGGGTACGAATTTTGGGACGAAATTTATCAGGTTTTTATAGATCAGGTAACAGAATCAGTGTTCAGTCCATGGCACTGGTTTTATGATTAGTCTTTTTACTTGATACTATTTGCATTTGTCATTTTATTAGAGAAGTGGGAAGGGGGTGTGAACATGGCTTGTTTCTATTTTTCAGTGGATTAAAATTTCTTTGGGAATTCAAGATTTCAGAACTAGCGGCTGAAAGTTTGACTCTCGAGCCATCGTTCTGCCACACAACCAACGCAACACATAACTGGCCACTCCTCCCTTTCCCTTCGGATAGAAATGAGCACACACAGTTTGTCCCAAATCGCCCGCCATGTTCAGCTTTCAAGTCGGTACACTTCGAGAATCATGCGCACCGTGGGAGTTCTGACTCTAGTGTATTCAATAAGCTCTTTGATCCACATAATTTATCATCAAACTCTGAGGCAGGACGTTACCCAACGTTTCATAAGTTTTTATCCTGTAGTAACGAATTCGCTGGCCTGAAGTCATCAGCAACCAGGGCCTGTGGCAGCGAATGAAACAGCAGTCCGTACATAAAGAAATCCTACAGAGACGCTGGAGATGGATAGGTCACACACTTGGGAAATCTGCATCCAGCACCAGAAGACAAGCCCTCACATGGAACCCGCAAGGGAAAAGGAAAAGAGGCCGGCCGAAAAACACCTGGCGCCGGGACTTGGAGGCAGACACCAAGAAGATGGACCGCACCTGGGGACAGCTGGAACGACTGGCCCAGGACCGGGATGTCTGGAGAGCTCTTGTTGGCGGCCTATGTCCCAGGAGGGATCACAGGTGGAAGTGAAGTGAAGTGGACGAACCTTTAGATGATTATACGTTCATTCTCTAGCTCCATCATTTGTAAGAAGATACAAAAAAAAAAAAAAAATCAACCCAAAAAATTAAAAAATTGGGGAACCTTTAACAAATACGGGTAGCTAATGTCCAAGAGTCCCAAACTGGCTTCGCACAACTTGTCCTTTTTGCCACATTTTGACTTTGTTTGCAGCCTTTACTGCGACCCCACAGATTTTCTGTGGTTTCTTTAATAATATCCTGTCAACTTCATTGTGATAAGAACCAAATGGAAATGATTTCATCGGCCCCCGTCGGCTTCTATATTGTAAACCACCCACTTTTTCAATATTGAGGCAGACGGCAGCATAATATCGTAAAGCGTGGGGATTTGTATGAGGCCGCCTTTACCACTTATTCAAATGTCAAACACTTGACTGTTTGTTAGACTCAGTGTCCAAGTTTTGGCACAGAAGCGATTATACACCACACTTCATCCATATGTATAGAGAATATTGCGTTTTTGCAATCGATAATTAACGCGTATCTGCTCCAGTTCATCCTTCTCTGACACAGCCCACTGGTCAACGTACTCAATGGCTGTTCATGAATCCACGGTTCACGACGGCAGAATTGTTCAGTGGTGCAGTTTTTGATAGTTGCGAGCAATTTTACAAGATATGTTTGCAATATTGCAACAGTCAGAGAGAAATCGTTGTAAAAAAAGAATGCTGTATCCCATCAAAAGATGACAATGAATCCATAATTTCAAAAAACATTAGAAAAAGTGAAAATGGGGGGAGTAGCCTGTTTCAGTGTGGTGCAATTGTAGCACACCCCCTCCCAACCCCCGCACCCCCCCCCCCCAACCCCCACACATTTTAAAAAATCAATGATAGCATCAAAAGTTACAAAATTAATTTCTTTAAATGCCAAATAATCCATGCCAGTCTCCTTTGTATCGAACTGTTGTGCTTATAATAGTGATGGCTTGTAAACTTGCTGAATAGTGTAGGGAGGACCAGAATACTTCCGCCTGCTGAAATAGCTTCACCTACATGTAAGTATGGTTGAGTCTTTCTTCAAAGCATCTCATCTTACCAGAGACAGGCATGCCCATCAGGTTACAGCCTCAGCACTGAACATCTTGCAATACGAGGCTTTCTCCTGCAGAATCTAACTCTCTGAAGGCCATCATCTTCCTTGGACAGCATAATAAAAAAAACAGATTTGATACTTGAATTAGAGTTCTCCAGAGTTTGTATTCAAATTTTTATCGTTAGCTTAAACATAAATGGTCAGTTTTGTCGGAGCGGAAATTTCAGCCAGGACATGCTGTTCCTAACCAAGCTGACGTCATAATTATATGCTAGCTTTTGACCATGCCAACTACAGCCACTGATTGTCGGTGGAAATTTGCGACATGTCTGCTCTTGAGGACAACAACAAAAAAAAAAAAAAAAAGAAAGAAAATTGTAGTACTATATTTCTGAATTTTCTCGATGATAAATCCTACTGACGCAGACATGTTCTGCCCCTCCAAAAGCCCAGCCTTCGGCGCACAATATTTTGTGCTCTCGGCGAAAACAGTGCATAAATCTGAAACGCCGGAGTTGTAAAGAATGTTTGGAATACATGTACATATGAATTACTTTGAGTAGCTAATTGACAATCCTAGAGACAGCAGTCATGTCAAACCAAAGTATTTTTTTTTCCATTATTTCTGAACAAATTTGATAGAGCGTTGTCTCAGATTCTCACTTACTATGTCATTACTGGGGTGAAAGCTGTGAAATAAAAACCCACAGCCTGTAATTAATAAATGATTGAGATTTCGAAGTTAAGAATTTGACCATAATGTATATGTGTGTGCATGTGCGTACATGCGTGCCTGCTCGTGTGTATTTGTGTGTAGCGGTTCAGCATCACACATATACATACACACTCGATATACATGTAATATCGTTTGAGCCACCGCTAGAAAAGTTGAGCAAATTGAAAAAAAAACAAAAAAAGACCAGCTCTTACAATATTTTTAAGAATGAAACTGTCAGAAGTGGAGCCAATGTGCACCATAGAACACCACAGTTGAAAAGATTGAATCTAAAGAAAAGACTGTAAGATAAAAATTTTGCGAGATTTCTGAGCACTTTGGGGGATATCTTCATGTTCCAATGACTCTTTGCTAAATCCCTGTGCAAGATGTCTTAAATGAACACTAATGGGTAGATGTTCAGAAGAATATGATGGATAAGAAGGCTGCTCAACTAAGAATTTTTATGATAAGAAGAATGCACACCTTGCTAAACGGACTGTTGTCAACCGCAAAAATCTAATGAAACTATCGTAATTGCCATAGCATAAGGCACAGTCGCTGCAGTTCTGTATAAAACATACGAGTATATACATGGAAAGTTATAAGCAAAGTAAGTCCCTTTCATTCTTGCGTGATGCCAGTGCGAAAAAATCGTGAAATGTTCGAGAACAATGCTCAGTTATGCTGAAGCCCTGAAACACTACACATTACTTGGATGCGTCCAGAAGATAATACATGTACTGTCATTGGCTTTTTTCCCCAAGACATTATATCAGAGAAAACCCTTCAGTGTCAACGATGACACTGGCTGAACAATATGCCTTTTGGGGGGGGGGGGGTAAAAATCCCTTAGAAATGATTCTCCAAGTCCTTTCATAAGATGCAGATTCAGAACTCCATGTTATGCCCCAGTACAACTATAAAGAAGTTCCACACAAGTGGTTCCAAAGATCGAAACTGCCAGGCGAGCAAGCAAAGGCCCTTTGAAAAATCATGGATTCTCGATGCCACGAGTACTAACGTTTTAAAGTTACTAAGGCAGTGACTATATTTCCTGAAGCACCTCATTTTTGTCGTTTCAGTAATCGCTGTGGATCAATGTACCCTGAAAATATTGACTGGTATCTGCCTGCTTGTACATGTGATGGACGCTGCATCGTCTACAAGGATTGCTGCTGGGACTTCAAAACGTTGTGCCCTTCTACACTGGACATTGCCACATCCAAATATAGTCATGTCCTCAATGCTACCTTCAATTGTCCTACCAATGACTACACCGTGCTCTTTGGTTGCAATAATGGGTATGGGTTTACACAGACCACACCTTTGCAATCACCATCACCCAGTACAGAATACACTCCAGCAGATCCAATCCAGGATACAACAAACTCATTTCTGCAGACAGCAACAATCTATGACAGTCCTAATGGTGAAAGAAAAAATTCGGATTGCTATGAGCTAGAATATCCATCCAAGCTCAGCTTGCTGCACACACAATTCATGCATGTGCTAGATCAGACCTATGGCATTGTCTTTCAGAATGAGGAGTTCTTTGAGCGTTTCAAAGCACCAGATTCCAAGAAAGTGTATCTCCCCCAAATACTGCACATTAATGCTTCATTCACAGACAATTTGGAATTTGCTGACTGGAGAAAACAAGAGGAATTTAATGTTGATTATATAACACCACGGCGGTGTCTCATTTCAACTTTTGTGAATTTTGGTTCTGGTTTCAATTTAAAGAGTTTTCCTCTCAGGGCAGTATGTAGAATCAATTTCTCCGATGATAAACTTAACTCAAATGGCCCAATGAACACGTCTGGACAAAACCAAATTGCCTCTGGAGGAGGCAGAGGATGGTGTTTAGAGAGTCCATTAACACTTCAAAGAGCTAGGGACAGTTTAGAGAGTCCATTAACACTTCAAAGAGCTAAGGACAGAATTGCTTTTTTTATCACTCGCATTAATGAAGAAGACAAACCTTACGTGATATTCCAACCAGACCAGCTTGTTGTCATAAAACGCTGTTCATCTCTTGACCTGCGATTTGATCAGTGCGACAACCTGTGTGGCGAGGATGCATTACTGATGGAGGATGGAAGTTGTCAAACACTCAAAGAAATTAGCATTATCTCTATTGACAATGATTTACAGTACTTTTATCCTGCTCCCCTATGCACCTGTCTGGCTGTATACCAAAGCCTTCAGTTTTCTTTAACTTGGCCAGTTGGTGCACTTCAGATGTCAGATCAAAAGTGTGAATTTTCTGTCCAGAAAAAACGTAGAATTCCTTTAAATTTAAATGATCAGATAAATGCCACGTGGATAAGCAGACATAGAGCAAAAATAACGATCTCAACTTTCCTTCAAAGAATGAAAGACCAGTTGGCCACCAGCATGGAAGCAGCATGTGATGAGCAGCATACTCCTGTAGGAATCTGCGCAAACTTTCAGATCAAGGTTACACATAATTTCACCACCATACTTCTGAATGATATATTAAAGAAAAGGGATTCACGTGTTTATATCAAGGGCGATAAATTCATTGGCACGAAGAATTTCTTTCAATGTGTATTGTTACCAGGTAATAATGCCCTACCAGTAATAAGCTCCTCTGCAACAAATATCATACTATCCTGTGGTTTGCTAATTGTGAAACAGGTTATATTGTAGATCCTACAAAATAATGATCACACGGGAAAGGTTTCTGTCAGGAAGTTGACGAAATGAGGAAAGTACAAAACAAAGTTCAGTTGAACCCTACACGTGTAAGCTGCATGATATTTATGTTTTAATGACCCCAGGCTGTATCAGCACGATCCTGGATTAACCATCAATCAAAATAAGCACATGCTTAGGGCACCAAGGGAAAGTAATGGTGTGGGGTGGGGTATCATCATTATTTTCTTTTCCCAGCAACCACACCATTAACTCTTTAGCTGCCAAATTTAGTATTGGTATTAGTGCTAAATAAACACAAATGTAAGAAAATAATAGTGGTAGATAACTATCGCCGTAGGTCATTAGTTGATCTCAGTCGGGTCCTGATACATGTAAATCTACCTATTAATACTAATTTTGACCTTTAGCACGGACTTGTCCCACTGTCTAGTCAGGGTTAAGGGGATCAGGGGGTTTACGGTGAGACTATTGGGGGGGGGGGCGTTGTTGGCGTGTGTGTAGGACATCCGCCGGTCTATCTAGCCCTGATCATGTGGTATGCTATCCATGAAGCAGGCTTACGGTGCATGTCCTACTGAAGATCATCTAATTTTGTCACCTATGAAAAAAAAAAAAAAAACTTTCTGGAAATTAAAAGAATTAACCCCTGCACTTTTTTTTTTTTTAATTTTAGATGGAAACTTCGTTTCTTCTATATTTCGTGGTCATGTCAAATCAAATAGCTACAAGTCGGTGGAATATTTTTACGTTCTTTGTTAGATCAAGAACATCACTCATGTGGAGGTCGCTTCTAAAGAAAAAAAAAAGGGGGGGGGGAGGGGGGGAGGGGGAGGGGGGGGGGAGATCCATGGGGCCCCTTGAAAAATTGAGCTGCAAGAGTTGCATATTTTAGCACTAGGCAAATATGTATGTAGCAGGAATAGGATTAAAATGTACGTGTTGTATCACAGGCAAAGTGTAAGACAGGGCAGTTTGGAACAGTGGTTCTCAACCTTCTTCAGGCAACAGCCCCCGATAGGCTCCAGATTTTTCTTTTTGGTAACATCACTGAACTGGAGGTCACTTCTGAAAAAAAAAAAAAAAAAGCTGTACGTAAAGCGTTTAATGTAAATAAGCTTATATATAAATGTAAATCCGTAATGGAAGAAATAAATCAGTGATTGCACGCCATTTATAATAGGAAAGATCACTTGTTCAGATTATATAATAATATATATATACATGTATATATATGTATTTCAAACTCGTTTCAGATCTTTTCACGACATCTATTATTATCACATCACGACATCCATTATTATCATTATTATTATATCTCTGTCATATACATTATATATAATGTACTTACAGTAGTTCTATTCTATAACACGTATTTTATCATTAATATGCATTTGTTTGGTTTTTTTTTTTTTTGCATCACAGGTAAAAGAAAAACAAAACAGTTTATACCCAACAGTGATTGTACTGAAACTCTGTCACAGGTCACATTTTGAGAAAATGGTCTCTGCTGTTAAAATTCCATTGCATGGCACAATTAGATTACAACTAAAATGAATTCATATTAACTATAATTTTCCTTTTACCTACGTCAATGTTTATGACGTGGACATACATGTAATAAACCGTCGTTGTTCTTAAGTTCTTAGACTAAAAATATCAACAATAACAACCTCAACCTATTTTGACCCCTCGGTGTCCTCGACACCGTGAGAGACCCTAATAAGAACAGCGACCTCCTCCTGAAATCTGATCCCGAGTGGTTATTCAAACACAGTAAACCAGTGCTTTCTTTCACAATTGATTGAATCACGAACTCGCTGAAATAAAGATGTCCCATAGTGCACATTAAGAGAATGCGAAACCCGACTTTTTAATGAACTGATACCAGTTTGGCCCTATGGTGTTGTTTCTACATGAAGTTTTGTTCTAACGTAGGGACAATAAACCATTAACTCTTTTACATGTACTGTCTTTATCGGTCAATTACGGTGGTTTATATATGTAGCCGTAGTGCTATGTTTCATGTCGTATTGTCCACCCCTTTTTATTTCTCTCATGTGCTGACCTACATGTAATTGTATTGGCAACGTGGTATGTAAATTGCATCTAAATTTTTTTTCTTTGTTAGGTTAGTCTACACCTGGGCTTTGTACTACCCCTTTGTTAGACCCAAACAGAGACGCTGCACGTGGACTATCCCCACGCTGGCAGTGGTACCTTCTTTGTCTGGGCGGTGCACTCCCTCCGCGGATCAGCTGTCTACCGGCGCGAATTTAAGCTTGTCCAGTCTGACCACTGGGGACAAGGTGGTCTAGAGGCAAGGTGCTCGCCTCTCATGCCAAGGGTCCCGGGTTCAAAACCCGGCCGGTGCAGGCATGTTGGAAGTTTGGGATTTTTCTCATAGTTTCGTGTCCCTGATCCTATTGGGGGGTAGGATCGAGTACCTAGTCTTCTCGGATAAGGACGAAAAAATTCGGAGGGCCCGTGTGCACGTTGCGCACGTTAAAGATACCTTGGCAGTTGGAAATCGAAAAGAGCAGGCCGAACAGGCCGCTGCCCGGGCAAAATTAAATAAAATTCATCTCTACCAGTCCCTCCCCCTCCTCCCTCATCTCCCCCCCCCCCAAAAAAAAACCAACAACAACCGCCGACCGGCGCTGCACTGTGGCGACGACGTGCCTGCTCCAGTTATAACTGGGCTGCAATGGCACAAAGGCAAATTTCCCAAATGGGATTAAAGAGTTATACAAATACAAAATACAAAATACAAATCATGGTAGCAGTTGCACCGCTCGACGTCCAATCGCGGAATAGCGTGCTGAGGCCGGCCGCCAGTGGAGGCCGGAGGCCGGGTGACGCCGGTATAGCCGCGCACGAGCTGACTGGAGGCTCGCCAGCCATAAATACAAATCAAATAAGTGGATAAGTAACTAGAATTGTTTAAAATTAAAAAATCTTAAATAAATAAATATATTAATATACAATCATTGCATTATGTAAAATAAATTTATTTTAGAAACAGTTTTTTTTTAAAAATCTGCCAGGGCCGACAGACATTTTCTGCCGGCCCGGTCACATAGGCAGAGACAATGGCCTCGGATGCCTACTGCACCCGAAACCACCCAAGGCAGAGTTTTTATAAGGACCCCTGAAATTATGCTCTGCTGCGGGACTAGTCTTCAAGAACTAATGATCAAAATTCAAAAACCCTAGAGCCCTGCTAGGCCTTATATCTTAATACTCGTCTTGTTTTAACTGGGATTCTAGAGGAAAACAGTCAATTAGTGACATGTTTCAGTGGCAATGAAGGGATCAAACTCCTGAAAGGGACAGTGTTATAGAACTGCTTTTCTGCTCTCACTTGTCTTGTCCTTACTTTGGCGCACACCATAAAATAAAAAAACAGAAAACCAGACCAGAAAAGACTCCAGACGACAACAGAACGAACAACAAACAAGAAGAAGTTCTACAAGAAAGAAAAACAATCAAGAACAGGGGGCCAACAGCACTGTGCTGAGGCCCCCGAGAAACAAAAAGATCTCAATAGCCCACTTAGTCATTTTCATATCTGACGGCGAGGGGCACAGACAATACTGAAAGTTATTAGTTAAAGTTCCATTTCATATATTGGGTAAGTTGGCATAAGGATTTTATATGTAGTACTTAGTAACGTTATGTGCTTTTCCTTGTTGTAGTTTAAGTTGAGATATTGTTTTAATGTCTCATGTGTAGATGCTGTACTAAATTATTTTGTGACCTTGTGCACTGATCACAGAGTGGAAGTATCGTGTAATTCCTGTAAAGGCCTATTGGGTGTTCGCGTATATTTACCATTAATAATGCGTTTCAGTTTAGTATTCTTAGCCAGGCCTAGCTTTATTTTGGTGCCATGCATTCTTCCCAGTCCAGTTAAGCTACAATGCTGTTCTGTGCAGGTTTTATCATCTGTATTTGTTTGCGTGCGCGTGTCGTGCCAAGCGCTCTTCTATAAAATGCATTTCAAAATGGCGTCGTTACAAAATGATTGTCCAGCTGCCTGGTACATACTAACTGCCTGATTTAGCCAGCTTTAAGCTTAGGTCCATACTGTGTAATACTATTGGAGTCCCCATAAATAAGCTCTTATGACTGTATGATGTTTTCCCATTTAAAATATTATTCTGGACGATGTTTATGGCCTTGGACCCGTCTTGATCTAGTCACTAGATCCACGTGATTACCCCTTTGTTTAGGTTAAGCTGCAGCTATGGTCTGCTTGGCATCACCATTGGGTTTGGCCATGTCCTAGCTACCTAGATTCTAAGTAACCTCTAGGGTGGGATGGTCGTCCACCCTGTTTAGTACCTGTAATGCCCGTGCTTCGATTATTATTTATCGATTGCTGTAGGCTATCAAGCGGGCTTAGCCACCTTAATTGCTTCGTATGGTTTGGTTCTGTGCTCTAGGGCTGTATGTACATGTATATATTAATTTACAGTTATTTATGCACATATGTTTAGGTTTTTATGTATGCTTTTACAGTAATTATGATCAAGCTGTTGGATTTAGCTATATCGACCACGTGGCAATGGCATTGTTGCCCTGGTGTTGGGGTACCCAGCTTATAATACATTAGTTATGTTGGAGTTCGGATCCAATGCCTCTGGCTTGAGATCTGTGGGCCTCCACTATGATCATAGATACTTCGGTGTATTTTCTTACAATCTTGGTAAATTCTTGCTTTTATTGATTATATTCTAGTTCTGGAACCTTGTATTGATTTTGATGATTCACGATGGGCTTATAGATTCTTATATGGTCACCAGCCTACCTGTTTACATGATTAAGAAGGGTTCAGACGACACTTTCAGGTGGACTTATAAATTATAATATGGTGGTCATCCTTCTGTGTTCCACGTAAAATAGTAATGCTTATAAATAATATTGGCTACATAATCCATAGCCTGGGTCATGCTTATTTGCCATGAAGCCTGTTAAGTATTACTTTAGAACAGTCCCTATGTTTTGGTTAATAATCTAATCAGTAATATATATGCTTTTAGGGGCAGTTCCCTGTGCATATTGTGTCGGGATAGCACGCGTTTGGAATTTGTCACCGGGCCATAAGGGGCGCCCTGATACTTGTTAGGATGCTGGGAAAATTAATGCTCGCTTTCGTTCTCTTGCTACTTGTCATTTTTACATTTTATTAAGCCTTGGATGTTCATTAGTTTCTGTCTACAATGTGTTCATGCTGTATATATATAATATTATGACGTCATAAGCTTATGATGCTTTTTTTCTTTTTGTCTCTACAGCCTGAGCCGCTGTGTTGGTTTTCTTGGTTGTGTTGGTTTTCTTAATTTTCTGTTCCCTTTTTTAAAAAAAATGTTATTTCCCTCTTGGTGTAGTTTTATTGTGCTCTGTAATAAACGCATAATACGTTTACGACCCCTCTTGTATGCAGATTTATTTGTTTGTTCCACTTACCATCATCGTCTGCTAACATATATATATATATTTATTTTTACAATACTCATCCTGTTTCCTTTACTCCCAAAGTTACAACCATTTTACTATAATGATCACCACAATTCTTTGAAAAGCTCCTTAGCATTGGGGAAATGTGTACGGAGCAGTGATAGGATTAATGTTCGTGTTGTAACACTAGGACGGGCAAAATATGAAACAGGACAGTTTGGAATAGTGGTCCTCAACCTTCTTCAGGCAATGGCTAACATAAGCCGCAAATTTTCTTTCATCGTCCCAGTCCCACCATGCCCCTACCCTCAAAAAAAAACAACAACAAAAAAAAACAAAAAAAAAAACAACACACCACCCTCCACTCAAACCCAAGGATACATTTTGCAAGAAGACAGACTACACACATTAGTCATAACGATATTAAGTTATTGCCTGTTGCCTAAGATGTCAAGTCCTGCCATAACCAAAATAGTGGCGAGAGTATTTCATTGTGGTGCAATTTTGGCCATATTTTTGCTCCACGCTGCAGTGTCAACAACAGTTTCAAAAATTATCTAATTAGTTTTTTTTCAAATGTCAACCAATCTAACTCAATCGCTTTTGTATCATCCGTTGTATTTATAAATTCAAGTTTAACCCATTTTTGTTGTTAAGGCTGTAAAAATGTAAAATACAATGATCTCCTTTGTTCCATTTGACAAGCCCACTGCAGGGGTGGGGTGGGGGGTTGTATTTGACAAGCCTTCAGCTGGTGCGAAATGTCTTGCCGGCGCATGGCTTTTGGAGCAGGAGGTGTCTGACCACTGATTTTTTCGGGGCAATGCCAGGCACCCTGTCTTGATTCTGTGATAGGATTGCTGAAATTGTCACAAACATTACAATGCAATAACCTACCCGTTATGACCTGTCACAAAATCTACCTCTTCAATACTTGGCATGCTGATCAGAGTGTCGTAATTTCCCTGCACCTATAGGCATACTGACAGTGACACAAATGAAACAAGTGGTGTTAAGTTTGTAATTTTTAAGCTAAATCTCAGGTTTGTTACAACTATAAAAAATTGCATTTCAAACCCTGTTAAGACAGTTATTATTGAACAATAAACAATGGTTCTTAATGATCTTTTATAATTTATGTACTTTATGATGAAACACTCAGGTTCGCAAAGCAATCTCTTTGAATGACTTTTCCATTTCCTGTGATCTCAAACTGGGCATGCACAGATTCCCATAGAATAATACAGTGGAGCTTGTATAATTCGAAGTCGCTGTGAAATGGATTATACTTCGATTTACCAAAGTTTGGTTTACGTCAGGATAGAGAAATAACCATTACATGTACATGTATTTTGCAGTCCTCCCCATACCATATGTATACATGTATGTGTAATTACGTTCCCATGCAGACTCCCCCCAGACAAAAGAACGCAAAGGAACCTGCACGTGTCATGAGATCTTTTGATAACTTTTTTTTTCTTTAGATGTGACCCTACCAGGGCGGTAAAACAAAAAAGTAACCTTGAATGACCTAGACCTGGTAGTGGTAGCACTGGTCAGCAAACTGTGTTTATCTTGGCCGCACGTATTGTGTGTGAAGTCATCAATCCCGTGTACTATGTTCAAATGCAAGACTGTAAGCCTACTGCGTTATCCCAACTGGTTTTCGGTGGTGTGGAATTACATGTACCATTACGCAGTGTAACAGTGCCGTACTCGTCCCCCCCCCCCTCCCCATCGAGTGTAGTGTGGTGAATGTGTAAACACTGCAGCGACGTATCTGCAGAAATTGCAGTATTGAAAGAACCTCTTGAAAGTGAAGTCTTTGTTCCTCCAGGGCCTTACCATAACTTTTTACTCTTGACTACAGTCATGTGATGCTTAGCTAGCATTACACAAACTTGTGTGTACTAGAATGGCTCTATGTGAGCATGGTGGGGACACCGTAGGGCTCGTGGTTCAACTACATGTACCTTTTGTGGGTACGTCATCGATAAATTCACTGGCCATAATGCGAGCCCCCTCTCGCGTACCGTGTTGTTGGCCGATATCATTGGTCACTGGGGCAGAATCACGCTGCGTGGAGGGGCCCCACCCTGTGCGGCATGTTTCTCGCTTGGTCGGCGGGACAGACAGTAGACACAGTCTGCAGTCTACTCATTGCATCATTTTTGGCACCTCTACCCTCCCCCTCGATGGTTGCGAAGAGTACAGGTTGTTGAACAGGCCTGTGTCTGCGTGTTTGTGGAAACTGATTTTCACGGCCACGGGGCTGGAAATCAGAAGTTACATTAACTTACATTGAGTTGATCGAGGATGAGCGCCCTCGACCAGCTCTATTTATCAGAATTGGGGCAGTTCAAACTCGAATTAGCAGTAAATATTTAATAGAGATGAAGGAAAAAAAACAACCACCTCATTTTAAAATCACCTCTATTTTAGCAGAAACTCGAATTACTTAAGTTCAGTTTACCTGGGATCCACTGTAATGCAATCATGGTTGTTCGTAACAACAAAAGATCTCCAAAAATGCGCATCTCTGATATCCTGCTATTTCAAAAGCTGGCAAATTCTAGGATTCAAAACACTTCACACTTCAGTTAAAAATTTTAAAAATAAAACCAAACAACTTTTCAAGAGAATACTTGTGACTTTATTCCAACAAAATTCTTTCAACTTGCAACAAAATATATCAAAGTTACTTTTTAATCTCAAAAGACTGATAAAATCTACATGAAATAGCATGCGAGCATGAATTCCATTATTTTTTAAAAACAAAATGCCATGCAACGTTTGGTATGTAACTTTTCCTGTCTTCACTATAAAGAATCAAAAAGCAAGAATGTCTGAAGTCCAGTGAAGTTATCAATATTTTCCTATAAAATACTGTGCATAAAGTTAAAAAAAAACAAAAAACAAGCTTACCAAATCAAATCACCAGTGTGATGATCTTTTATAAGTTTACTAGTGATCAAACATGCAAGACCAGATAGATATAATCAAATTCATGAAAACATTCCTTCCATTACTACTATAGGCATCAAAGTCAGATCTCTAGTGACTGTGACAAGTGTGAGACAATCTTTAAAAAAAATTTTCCAGTCACAAAACATGATACATAAAATAGACATGATCAGATTATGGGAAACAGTAGGCTATATTGTACAATTATATTAAAACTAGATGACCTACCGGGCATTGCCCGGAATAAACAGTTATGTGCTTCCCCTCCCCCCTCTCTCTCTCTGTCTCTCATAAAAGTAATAAACTACAGTCTTGCTTCAGAACTCATGCGCACCAGCACACTATGCACCAAACTGAACGTTTGATACGGTTACTTTTTATGACATGCGCGGTACTATAATTATATTACGAAACAAACATGCAAAATTACAGATGTTACATAGCAATAAACATTATTATTTTTTAAAAACACATGCTTGAAGTAAACAACTTTTAATTATAATTTATAGCCATCATCTTCCTTATCTCAATTGCCACCTTCCTGCCAAATTTAAGGCCTGAAGAGTGTATAATTTGGTCAGTTACTCGTGCCAAAGGTTGCAAGTTACTGAAATATATAATAGATGTAAAATAGATACACATAAAAAATATCCCTGAGTAAATGAACACAATGGTGATTTATTCTTTACATAAAGCTATTCTGCTAAGACAGCCACCAGTTTTCATCAACTAACTTTCAAACACCAAATGAAGTGATCTCTGAGACAAAAATATGACATTTAACAGTTTTCATGAACCTGGACACGTCTTCCCTACCACCTATGCTTGTTTTCACCTGTTATGACCACGATGAACAGGTTTTGTTCAGATCATTTTGCGACACAAAAAATGTACTTATCAAAGTAAATGCAATTCCACCATTTCAGGATTATGAATAATTCCTCTCAAATAAAAGGCTTCTTAGACACTGGCAATGAGTTCATATTCCATACAATAAACATGCCATAAAATTTGGTAACTCAATGTCATTTCTTTCATGACATTCATGGCTTCTGATGATGAGAGCAGAAAGACAACATGTATCAGTACTCAAATCTCTATCAAAATAAACAATTAAAAACCACATTACTATAAACGCACATTATGTATGTTGGCCAAGGCAGGATAAAAATAATGTGTAAAATCAAATGTTCATATGTACTGAAGAAGCATAAAAAAAATTGTACAGTGAATTCCTAACATCCAAATTTGTACTTTATTTTAGGTGTTTTTTCTTGAGACAAAATTCAGCTATTATTCAAAGACCCTTTGCCACTGACCCTTACAATTAAAAGTGGATGTGTGCTGGATCTCAGTGCTGGAGAGAAAGAAGTTTTACAAGGGTTATTTTTGGGCATCAACAGGGCAAGATTATGCTATTTCCTCCTTTATCTTCAGCGGGGAATCTTTGCTGGATCTACCCACTGGGCAGATAAACCTGTTAAGACAGTTGCCACATTTTGGTCTCACAGGGAGACAAATCTGCTGCCCAAATCCAACCAAGAGATGATTAATCTCACTCCAGTAATCTCTGAAAGAATTGAAATATAAATAACATATTGAATTGAGTGTTAAAGGAACAACAAGCATACAGCATGGGAAAAAAAAAAATCACAAGTTTCTCGACGTTGTGTCCCTGAAACTTTTTATATGTGGCGATACACTATTTGATACCTCCTGAGAATATCTTTTTGATATCAAAGACAAAGATGCAGTAATGGTACAAGAAATAACATACCTGTACCAGATTGAAGTATGGGGGAAATATGGAAAGGATTACCAGTCCAATTACATTGTGTCTCCAGAAATCAAACCAACGAGAGGTGTCCATTCATCACAAAAAGGCGGTATCCATGGGATGAATTATATGTGAAATTTATTGGATCTGTTTTTCCTGTTTTATAATCAAGGAACCAGGTGGAAAGGTGAGTCTTATGGTTTGAAAGCTTACAAACACACCATTCCTAGGGCAAATTCTTAAACCAATAAATAAATTATTCTACTAAATCCTTGAGGTTTTCCTTCCATAAAAATTCCACTTTCTAAGCTATATTATACCACAATATGATGCCTAAGTGATTTTTGATGTACAATTAACCAGTATTACCTAGGAAGCCATTCCTCCAATGCCTTACGTGTATCCTCTGGTTCTTTTGTTGGTTTTCTGACCCAGCCAAGCCTATTTGATATGCGGTGCACATGTGTATCTACTCCAATGCCACTAATGGTTCTCCATGCACATTTCATAGCCAAATGTGCCATCTGGTGGATGAGAAAAATTAGAAGGAACACAACTAAAGAAATCAGAGCAAAGTCCCATTTCTGCAAATAAATTTTTTCTTAATGATGAAGCTTGATCATTCACTGACAAATATCAGGTACTACACCATGATGAAATAATGTTATGCAATGCGTTTAATCAAAATTTGTTGAATGATGGATTCATGCAGTCCAATCCACTAACCTCAACATTCTCCCTAACTAAACACAAATTTTACAATATGTACATCCTCCCCAACCTGTTCCTTCTTTAATGCTACTAAATAATTCTGCGTAATTTGATGTGTTATTCCATTCTTTCCTCTTGTATCGCCATATTTCTCCCCGACCAGAGCACAATAAGTGCCCTAGATCTACTCTATTGCCATGAAAACGTAGCGCTACTTCTCCCACATCGGACCGGACCTCTTTATTTCCTTCCGCAGTGATGGCAGGGAGGGGTGGGTGGACAGAGGATATTAATGCGAGTGTTCAGCGTGATGTATTAGCAGTGCCTGATAGAGCATTAGCGCACAGCAGCCGATGTATGGACATGTGTATGCTTTCTTTTTCACTAAGCATCTGTGTGCCTTTGGCACTAGGCTTTGACCTATATCTCTTGGTTACTTGCCATACTTATCATCGCTCTTTCTGAAGGAAGAGCAACATTGTGGTTAAAAAGAAAATAAAACACTGAGCACTTGATGTAAAGCTACAGCATCTTGTCGATGTTGACAGTTTGCCACGCAACTGCAGAACTGTTTGAAGGGGTGTGTGAGGGTATGCCACTGATTAGAAGAGACAAGGGACATAACTGTGTTATTCATTGGACACTATTTATAATGGTGATCTCTAATCTCCCCTGCTAATTTTCTCTCTCAACCACTATTCTGTCATAACTTCTCTGTAGTCAATGCGTACTCAATGGAGTTCTGATAGTCCTTCTGATGTCGAGGTATTTGGATTACACTGTACTAATAACTGGTCCTGCCCTTAAAATGAAAAGGTTTTATGTCCACTTGTTGGCTGAACTGGGTTGCACACTACACATAATGTCTACAAGCCATCTCCACTGTGTGTCAAAGTATCAAGTGGATTTGGTATGTAATTTGTAAGTGTTATTAAAAAAATAAAAGTTGTATCTCATCAATTTTTCAAAAGTTGACAGAAGGAAGTTAAAATCTTGTCAATCTAAGGGGGCATAGTTGTACATGTATGGGCATGAAATAAAGGTTTCCCTACCTTTGGTCCAACTCCAGGTAAACTACACAAATCTTTAATGTTTTCTGGAATGTCCCCATTAAATTTGTCAGCCAGGATTTGTGTAGTTCTCTTTATGTAGACAATTTTTTTCTGAAATAACATTACAGATGAAAATTTGGTAAGTTTACAATGACAATAATATTGAACACTCCTTGCCAACTGGTAGACTAGTGTTACTTGTTTATTTTTAGAATTTGAGCCAGATAAGGTTTAGAGCTGTCTATCTAGAATAACAATGCTAATATCACATTATATCTTATTTTGTACCATAATAACGATAAGGGAAGAAATTAGCACCATTGGAACAGAAGCAGGACCTTTGAACTTTATATCAGTGCTTTTTACTCTGCTCTTGAATTATGTGCTCAGCCTAGTTTTTAAAACTGTTGTTCTAGTTCTATTTATTTTAAAATTCAAAATATAGTACGTAACTGCTACTATTAACACAACAATTAAAACAAGAGAAGCCACAAAACTTTCTTTAACTTTCACTAAATGTGAGTTCTCCTAACCACGCAAAGAAATCCACACTCGACGCTCTGCAACAAAAATAACATAGGTTAAATTCAATCCATGCTAGAAATGTTTGCAGTTTGAATTTAAACTTTTAAGAGAGATGAAAAAAAGGCATGCAGTTTAGTTGCACAGAGGATAATTCCTTATTTCAATTATAAAAACTTTAATTGTTACCTTCCAGAAGCCGACTGGATATATAAGTTTTCCTAGTACTTCATCAGGTGTAGACAAGATATTGTTAACATTGCAGCCATGTTTTCTGAGACAGCCCATAGCAGCAGAGGTCACTTGGTCCTTAGTCTGGCTTGATAACATCAGGGAAATCAAAACTTGGTATCTGTAGTCCTGGCCAAATGAAATAAAGGCAAAAAAATTCTGGATATTGATAATAACAAAAATTGTCAACTTTGGATTTACAGACTGATCAACATTCAACAGTTTTAGCTGATTATCATGCCTTGATCACTTCATCAGGGGAAAGAAGAGATGCAATAACAATGTCAACACAACAATACTATACATACATGTGTACAGACCTAAACTTCTACATGTACTTAATAACATATATATGAATTACTGCGTTCATCTGCAACATTTTTTTCACCATATGCAATGGAAAAGTTCATTCATTTTTTTGTTTCTTGTTTCATCAGGGACTTTATGATTAGGTTTGACAGAAAGGATGTCTTTTATTTAATTTGACAAAATGATGGGAAAGAAAAAGACTGAAAGAAGTTCTGTCTACCATGAATACGTGTATTGATGAAATAGATCTATTATATAAAGTAAGTAAGGTCATGCATTTAAAGCCTGCTTTGGGCAGGATGGCCCATGCATTAAGTCAGCAAATAATCACAACAACATAAATAATACGTGTAATTGCAATAATGAATAAATGCAAACAGAAGGCTTCAGAGACTGCACTGAATAATATGCAAAACTCAAAAACAAAGTACATGTGAGGTAGACCTAGATGTCCAAACTCTTCAGTAAAGTTATAGACACAAAATAATTGATTAAGTTCAAGGTTATGATTCTTCAACATTCTTTCATATAAATATAAACCAACTAAAATTAATGTTAGCACACTCACCTGTGGGCTTGCACTGTTATCGCTGATGACATCACAGCCCATGCTGTCAACAGGTGCATCTCTGTTCTTCCGCATCTCTACTATATTAGCATGCTGTTCCTGCCACAGAGGAGGATACCATACGTTGTCTGGCTTTTGCTCTGATTTGGAGTAAACATGCTTGTAGATTTCTTCAGATCCCATTTCAGATTTAGGAACAAGATCGCATAATTCTTGTTTGATGGACAAGTTCACAGCTTCAGATATTTCTGCCTTCACATTATGATGAAAATCAGAGCTGTTAACCCAATCTGGAAAAGAGCTGGCACTGTCTTTTAGTTTAATTTCATCCTTGTTCGAGGGTGTCACATTATTGCGAACAACTTTTTTCAAGTTGATGGATATTGATCTATCTTCAGTGTCTGCTTCTATTTTAATGTGTTTCCTCTTTCCCTTTTTCTTTGGATGTGGAAAACCCTTGCTGTTTGTTTCTCCGCCATCCTCCCTGCCAGAGGCTAACAGTTCTGCGTTGGCACTGGATGACACACCACAATCCGACGGGGCACCTCCAGAAGTACATAGATCTAGATCTAATTTTAGTGCTTTTGGTGTAGCCCATGATTTGCTGTCAACAAGTGCAGTATTCTTGGTCAATTCTTTTGCATTAGTAGCAGGCACAGTTGCATCACTACACTTTCTTCGCCACGTCTCAATAATTCCTGAGTCACAAACTGTCTGCAAATATGCACCTTGGCCTTCCCTCAAGCTCGTGTCACAAGCTGATTTCCTCAGTCGTGTAAAATACTTGGATCTTGCATTCGTGCTCATAATACTCATATTGAATTTCAGAATATAACAGTAATTAAATTTAGTCATAGGACCAATTCCAAAAGATGTGCAATATCAGACATTTGACTGGCCTACCCACTTGAATGGTTTTATCAGAATTCAGACTTGAGCTCTAGATATTTGCTCATGTGCTGCCTCCTGCAGAAAATGAAAGTAGAAAAGATCGATGCTTTTGTAATAACCGGAAGTCGTCAATTACAAGAATCGCCTTATTGTTTCGTATGATCAACCCAGTGACGTGCTAACAATTAAATAGAAATCAATATAGGTGAGCAGAAGCTCGGGGGGAGGCAGAGCACTAGGGTAACAGTTCAAGAGAAAATAAGGATTAGGCGAACCGAGGTTGTAGTGCCTAGTTAGTGCTCAGGAAAGGAAAGCGAGAGTGAAAGAAGGAAGAAAGAAAAATGATCAAGATGGGACTAGAACCCGCGACCTCTGCTACGGCACCCGTCGCCTTGCCAAGAAGAAAACAGATCGCTTAACCGCACGGCCACTCCGTCTCTCAATAAAAGAGACGATATCTTTTATTGAGAGACGGAGTGGCCGTGCGGTTAAGCGATCTGTTTTCTTCTTGGCAAGGCGACGGGTGCCGTAGCAGAGGTCGCGGGTTCTAGTCCCATCTTGATCATTTTTCTTTCTTCCTTCTTTCACTCTCGCTTTCCTTTCCTGAGCACTAACTAGGCACTACAACCTCGGTTCGCCTAATCCTTATTTTAATAATTAAATAGCGACGGTGACGGCTCTTCATATATGTAACTTAACTGCCAACTACCGTCTTACTACTGGCTTTTCTGCGACTCGCCGCTTATAGGTCTGCGCTTTGTTTCTCCATATTAGGAAAATGGCGGCCGCGCTCCACGATTAGGTTTCACTTTGCGTGCCGCGAACCAAAGGGAGGGCGCAGTCTTGTACATGTATTTAAGTAGCATCAAAGATTCTAGATTGATTTTCTTGGTCGTTTCTAGCATCTTTGGTAACATGTCTTAGGTATACACAAATAATTTTTCCGTTCAACATAGGTTTTAGTGTTTTGCACAGTTCAATACTGTAGAATTGGTTACTTAATAATTCAGTACGTTTACATGAACATAGATTAAAGCACTTGCAGACAAACTATGATACAGCCTACAAATCTATAAATTTCATGAAATTATTGAAAAAAAAAGTCAGTTTACAAACATAGCTATATTAGGTAAATTTGTAAATTACTACAATGTATACATGGTTAGTTGAGTTGACAAGAGCTGCAATAACTGTAAGAACAAAAATGTTATGCATTTACTACTTCATAAAAAATTGGTTAACAAAGTGGTTAATGATGGTCAGCATTAGAAAAATAACTTGGTCACCAAATATGATTTATTTGAAACCAACAAAAACACATAGGCCTACCCACTGATAATAGTTTTGTGCTTTGGTGTTGAACCAATACATTTTTTCAACACATGATCAAAGCTCCTGACTTATCACTTGAATAATATATACAAGTAAAAGTCATTTGTATTTAAATTTGACTTCACAGGGAGTGAGGTGACTTTCCTGATTCAAATTTTTCATTTTGAAACTATCTTGTGTAATATGTAGGATGTCCTTATCTGTTACAGGCAGCAGCACTCTTTCGGCAGGCAGAGACACAACTTGGAAACCTCACTTTGAAAGATGATAATTTAACAGCTTTAAATGGAGTCTTTGACTTTTTTGGAAAAGGCGCCACAATTGACAAAATTGAAGATGATTTGCCACATGATGGTAGTCTAGTTGATATTATGGAGGAGCTGACCTTTACTTTCAAGGACAGTAACCGAAAGAAGGTATTCAGTCCACATTACCAATGATCATTGTTTAAGATGAAATACATAATAGATATAAACTTAAGTTGATTGTTAATCTAAACCATAAAAAAGTTAATTTGGCTTGCACTTGCAATGAAATATTAGTGTGTGCATATTATACAGTTCTCTTCTAGTTTCATAGTAAAATTCTTCACCTGCTTTGAAATGAAAATGGAAATTTGTCAGATTTCATCTGTTAAGACTGAATAATACATGTGTATTTTCTGGCAGTAGTATTCATTTTTACAGCATTATGATGGGACAGCAGAAGTCAAGAAGTAGAAATCTTAGCATGGTGTTGCGTGTAAAAGATACTGGATCCAGATTCACAATCAGACTTTAAATGTTAATATTTATAGATAAATGTTAATGAAACTGGTAAACCAGGGCACCCAAAAACCTGTTAAATGTGAAGTTTTACAACCTGTATGATTTTACAAGAAAGTACTGTATATTCACAAAACAGTACATTAAGTTATTTGAGCATTATTTTACTAGAATATTTAATATTCTCAATATTCAGCAGACTGTGAAGGCGATATGATTTAGATCTTTCGCTAGGTGCATACAGTGATAAATGTATTGTTATGCATTATTTTTCATTTGACTTAGGTTCGCACTATATACAGGAGATTTAAAGATGTACTGGACTTTGATAACCCTTCAGGAGTGTGCATTGATGAATCTTTGGCTGAAGATGTGGCAGCTTTCTTTATTTATGCAAGGTAACATGTGACTGATCTACCTTCCAATACCAGTAGCTGATGGCTTTTTTGGAGACAATCTAACAAATACTGCTTGTAAAATACTTGCCTGTTGAAGCTGAAGTTGGATAAAAATGTATACGCAAAGCCCTACAGGGGTGGACAGATGCAAGAAAACTGAACATTAATTTCATAACAAATGTAGAAAGGATATTAACTTTCAGTCTGTGGGATACCTGAAGGTCTAATGCAAGCTACCACATTATCATCTGTTTCTGTTTTTCTAAGCAAGCTTTTGCATTGCTAATATTAGCAGATGATGATGGTGAGTGGAACAAATAAATCTGCATACAAGAGGGGTCGTAAACGTATGATGCGTTTATTACAGAGCACAATAAAACTACACCAAGAGGGAAATAAGATAAAAAAAAGGGGAATAGAAAATTAAGAAAACCAAGAAAACCAAGAAAACCAACACAGCGGCTCAGGCCAATAGATGAAATGGAACTTTAACCAATAACTTTCAATATTGTCTGTGCCCCTCGCCGTCAGATATGAAAATGACTAAGTGGTCAGACTGGACAAGCTTAAATTCGCACCAGTGGTCAGCTGACCCGCGGAGGGAGGGCACCGCCCAAACAAAGAAGGTACCACTGCCAGCGTGGCATAGTCCACGTGCAGCGTCTCTGGGACTAACAAAGTGGTAGTACTAAGCCCAGGTGTAGACTAACCTAACAAAGAAATTTAGATGTAATTTACAGACCGCGTTGCCAATATAATTAGGTCAGCGCATGAGAGAAGTAAAACGGGGTGGACAATACGACATGAAACATAGCACTACGACTACACTAGTAACAGTGGTCATCAAAAACAAACGATCAAAATAATACACGTGTCAAAACCATGTCAATAATTTTTTTCGTCAACATCTATCGCATGTCAATAAAATCTTTGAACACAAAGGGAACTTTCATCATTGGTAGTCAAGAATGCAAGTCAACAAAAGTGACAGTTTGGGTAGAGAGGACTTCGGTGTATCAGCTGTGATATGCTAGGTGATTTTCAAGAGATGCCTGGTTTGATTCCATACTGGTGTGCCTTGAGTCGTGTTTAATGTTGTACCTTTCTCCAATTCCAAAATTATTTTGCATTATCTAAGAGACAGTGTCTTTATGTTCTTGCAGTGAAGATGACATGCATAAATTGGCACCTGGAACAAGAGAAACAATACTCAAATCCATGGGTGAGAACGAGGAATACGTGAAAAAGATGACAAGATCAAAATTGCAGTCAGTTTTCCAGCAACAGTTAGTCACCACTGTAAGTTACAGGAGTTACAGTGGTACTTCAAGCCTATTCCACTTAACTTTGACAATCACGACTGCATTTTATGCTGTCTTGAGCAGTCAGTGTGTTTTTCTGATGATTCATTTTTGCAGAACACTCGTCCAAAAATATCCAAATGCAGAAAGATTGCTTTTGTGTGTTGCAAATTTGTTTTCAATTAATGGCCATGTATTGAAATGTCTGTTAGAATTCATAGATTCTTTCAAAGAAATATGCATGCTGAAATAAAGAATGTTACTTGCATAAAAAACATCTGTGAAGCATAATTTTGCACTGATATATAAATGCCCCGAGCAGGGATCCCACAAAAACAAAGATTTCTACTTTTAAATTTGCATTTATAATTTGAATTAAAAATCAAGAGTTTATTTTAAAGACATTGATTAGAACACTGCATTGTAATTTTTCTCCAAGAAAAATATTTTGAATGTTTTCAAGCACATGAAAATTTCAGAGTAAAGAGTATTTCAGTGATCTATCAAAAGTGGTGTGGGGTGCAGTAGATGTGGAATGACAAACAAATCTGTTCAAAGTTAAATGAGCTGAAGGATGGACAAACAAGCAGATGTGTGCATGAGTAAATTGGTTGGTAATTAATATCCCTATGTGACTGTTGTTATAATTTGGCACTTATTTAAAAAAAAAAATTATATATAAAAATCTTCATATCTGGCTTCTGCTTGTGATTATGTGAAGCAGGAATATAAAAATTGATGTCATTTAATTTGCTAGCTGGCCAGGTAAATGTTTAAAAGATGAGCCATACATTCTAAGTGGTAATATTTAAAGTCTGAAAAGTTAATTTTGCATAATACAAATGTATGAACATTTTTTTTCCATTGACAGGGCCTTGAAAGAGCAAATACGATTGATTCTGAAGATGTGAAGAAAATTGGGCCTAACCTTCTCTGTGGCATGAAAGATGAACATGCAAAAAAATTAACTCCCAGAGCTTTAACTGATTTTATGCATGAGCTTGAGGATTGTGATCAACTTGACCCACAGACTAGGGAGACTCTGGCTGAAAGAATAGTGACAGATAAAGGGTAGAGTGTCCTATTTCTTTTGTGTTGTGACAGCAGTTGCAAGAGGCTTATTTATAGTCACAAGAAGTCACAAGATCTTTTAGGCATTTTCGCAATGTTCTGAATTTTATTTAAAAAAATCTTTTTTCTCCAATGAAAGTGGCTTTTTTTCATGTGCTTTTTTTCCAAGATGTAACACACAAGAATTCCTGGTTAACAGTTCAAATGAGCATAATATCCACTCAGAATACACACACTATTTATTTGTACTTTCTATTGTCTGCCTACTTCATTATTACTTGTTTCATAAGATTCTAAAAATATTTTTCACAGGGGAATTTCCCAAATGCTTGAAAAACCGTCACTTGTGGAGAATCTTGGAACTCTTATGACGTATGTTGACCCTGCTACTTTGAATACCTTGTCTAAGGTAAGAACAGGACTCCCAAACTTTTACTCATCTGAATGATAATACTAGTGATGATTTTATTATTTTTTAGATAATTATTATGCAGCAGGCTATTTGTACAACCAGCTACAGAAACCACATTGTCACAGATCTGGCACTTAAATATACTGGTTTTTGCCTCTGTAAACTCTCAGTTTATTACCAATCACTAGTTCATATATAAATAAACAGCTGTGGCATAGTCTGATTTACTGCCTGGCGTATTGGCTGTTGTAATAAGCTTAGTTAACTGATCTTTGGCCCCCGGTAGCGGTGTGGTCATAGGCTTGTTTGCCTAAATCACAGACGAAGAATTGAGCAAACTTCCCGGACGCAGCTTGGAAGCTGGCGGCAGCAGGCCAGTGGTTGATTGATAGGGCAGATGGCAATATACCGTCACTCTGGCCTGGATATCGTGACACAGAGCATCCACCAGTATTGGTGTTCTTTGGTTTGGGTCTTTCACCCTAGTCAGTTGGGACTGCGAGGCTGTGGAATAGCCTACAGGCAGCCGGTCAGGCAATATGACTGTCCCTCTGGCATCCTCCTGCACCTGGATACATTTCCAGTCGTCTTGACCCTGTCTTGCCACTTGGATAAGTTGTGTCCAGGCGAGAGAGTGAGTCTGATGTTTGCGCAGCTCTTTCTCACTAAAAACAAATTCTTTGCGCCAGTCTTAACACTCACCTCGTCTTCTTTCATCTTTGTCTCGTCTTCTTTCCTCTCAAAATTCCAACGGCGATGGGCGAGTGCGGTGGCAGCAGGTTTGGATAGACTGGAAGCTGTTAGCACAGACCTACACGTTGGTGGCTGTGGGCTATGGTCGCTTCATCGTCGATTGAAGTGGAGGCGTGGGGAGGCAGCACCCACAGTAGCTGAGCAGCCTTATTTAAGGATAGCACTGCTCACCTCAACTGAGGAAGGGGCTAGAAAAGGTGCCCTAAAGAAAGCCCACTTCACATCACCCTGACTGGTATACCGCGACCAGTGGGGATCCCTTTTTGCGGTCGAAACAAAAAGAAATTCAGCTTACTCAGGCTAGGAGCCTGGAATATACGCACACTACAGGACAACTCAAACAACCCGGAAAGACGCACTGCACTTATTGCCATTGAGCTCAGCAGGTACAACCTGGACATAGTGGCACTCAGTGAGACCAGACTCCCTGATAGTGGCCAACTCAAAGAGCTCAGTGGTGGATACACCTTCTTCTGGAAAGGCAAGGGTGCAGTCGAACCGAGACAGCATGGTGTTGGGTTTGCAATTAAAAATGACCTTGTCAGAAACTTGCAGTCCATGCCAATTGAAATAAATGACAGGCTAACGACACTCAGGATCCCAGTTGGGAAAAGCCAGTCAGCCACCCTCATTAGCGCATATGCGCCCACCATGACAAACCAAGATGAAGCCAAAGACAAGTTATATTCTGATCTAGAATCTGTCATATGCTCTGTCCCGGCAGCTGATAAGCTGATTCTCTTGGGGGACTTCAATGCTAGGGTTGGCTCCGAAATCTCAGCGTGGCCAAATGTTTTGGGCCCTCATGGAGTTGGTTCATGCAATAACAATGGGTTGCGCTTACTTACTTTGTGCGCTGAATTTGGCCTGTTCATTACCAACACAAATTTTAGTCTCCCCGTGAGAAACAGAACGTCATGGATGCACCCCCGCTCAAAGCATTGGCATCTCATAGACTATGTCATTGTGAGGAAGACTGACAGAAAGGATGTCCTTGTAACAAAGGCGATGTGTGGTGCCGAGTGTGGAACTGACCACAGACTCATTGTTTGCATGCTCAGACTAACATTGAGGCGCAATAGACGCCCTCAAGGGAAAGCGCCACCTAAACGCCTAAATGTTTCAAAACTCTGCTCAGCTGAGAAACAGAGCGAGCTCTCATCAGAACTCTCCTCAAAATTGGATTGCGTGACTTTTGACCCTGAGAACATTGAACAGAGCTGGACTGACCTAAATACGACTGTACACTCTTGCGCCAGCAGCACAGTTGGTTTTCCTGTCCGCAAGCACCAGGACTGGTTCAATGATAATGATAATGAAATCAAAGTGCTCATCAAAGAAAAAAATAGTCTCATCCAAGCTCACTGCAGTGACCCCTCTTCCACAGCAAAAGCTATGCACTGCGTGCATGTAAGGGTGTACTCCAGAAGAAGCTGAGGAAAATGAAAAATGACTGGCTTGAAGAGCGAGTAAGAGAAACTCAGAAATATGCCGACACAAACAACACTAGAAAGTTCTTTGAGAGCCTCCGAGCTGTGTTTGGACCATCCCGCTCTGGCACTACGCCACTTCTTGCGTCAGATGGTTCAACACGCATTGTTGAATTGAATGCCATAATTCAGCGTTGGGCAGAACATTTCGGAGGTGTGCTAAATCGGCCATCAAATATAAATACTGAGTCCATTGACCGCCTCCCTCAGAATCCTATTAATGCAGCTCTTGCCAAGCCATTCACAGCAAATGAGACCCGAACTGCCACAAATCAGATGTCCTTTAACAAATCACCAGGCGTGGATTCAATTCCTGCTTAGGTGTATGCCTTCGGTGGAGAAAAGCTTATTGAAAGGTTGACCGAGTTGTTCAATCATATGTTGAAAGCAGGGAAGCTGCCACAGGACTTCAAAGATGCTTCAATCATCCATCTGTACAAAAACAAAGGGGACAGCCAAGTCTGTGACAACCATCGGGGAATCTCTCTACTTTCAATTGCTGGCAAAATATTGGCAAGAATGCTTCTGAATCGCCTTCGCCTTCAAATGACTTGCTTCCCGAGAGCCAATGTGGCTTTCGTAAAGAGAGGGGAACGGCGGATATGATTTTTGCTGCCAGACAGATTCAGGAAAAATGCATGGAACAAAATAAAGCACTGTATATCACATTTGTTGACCTCACAAAAGCATTTGACACAGTGTGTCGTGAAGGCCTCTGGAAAATCTTGGCGAAGTTTGGGTGTCCACCCGAATTCATCACAATAGTGCGCCAGTTTCATGATGGCATGCAAGCTGCAGTCAAAAGCAACGGCAGAGTTTCAGAGCCCTTTGCTGTCACAAAATGGGGTAAAACAGGGTTGTGTCTTAGCCCCAACTCTGTTCAGCATCATGTTCTCTGCAATGCTACAAGAAGCCTTTAGCTCTCCTCCTCAAGGGGTAAGCATCAAGTACCGAACTGATGGCAGTCTATTCAACCTCAGGAGACTTCAGGCAAAAACCAAAACCAAAAGTACTCAAGTCTGTGACCTACTATTTGCTGATGATTGTGCACTTCTGGCACACGATGAGGATAGCATGCAAAACTGTGTTGATAAGTTCTCTAGTGCCTGTGACAACTTTGGCCTCACAATAAGCACAAAGAAGACGGAAGTGCTCCATCAGTCTACTCCAGACGACAAGTATCCTGTGACCCCAAATATCAAAGTCCATGACAGTCTTCTGAAGGTGTCGGAGAACTTCACCTATCTTGGCAGTACACTGTCTTCCGCGGCTCGTGTTGATACTGAAATTCTCTCAAGAATCAGCAAAGCCAGCTCTGCATTTGGCAGGCTTCGAAAGAGAGTATGGGATGTCGCCGGCATTCGCACAGACACTAAGCTGAAAGTGTACAATGCTGTGGTCCTTCCCACCCTACTCTATGGGGCTGAAACCTGGACAGTGTACCAATCGCATGCCAGAAAGCTAAATCACTTTCATCTGGCCTGCCTTAGAAAGATCCTAAGGATCAAATGGCAGGATAAAATTCCAGACACTGAGGTCCTCAATCGTGCCAAGGAATTGAGCATCTTCTGCCACCTGAAAAAAATTCAGCTACGTTGGGCAGGACATGTTGTCAGAATGCCCGACTCCAGACTCCCTAACCAAATCTTCTTCTCTGAGCTCTCCAATGGAACGAGGAATGTTGGGGCCCCAAAGAGACGTTACAAAGACACTCTCAAGCAATCACTGAAGGCCTTTGCCATTGATGTGAGTGAGTGGGAAAAGCTCTCGCTTGATCGTGCAAATTGGAGGGCGGCCCTTACCAGAGGCAGCAAAGCATGGGAAGCTGACAGAGTCCAGCAGGCTATCAAAAAAAGAGAACGACGCAAGAAAAGGCCCAGTGGTACTGAACCAACGGAGCACTCTTGTCATTTATGCGGAAGGGTCTGCAGGGCAAAAATAGGACTTATCAGTCACATGAGAAGCCATAAGTCATGAAAGAACAGTCTTTCCATTCTGTCCTCTGTGTCCTTTAGTTCTCTTTATTGTCCATGTGTTGAAATTCTCAACAATTTCTGTTCTTTATTCCTCTGGTGTTGTTAAGGTCATCATCATACCTGATGGACGAACTATTATTACAGTAAAGCTGAAAGTTGAACATTTTGAGAATGTAAAATGGGTAGGGAAGGCAAATGAAAGATGGGAAGTATAGGATGCAACTGTTTTGAGTGATGGATCTTTCCCGCAAAGTATAAATTTTACCACTGAGTCATGGCACAGCTAAGAAAGCCACTAGTGGTAACTCACATTTCTGTCATTGTTCATATCTACTTTGGTACAGATTGAGCAGTGATTTTTCTCTGGATAAACATTATTTATTTCTTCACTGCGCACACTCAGCCAGCAACTATATGCAACTACCTAGGATTGAGTTTGAGTCTGCTCATAAGAATGGCACCATTCTGACATGGGTCCATTGATTATGACATCGAGCCACCATCAAACTGATGTAAGAAATCCTCCCTTGAGGAAGACTTATCAACCCTTCAGAATTCTATACAAATCTAAAGTGGATTGGCAATATATTTAAACTGTATTATCATTTTAAAAATTTATCGGTGGATGTTCATGCATGACAAAACCCTATAATATGGCAACTCCAGGCCCCAATCTTGATGAGAAAAGTCGCAGCTATCAAAGGTACTGTGAGCATAGACAACATCAACTATACAGCCATTGACCTCATGAAAATGGGGTCCATATTTTTACCATGGTGCTACTGGGTCAGAATTTGAGGCTCTTCCAGAGGATCCAAGTTTACTTGAGATGTTGCCTGATGTTGCAAACTTCTTTGAGAACATCAATGAGAAAAAAGTAAGTTTTAAAATAAATAATCTTTAAATGTTGACTCATAGATCTCTAGACATATTTTTTCTTTAAGTTTGTATAATTGTTCTTTTTCGTATTCGTGGAGTCTTGGTTCATAAGATAACGGCTTCCATAAGGTACAACATTCAGGTAAAGTTAAAATGGAACAGTTCTCACCTGAGTATACTCAGAGAATAATAATTTTTGGTCCATTTTGTGTAGGACTCAATATGGATAAATGACTAAATTGCTCAATTAAAGCCAACTTAAATGAGATTCTCCTCACAGGCTTGAATTTTTTTCAGATTGAAGTTGTCTTTAAGAAACTGAAGAAAATCTTTGATGTTGACAACAGAGACAACATATGTTTGGACAAAGCTCAACAGACAGGTGGCAATGTTTTTCACAGCTGCCTCGTAAGTATGGTAGTTCTAATTTGATTAACATATTATATGAGCATAATCTTTAATCAGAAGATTCAATAAATATTTTCCCTAAGGCATCATTCCAATCCCCGACAATACATTAATACTTCTGAAAGTTTCGGAAAATGGAAAGAACGGAAAAACAGGTAATTCAAGTTGACCATGCTTTTGTGGAACAGGGTCAGAGTGTCCCAATGATCTCCACTTTTCTAAAGAAAATGTAATCTCTTTCTTGTTATCAGGAATCTACTTATTTTTCTTTTGCATTTGGTTGTATGAAATAAACTAAGTGCTGTACCCTAAGAAGTCAAAGGCGTTCTCCACATAAGTGCTACTGTCACGAGGCGGGTATACTGCTGTATGTGTGGGGAATTGTCGACTGCATGGCCACATGCTCACCTTGCAACAATCAAAGAAAAATGCAACAAAATGCAGTAACTGCTATAGACAGGCCTGCAGGGCCATATAATCTCAATTAACCGTATACAATCATATAATTCATAAGATACAATATGTGTATGGCAATGTGAGGAGAATAATTCCTCCATCTTACCATAATGAATTTCTTTCAATGGGCAGGCTTGTGACCTGCTAACACGGGCAGTAATTACTACTCTACCTAAAGACACAATCTACTTGATGCTATGGCTAAGCTCAACAAGTATGAAAATCCATATCAGTTCACATAGGTATACACAAGGTCTCGGTCTGCGGAGGAAGGGTGCGTCCTCTCAGACGGTGCTCAAGTGCTCATTGGTTCATTCAGAGACAAAATGACTTACATCGTCGCCCACCAAGAGGTGGACGGCAAGCAATGGCACATGGTACTTTCTTCTTCAGGTGATATGGGCTACAACATAATGCTTTCTATGCCCTTCGTCAGTGTGTACTAATTGTTGAGGCTTTCTTCGGCTGTGGTCCCTCTCAGGCGGGGGCTTACCAAGTCTCTTTGAGAAGGATACGATGTCACCTGAGACTGAGGTCAGCATGCCAACTCCTGGCTTTTATAAACTCGTGAACTTGCCCTGTCATTGTGTCCACGAGCATGGGTGGAAGCTCACCGCTCGCACCGTCTCGACACTTTGCACGCCCCAATCAAGATTCATAATTATTTTATTTCATTTATCTGACTCCTAACAACTCCTCACGTGAACAGCACAGGGTTGAACAGCACGTGGGGCAAAACACGAACCATGACAACTACAGACCTATCATTTCATATGTTTCATTATGTACAGTGGAAGCAAGTTACTTATATTTCGCCGAGGAGAACCTTTGGTCATATGGCAATAATAATCAAGATACATGTATATATGCGGTAATTTTTATTGCCTGACTTATTTGATCTAGTGAGTGTCATTCAAATTTTACAATTAGGGTCAAAATAATGCTGATACTTTCATTTCACAACAGTTAAAATTATGGTACTCAGTCAGTTAGTTGATATTGATTATGATTTACATGCAGACCTAACTTTTGTTGATACTTTTCAGTACTTCAGACCTGAAAAAGTTCTCTTCTGAGACTCAAAAAATCATCTTCAAAACTCTTGGCCACAAGTATGACTTTGTCAAGAGAATGACCAGACAGAAAATACAGGAGTTATTTTCTGTCATGATGGAACTGGATGTAAGAATAACAGACTTTCTGTATCATTGTCATATAACTGATTCATTTCTTAAGTCAGTGAATTAATCATATTAGATTCATACCCCAGCCATCACATCTAGAATTGAAATAGAAGAACTAGTTAAAATGGCTTGTTTTAATTATTGGCTACTTTTAATTCAGTAAGTTAGTTTATCTAAATTTACCAAAGGCCTTTGCCTTCTAGGAGTTGAAATTTTTGTCAGTGGAAGTCATATAATCATGGGAACCAGACCACAAAGTTCACCTTATCTTTATTTATCCATTTTGATAGGCTCTGGGCTCAAAGAGTGCTTACAGTGAAGAAGATGTCAGTGATTATGGTTACATGTGGTGTGGCCAGAAATCTGCTCAAGCAGCCAAGTTCAGTGAAGATGCCATAGATGGTTTCTTTGATACACTGAAGGACTGTGTTCATTTGGAGTCAAATACCAGAGGAGCATTGGTTACCAAGGCAATATCTGCCTCAGGGTATGTAATTCCATAATTAAATTTTAAAAACAGACATTGATTTGTGACATGAAGAGATAATCTCTACATAACACGGGCAATGATTATATAAATGTATTGGACTGGATATGAGTCTCACAGGCCATTAATTCCTGTGGTTTAAAACTGAAACTATTCAGTTTGGAAACTGAAGCAAAGCAAAGGTGCTGGTTTAATTCCTATCATGAGCAGAATATTTTTTTCCTCATTGTTTGCCATTTCTTATTTCAGTCATAGAAATTTTATCTACTGTTACGGGCAATTTCTGTAATATTTGCTTTTTTTAATGCTTCAGAGTTGAAACTAACAGTGTATTTTGTTCCTGGCTGCAGATGAGTTTTGATGTTTAAAGCTGACTGAGATATTTTTGAGTTTGAGTCACTGTGATTGTTCTCCTGCACAGTTTCTCCAATTATTAGACAAAAACGGGAATCAGTCTTGTCCACCCTGGCCTGTACATTACATGTAACTGAAAATTACCCTCTTAACTTTAATTTAATGGCTGGCCGATGGTTTGATGTTCTGCATTGCTAACTGGCAACTTGATTTTCTGTATGTAGATAATAGGTGGGAAAAAAATATATAAGGACATGTCATCAACCAGAATTTTGTTAATTCATATTTTATTTTCTTCTCACATTTTATTGCTAATTGCAGTCCCTGATTATTTACATGCTCGTTACATTTTCCAGGAGTCTCTCAGACCTATTGAAGGATAACCCACAGAGAATGGAAAATCTTGGCAGCATGGTCATGGACATGGACCTGAATTTGATTAATGCTCTTGATGAGGTAAGGACATATTCACACCATTCATGGTTTTGATCTACTTCTGTGATAAAGAGAATTTATATTCCAGCAGATTTATGGTTTCTGCCTCTCAGTGCCATATGGCTCACATCTGAATATGTCTAAAATAAAGATGTTAAATGATGTAAAACTACTGTGTTTGCACTGTTGCTCTGATAGCCAATCTAATTCTGTAATATAGAATACAGACTCCAAATCATGATAAAAAATGTTCAACATTTGAAAATTATTGAAAACTTACGTACGAGTATATAAATCCTTAATACAGTTAAAGATGTGATAAGATTTTTGATGATTAATATTTTTATCTTAATTATTCCTGTGACAAGTCTTGGGTCACACTGTCAACTTTTTCGTGTCAAGTGGATTAATAGTTTTGACATTCTCATTCCTGCCAGCTAAGTTGATAGTTCCACACCCCATTCTGACATATTTCAGTATTACATTTAGTCTTATAGATATTATAATTATGTGGACTTTCAAATACTCAGTAAAGATCTTCCCCTTTTGATGTTGCTTCATTCCAGACCCCCAAGCAAGTTTTTGTCTCAAGTACACAGAAGGTCATGGAATCAATCACCAAGGTTCAAAAGGAGACCAAACAACGTCCTGTCAGTGAGATCAGTGATACAGAGAGAAAAGAGGTTGAAGACAAAGTGTCCAAGCTTGGGCGATTAGCCTTTGATCTGCATTTGTCAGTTTCATTCACTAGTAGAAGAAGAAAGAGATCTCTGTGTAAGTAGGGCATGTCTTTTATTGGCCCCTCTAATTTGAAATAATTTTGTCAAAAAGTAACTGCTTAATTTAATATTATTAAACAGGAAATTTCTTATTTATCTCCTTTATAGTAAATTTCATAACTTGCCAAGGGCATGTTCTGATGCCTTCAAACATGACATATTATCAGAACTTGTCATGTTTTCCACAGAAGGGAAGTATATGAATTAATTTTTCAAACCTAGATTGTATATAGATAAATTTCTTTTCACAATATTAATTCATAAGGAAATGAAATAAGATGTTTTAACTGTGAAAACTAGTAAGTTCCCAGGCTCTCAGATTTACATGTGGAAGCTTTCAGAGTTACTTTGTCTCTTGAATTCTCTAAATTTGAAATACAAACAGTCAAATGCACTCAGTTTCCAATATGTTTGTTCAGAGAAATTCTGAAGTTACCTGTTGGATGAACTACGAGTGGCTAATGTGGTTACTGCGTGGGTTCAATAGTAACTCCCTTAAGGATACACAGGATTAACAAACACAGGGTTCTGCTGGCAATCTTATTTATTCAAAAAGCCTAACAAAGGTATCACTACCAAACAAAAAAGGCATAGGAGAACCCTCCAAGCAAAAAAAAGCCCAACCAGCCATAAGCTGGAACAAGAGAAAAAGACAAAAATATGATTAGGATATAATGACAACATTAATCAGGCAATCAATGGTGGACATACATAGTAATAGTATTAAGTATTAAATCAAACAACAACAACATAATATAGAATTTAAGCAATAACCAACTGCATATGTATGCATGGAATAAAATAGCGCTAAGGTTAATGAATAACAACTACAAGTGGCTATATCATACACACAAGGAGTTTCCTAGTACACTGGCAACATAAACTAATGTACTAATCAAAGTATGAAGGACATAACAAATGAAGGGGCAAGAACACAATAGTTTCGCTCCACTGAGCCGGTGTACAGCACATCCAGAGTGGCCATTCCATTTAATAACGCAGTGGCCAACATGGCCCACTGACCGTCCATAACATAGACGCTGCATTCCAATGCAGGCCATCCTCTTAGGCCCACTCCCATTATTAGTACTAACCCGCCCCAGGGCTATTGTATTGGTTACTTCCCTTCCCAATCGATACTGAAGGGTCATGCCCTTTGACCTTAGCCGCGGAGCTATGCCGCCAGGCTAACATGCGTAATTATTAACTATGACACACCACTAGATACATAAAGTAGTGTGTACATTCGAAACTATGTCCTTCACACAACCTACGAAGTCAGTGAAACACAGCACGTCTGTAATATCTATAATCTATAATAGGTAGATCTATAGGCGGGACTCATTGCAACATGTGCAAACTCACTGAAACATTGTTCATCCACCGCCGCACATAGAACAATCCTGGGGCTCACACATGTGAGGCCCAACTAATATTATACATCTCCAATAGGCCTACATGTAATTAATTACACATCTTAAACACTAAACACGCAATCACAATCACACTGCTCTCTATAGCATAGTGGTACTGGCAAGGTACACAAATACCCGTAATACAATCAAGTGTATAGTGCCGCTCGCTATAACATAAGCCATCCACATTAACATGTCAGGAAATCCTCACTGTCTACCACAACAAGGCAATGCTACACATACACTATATGCACACAAGCAAATCTTGATAGCTTGGTTAGCGAGCCATCATTATCATCTAGCACCGCAAACGTTAACTTTGACAATAAAGACACAATATCAAGACACTGCACTGCACCGCGCATCTTACACGTCTAATGACAATGGCAATTACCGTTGAGCCGGACTCACAATAGTCTCTGTAGATCAGCATTCTCTACGCGGCATCCCCGAAAGGGGGGGGGGGTGCGCAAATTAAAGTCACTTCTAATATAATAGTCTCCAACTTACCCAAATCTCTCTGCTACTGGCGCAACTGGACTAGGCCATGATTTGGGCGAGGCGCGCCACGGCAGGCCGTACTGCAAGGTCCACTTGTGCTTCCTATTGTTGCGGCGTCTTTGATGGATTCGACTGACCACTCGAACTGGCATCATCTTTATGAGCCAGCGCGGACGTCCGAGAGGGCTATTACGTAGTCCAGTGTTGGACAAGTGAAAGGCTCGGACATTGAGTCCAGCCGAACAACATAACCGGTTAGGGTCCTAACACAATCGAATTTACAGTACGGTTAAAAGGGTGCACACAAAAGTCAATTAGGTATCCCAGTAAACTGCAGAAATTACTCTAACGTCCCCTCCAGCAATAATTGAATAAATTTGACCCAGGTTGGATTTATCGGGGATAACATGCGTCTAACTCGTGGTTTACTTTAAATCCGAGATCCTCTTATTAATTATTTCAATAGGACATGTGCATCAAAGTACAACGAAATTAGTACCATTATAAAGTAGAAACTTGCTGCTAAATTCTAACTGACTACTTATACCAGAAACCCGGTAATAGTTTTAATATAAATTTTCAAAGTGTCAGGACTAACAACATTGGACAAATTTGTGCGGGATACTTTCGTCCATTAATACGACGTATCTCCATTGATAACAAACGTTATCATGAGTACCTATATTGTACCGATAGGGTATTGCCTACTCCCAACAATGAATTCGGGTTCCCGTCTTTCTGTCAGTGGATAACAACGAAGGAGCGAGTTGTAAGAAACTTAAAGCCATGATATAAGAGTTGGAAGCCCGGTGGTCAACATTTCCAACTGACCAATCAAAATGCGCGCTTTTCACCGTGATGTGAATAACGGGTCCCGCGCTAGTATTACAAGGGAAATAATCCAATTAATGGTACTCGGCCAAGTGTCCCTAAACTACTATGAGTGGCCGTCCCGTACTCACGCACTAGCGTTACCATGAAAGCACATATTAAAAATAGAAAATCGTTCATCCTCTCACATACCCAACAATGCAAAATTAATTGGCAGCGATATTTGTAATAGATTTCTCTAATTGTATAAATTTTCATCATGCTATACTTTATCTATGGTTTTATTTCTGTGAGACAGTCTCCGCTGACTGTGCAACTATCCAGAGTTTCAATGGGGCATTGTCCTTCTTAACCACTTCTGACATTTTAAGTTTACCAACCAACGAATTCACTGATTGTCTGTCAGAGTTCCAGTCAACTTCCTGGACATCTACGCAACTGGAAGCATTTGGCACACAGCTACTTACTGTAAGTACATGCTTAACCCCTACAAAGGGCTCTGGATCTACACCTTATGTCATACAATGTATAATGCAAGTGTGCTGTGGATGTATGTCATTTGTCCTAAACATGGTAATGAAAGTGTGTTACTCAGCATACAGTGAGGGGTAAACATGCAGAAGTGAGGGGTTTTATGCTATATTCTTGGTTTGATTTGAGGAACAAACAATTTACAGCATGCAGTACGTGTCCCATGAATGCTTATCTCAGTATGATTACAATGTGGCAAAAAAAAAAACACCCCAAAAAACACAGAAAACATGTATTTGGCAAAATCCCGTGTTTGAATAAACAGTTAAGACACTATATGATAAATTCCATTAGAATTAGTAATTTAAGAAGAACTAGTTTTTGGACATTAACTCTTTCTTCAGGGTAAAAAAAATGTGAAGAGACAAAACAATTTATGAAACTGAAATGATACATTTTAACATTGTTCCAAGCCCTGCTGTGACCCCACTGATTTTCTGTTTTTTTGTTTTTATTAAATATTTTATGTCAGTCATGAGTTTGAAAGACACAGTCATATGACATGTCACAGCAGGGCCAGGTGCCACATTGTAGTGAGCAGGCATGAAAAAAATTGTGTTTGTGCAGGCCTGGAGTAGTGCAGGGAACAGGTTATGGGATAACTGGATATTATATGAAGACCATGATCATAACTCATTTTTTGTTCATCATGGTGGTCATGTGTAATATCCAGTTTTTCTGTAATCTGTCTACTACTGTAGGGCTCTGGAAATAGTTTCCTTCAATTTAACCAATATTATCTCAGTCATGTTTGTGGTGTTCACATGCTTACAATACATGAGACTTACATAACTTTCAAAATTTCAGGCTTTTGGCAGTGACACCAGCACATGGACCGAGACAAATGTACTTGATGCTGGAATTTTACTGGATGGTCTGAATTCATCTCACATTCTGGGTCTGAATGTATTGGATGATGACACCTTGTCTACACTTGGCACTTACACATTCACCAACAATGTAAGTTAATGCTGCTGAACCCCCCCCCCCCCCCCAGCAATCCTAAGATGGTTCAACTATGTAAGCCTGTATGGTAACTCTACCAAACCTATGGAAATCCTAAACAAATCGACATTTGATTGATATGGAGGTGCTGGTTGTTGGGATCATTGTGACATGCCAGAATTCTAGTGTTCACATTTAAGGCTCAGTATACTTAAACTGTATAATAAGATTTACAATAGCTGTATTTTAATGGAAATCATAAATCACTTATATTCCATAAATCACTTATATTCCTGTTTAGGCCAACCACATTGTGACTTCCTACATGGCGACTCAAAACGTCACTGATGTTTCAACAATTACATCAAGTGTACTTGGCAATTCTGGAAATTTGGTGTGTGGCTTCAACTCAACACAACTTGCTGCCATGGAATCTACTGCTGTAAAGTACGTACATGTATTGTCCAAGAAGAGAGTGAAGAGAGATATTTATCTGTCCATTAGCAGGATATTTGTCTCTCAGAACACGTACTAGCGTAATCGACATTTCAGCCAAAATGGAGTTAGAATCACCATGCGATTACTTGTGCCGTTTTCTAGCTCCTCTCTAATTGGGGAATCTATCCGAGCATTAATGGCTGAGATGTGGATTATTAAATTTTTAGCGTATCGTTATTCCTCGAAAAAACAAGGATTATCTACTGTCCAGTTTTGAGAAAAAAAGCTTTCTTGCACTTGGATATTGGCATTCCTATACATATTATGTCAAAATATCAGAGTGAGAAGGTGAAAACTGACGCCACAGGAGGATGATGAAAATCGCCCAAAACTTAAAATAGCTCTCCTGCAAAAATAACAAAATGTTGGTTATGCTATACACTAGTACATGTTCTTTGGGACGATATGTCATTGTAATACTGTATCATGTTCAGTGGCCTATGCATGAACTTAGCGTAAATCCACCTGTTTTGCACCATGGTGCAGGCTTAGTAGTGTGTATGACCAATGGTTGTAAACTCAAATTTAGTTGGTATGCATGAACTAAAGTTACATCCACCCCTTCCAATTCATTAATTGCCGCTTAACACTGTAACAAAAATTGACATTGTGAATGCACAGAATTTGTATCGTCCAATCCCTGCCACAAGAAAACTAGGGCCAATCAGAACAAAACTGAGAGATTGAGAGTGAGTAGGATTCCAATTTTTTTCCTTGGCCCGTGAAGTCATGGGTTGGAATTAAGTATTGGTTACTTTCTTTCTTTCATTCTAGCAGATGCCACTTTCCCATGCTAGTTAGGCATTGTGTAGTGGATTTAGTCATTCGTGGAGAAAGTATAAAGTTACAGGCCCCTTTACACATGGGTGTAGCCGTAGGCAAAGTTCATGCCATACAGGTGGCTTTTTGCATCGATGCGTAAGGCCTACACCAGCTTGTAACCAGTTATGCACAGTTCATGCATATGGCAACACAGATTTTCAGACTCGAGTATGTTTCACATTTGAGAGTGTGCATGGGAAAACCCGGCATAAGTCGGCAGAGCTGATTTCGAGAAAAACGGCTTTGAAGTGAAAATATGGGTCCGACACAAACTTCCAACTTGGCTGTTGTTTAGGGGACCGTGGCATGTTACAGGGTAAACTGTAGACGAGCAGTGAACACTACTCACTATGATCTCTATAACAGCTTTGTAATTAGACTACGGTCTCCTAACAAGATCCAAAAACTTCCGAGTTGGCTGCTGCTAGGGGACCGTAGCATGTTACAGGGTAAACTGTAGATGAGCAGTGAACACTACTCACTATGATCTGTATTATGATCTGTATAACTGCTTAGTTATTAGACTACGGTCTCCTAACAGCAATCACTCCAATATTAATGGGTCAATTAGCTATTGCCACTTATAGGATTAAATGTCGTTTTCTCAAAATCTTGTTTTAGGGGGGTCACTGACTTCAATTTATCAGAAATGTCTTGTCTTTTATTATATGTACAGAACTCAAAATGTTATGTTGCTGACTTATGCCGGGTTTTCCCATGCACACTCACATTTACAGTGTTGAATTTAAATGATTAAATATCTCAACATCTTGATGAAGGTTGACTGAAGGTGTTGAGTCACACATATATCACTGCTCTGTCCGTATGTATCTAATACTACAAAATGTTAAGTGTCTGCTTAGCAAATGTGGGTATTGCCAAATTCTGGGTCTGGCTCCTGTCAGGGACAAATTATGCTTCTTCAGTAGTATTTCATTTGTTTCTTACTTCCTCACCAGCTATTGTTAAAATGAAAACTCCTGAATTTATCAGATGGCAAGAAGGGCCCCAAAAATTGTTTCATTACCAATAAAATTTACTGAAGGATCCTTGTCTCTGTCACGAGTGGAGTGAGCGATAGTTAATAATTACGGGGGGAAAGGAGGAGAGTAAAATTAACGCACGTAGACAGGTAAGGGAAAGCGTGCATGTTATGAGTGGTGGGGGTCTGAAGGAGGCGAGAGCGCTGTATTACTATCACTGCAAGTTAGAACGTCCTAAAGAGCGGACGCAAGAGAAAGCCCAGTGGGCGAACATAAGGGGAGCAGTCGGAAGACTAGTGAGAGAGTTTTTCCAGTGATGACTGGTAGGTGAAACGATGATTGATAATTATGATTGATGTATGATATTCGTCTATTACCATGATGTAAATAAGTATATGTGAGGAATGTGGAAGTCCTTGATATTGGATATAGCAATGTGCGCCATGAGCGATAGATGAAAGTTGAGTTCATGGATTTGTAGCACGAGTGAGTATTGTGTACTACGATGGAGGTGTGTTACCGTAAGATGTTTGGTGAGTGAAATGTGAACTATTGTGTGTACGCTTCATGGGTTGTAAGGAGAGGTGGAGTGAATAGAAATGGTATGGTATTATACCAATGTAATGTTATTCTTGTAGGTGTCGGGGACGGGCCGAAGAGCCACCTCGGTGAGCACAGGGGATAGGCCAGCATAGGGCCGGGGGCCACACATAGGCCAAGAGTGAGGCTGTCGGTGCAGGACAGTAGAGGCACATAAAGTCGTGGCAGTCTGGCCACGGACAGGGACGTAGATATAAGCGTGAATGTGCTAATTGAAATGATAATGTACTATTGCCATGTTGATGGGCTATTGAAATGATAATGTACTATTGCCACGTTGATGGGCTATTGAAATGATAATGTACTATTGCCATGTTGATGGGCTATTGAAATGATAATGTGCTATTGCCCTGCTGAGGTGCTAGTGGAATGCTAAGGTGTTATGGCAATAGGAAGGTGATATTGAGAGACTGCGGTGCCAGTGAATTATTAATGTGCTATTAAGACCCTGAGGGGAGAGGCTGAGGCCGAAGTGTCTTTAGGAAGTAACTACCGGGTTGTGGATCCGAGGAAGAGTGCATGTGGGAATAAGGCCGTTGTACGGCAGTAAAATTCAATAATATAATGTATGTAATTGCGCTATTATCTGTATAATTATGTTTAATAAAGGTGTGAGTCTGATGGGTTGTTCTGTTAAGTGTTAAACTTGTTCGTTCGTGATTGTTGTCCTGTCATAAATTATTACATCTCCCAGTCTGGGATTTGTGACAGTCTCTATTAATTTTGTTTATATTTATAGATATAGATATCAACAACAGATAATAACAGTTGGGGAATGTACACTGTATCAATTTACAAATTCAAAGAAATATAACAAAGTTCTGATAATGGTCATTATATACCTAGATTACTAACAAAGTATATGAAAAGTTAATGTCAGGTCAGGTTCATCCTGCTACCGTATGACAGTAGACGGTACCACCTGCAACTGTCAAAACGCCGAACGTTGGGCGGCGTTTACCAAACCCAACAAAACTCTGTGAGTGCCAACGGCTTCGGGCGGATGAGCACCTTGGTGAGCAGGGTACGAGTCTTACCCTTGGGCGAGGAAATGCAACCAAAAAGCAAAACTCCCCTCTCTCCTCTCTCTCTCTCTCTCTCTCTCTGCTTCCCCATGAGTTTTGCTGTGACAGGGCAGACTGAGCTCTCTAGTCTTGGTTGACAATCAGTCTAGGAGGTGAAGCCCCGATAGGCAGACAGATGGAAGATCTCCTCTGTGCTGGCAGCTTCTGCAGCTTAGCTGATTCTGAACGTACTGGCATCTGCTTTTCCTTCAGATTAAATTGGCAAAGCCGAGAGGGAGTCATTGAAGTTGGGCATAGCAGTGGCTTCAAATGGTCCTGCCCAGGCTATTGCAGTTAACCCCCCCCCCTTGTTTTTCCCCCAAATGGAGAGGACACTTCATCCTTGCTAACTGCCTGGGAACAACACGGATGGTGGCAGTTACGGGTTATAAGCCTGCTCCAATTGGCGTAAGAGCAGGCGCCACGGGCCACTATCGACGGTGGGAGGAGTCACCGCACTCCACTGGTCAGCTATCGCCCGCCTTAGCTGGGCAGCCCCCAGCCAGTAAGGTGCTGACCCGCCACAGTTTGTTTGGCTCATTGGGTGAGTGGGCCTAGGCCAAAAGCCGAAAGGCAGACTGCAAAACATTCACCAGGCAACAACAAAAGAAATCATGCAACTCTACGGCTTGGAAGCTGGAATGTCCGGACTATGTGTCCTGGGATGACAGACGACAACGGTGACATTTGTCACGAGTGGAGTGAGTGCAATTAAGGGGATTGCTACAGAGCGGGTGTAGAGTAAGAAGGGCTCACAGGAGACAAGCAAGTTAAGCGTGCTGTTGTGAGTAGTGGGGGGGGGGGGTCTGAATGAGGCGAAAGCGCGGTATTACTATCACTGCAAGTTAGAAGGTCCTACGGATCGGACCTGTGAATAAGAGCCCATCGGGCGGACATAAAGGGAGCAGTCGAGAAGACTAGTGAGAGAGTCTTTCCAGTAATGACTGGTGTCGAGGACGGGCCGCAGAGCCACCTCGATGAGCACAGGGGATAGGCCAGCATAGGGCCGGAGGCCACACATAGGCCAGAAGTGAGGCTGTCAGTGCAGGACAGTAGAAGCACATAAAGTCGTGGCAGTCGGGCCACGGACAGGGACGTAGATATGAGAGTGAATGAGATACTATATTATTGCCATGATGATGGGCAAGTGAACTGATAAGTTGTATGGCAATAGGAAGGTGATGTTGAGAGACTGCGGTGCCAGTGAATCATTAATGTACTATTAAGACCCTGAGGCCGAAGTGCCTTTAGGAGTAACTACCGGATTGTGGATCCGAGGGAGAGTGTGTGTGAGAATAAGGCCGTTGTACGGCAGTTCATTTCAATAATATAATGTATGTAATTGCGCTATTATATGTATAATTATGTTTAATAAATGTGTGAGTCTGATGGGTTGTTTTGTTAAGTGTTAACTTGTTTGTTCGTGATTGTCGTCCTGTCATAAACTATTACATCTCCCAGTCTGGGATTTGTGACACTGGGGGCTCGTCCTGTTTACCTGTGGTCATTTTGACATTGTGTATTCGTTATATCTAGTTGTTTTTCTGTTGTGCTAGGAATTTGTGCTGTTGTCCTTGTTCGTGGGATGAATGGAAATTTCACGATGATATGATTTATGTATGTTTATGAATTATAATATGTAGTGATGCATGTATTTTGATGAATATGTATTAATGTGTACTTAAATTTCTGCAGAGTGTGCGTGCAGCCTGGGGAGACAAGCAGCCAGAGCTCCGAGACAAGGGGAGAGGTTATAGTCAGAAAAGTTAAGTGAAAATTTTGTGCCCTGGATTGTGGGCTGTTCCTTTAATCTGTCTTTTTCCCTGTTTTTGCTGTTTTTGTTGTCGTTATAGGTTGTACGGGCGGTGGCGCGGGTTTGCTGTGGTGAGCGTAGTTTGTCCTCTTCGGGAGGTGGGCTAAATTTGGAACTTCGTTCATCACAGTGAACAGTTCTGTAGGGACCTGTATTTTTGTTTAGATTGTGCCGTTCCATCTTCCTCGTTGTTTTAGGAAGACGTCTCTCTTGTCCCTCTCTTACCTTTCTGTAGATACGTTCTTTTTTTTCAGACTCTGTTCTTGTTTGTACCGTGTAGTGTAATCGGCGTAGTTAGGTTGCATTTTTTTTTCCATTATAGTTTTTTTTTGTTGTAGAAGCTTTGTCCTAGTCGGGTTCGTTGTCCTTGACGTACTTGTGGTCCTTCTACTGTATTTCTTCATTCTTGTCGTTTCTATTTTCTTTTATAATTAAGTGCTATACATTTTATAGATATAGAATTAGTTGTGCTGTAAAGGTAAATTTCTGAATTGTATTTGAGACAACTGGATATTGTTATATCTGGTGTGATCTCAGGTCTCTGGTCGTATCGTTAGTGATCATACCGACAGGTTGGTCGTCTTATAATAGATACCATAACCATAAATCTGTGAAATGGCGGAACTCCAACAACTAATGAAGTTGGGTAAGGAACTTGGCCTGGAGGGAGAAGAGCTACGCGGCTGGATTAAAGAACAGCAGGCAGAAATGCGCGATGAGCGTGCTAAGGATAGAGAGCGAGAAAAAGAGGCTCAAGAGCGACAGAGAGAAGAGGAAAGAGAGCTTAAGTTAAAGGAGTTAGAAGCTCAGCAACAGGAGAGACAGGATAAGGAGCAGGAAAGGGAGTTTAAGTTAAAGGAGTTAGAAGATAAGCAGCATGAGAGAGAGGCGCGAATAAGAATCGCGGAGTTGGAAATCAAAAAGAATGCGCCAACAGAAGCAGTTGAGCGGCAGGTACACAATAAAGGTGGTGTTAGGATTAAGCTCCCTACGTTCGACGACCGGAAGGACGACATAGACGCCTTCCTTTACAGGTTCGAATTGAACGCACAATTGCAATGGGGGGAAAATAAGGAATTATGGGCCACGTATCTGGCATCGCTATTGCAGGGACGAGCGTTAACCTACTTTAAAGAGCTACAGCGCGAAGACGTGCAAGATTACGATAAGCTGAAGGCTTTGCTGCTTCGCCGATTTGCGCGTACCGAGGAATATTTCCGGGAGCAGTTTAGGCGAGCACGTGCAGATACCAGGGAGGACTTTGCTGCCTTCGTCGCGAGACTAACGGAGTATTTCGCGAACTGGGTAGACTTGGCGCATGTGGGCACGGATTTTGCTAAACTGAAAGACTTAATGATCCGTGACCAGCTGTACGCGTCGTGCCACAAAGATCTGGTGGCTTTCCTGAAAGAGAACGAACCCGCGACGGTGCAGGAGGCGTCTAAGTTGGCGGAAGCATACCGTACGGCACATCCGTCCAAACCAGTCGCCAGGGCGTACGTCCAAGATGCTGGGTACGTCGCCGTTGTCGAGGGGTCGCCGGCAGGACTTAGGGACAGGTCGCGTCAGCGTGGTGCCTATAGTGGGCAAGCCCAGGGGCAGCATAGGGGCTATCACCAATCACCGGCATATGGATCCGGTAAGTTTGACCGAGCAGGAGGGCTAGGTCGCGGTAATGGCCGGGGGCGAGTTGTGACCTTTGCCGATGACCGACGGCATAGGGACTCTAGTTCCGGTCGCGAGGGGTCACGGGGACCCAGGCCTAGGGCAGCACAGGGAGCGGAGTGTTGGACTTGCGGACGCGTGGGTCACTTTTCACGCGAGTGTAGGGCCGCGAAGTGTTGGAACTGCGGAAGAGCAGATCACATCAGCGTGAACTGCCCTGCAGGTAGGATAGCGGCGAACGTGGACAGTAGCTCCAGTCCATGTTCCCCAAATAAATTTCATCATGCGGCTGCGTGTGTTACATCGGACAACGGAGGCGGACAGTATTCTAAGTGTCCCAGTTGTGAGAAGTTATTATCTTCCGGTGTTTTACCTTGTGGGAGAAAGATCCCCGTTATAAATTCATGTCATACAGGAGGTGGTCTTAGGGTTTATCCGGGGTTTGTTGGGGACGAACCGGTCTCGGTTTTACGAGATACAGGATCTACCGTTGTGGGAGTGCATAGGGACTGCATTCGGGATTCACAGCTTACAGGTGAGACTGTCCCGTGCATCCAATTTTCGGGGGCCATTGAGAAATTACCCATGGCAAGAATAGTGATAGATACACCTTTCCTTAGCGGGGAAGTCGAAGCAGTCGTTGGTTGTTTTCCAGGCGCCCAGCTCATCATTGGGAATGTATCACGGGTAGTTTCCCCTTCCGATGAGAACGTGCAAGCATGGTCGCAATCAAAAGGTATTGACTTTTGCGCCGCGGTCGAAACACGTCGACGGGTAGCTGATAAAGATAAGATTAGACCTTTGGCGACGCCAGCGGTCAACCTAGATATCACGCCAGAGCGCTTGGCGAGATTACAAAGGGAGGATCCATCATTAAACCCATGTTTTGGGGAAGCGCGAACCGAGAAAACGAGGAGATATAAGAACGGGTCGTCCTCCTTTATTGTTCAGGCGGGCATTCTGTTCCGTAAATATGTAACGGTGGCCTCCATTTTAAAGCAGGTCGTTGTGCCAGCGTTGCTGATCGCAACAGTATTGCATTTGGCACATGATGTCCCATTAGCGGGTCATATGGGGATAGCTAGAACCAAAGAAAGGGTTCTTAAAAATTTTTACTGGCCATCGGTCCACAGAGATGTGCAAGTCTATTGTAAGACGTGCAGTGCGTGCCAAAAGACGACGCATAAGGGTCGTACACCCCAGGCTCCTCTTCAGAAGATCCCCACGGTCTCGGAACCGTTTAAAAAGGTCTCGATAGACCTTGTTGGCCCCATTCACCCAGCGACCGATAGGGGGAATCGATTTTTCTTAACGGTCATATGTAATGCTACGAGATGGCCAGAGGCGGTTCCTCTGCGGACCATAACGTCTGAGGCAGTCGCGGAAGCGTTGTTTGCAATTTTCGCTAGGGTAGGAATACCAGAGCAAATTCTGTCTGATAGGGGCGCGCAATTTACGTCGGAGATGATGAAGGAATTGTTCCGCTTATTCAGTATACAACCCATCACTACCACCCCTTATCATCCGCAGGCTAATGGCATGTGCGAGAGATTGAACTCGACGTTGAAGTCGATGCTGCGTAAGGTAGCTGCTGATCGCCCTAAAGATTGGGATAGATATATCCCTGCAGTGCTATTCGCGTACAGAGAGGTACGGCAGGAGTCAACGGGATTCTCGCCGTTCGAAATGATGTACGGTCGTAGTCCTAGGGGCCCAACTGACGTTCTTCGGGACATGATGACGTCGCCATCATCGGGAGACGATGAGCAGGTTTCGGTGTTTCAGTACCTTGTTGATTTAAGAGAAAGACTATCTTCAGCGCGCACTATAGCAGAAGAAGCTTCTGGTATCGCTTCGAAAAGAGCAAAAGACTATAAAGATAGAGGTTCCAAACTGAGAATTTTTAAGCCAGGAGACAAGGTTCTGTTGTTGTTACCTACGGACCATAATAAGTTATTGATGACATGGAAAGGCCCTTATGTTATTGAGCGAGTTGTTTCAAAGGTAGATTACGCTATCCACATTGATGGAACGAGTAAGGTTTTCCATGTTAATATGCTACAGAGATTTTATGAGAGACCACAGTATCTGTGTGCACAGACAAGACCAGAGGAGACTGTCTTCTCTACTGCTTGTACGGGGGTCGTAGACCAGTTGGACTGTGACGTAAGCGACACCGAGGCGCAGGAAGAGTTACAAATTCAATTGCCGGAGTTAACTCCGACACAAGGTTACAGGGACGTTAAAATTAACCCTGACCTTACGAGTTCAAGGAGTAGGGAACTTAAGACCCTGTTAGCGTCATTCCCGGATGTTGTTACGGATTTGCCGGGTCGCACTACGGTGATCCAGCACCAAATAAAGTTGACTTCGGATAAGCCAGTAGTTCTTAGACCGTATCCGTTGCCTTTTTCTTCGAGAGATAGAGTCATAAAGGAAGTTGAGTCAATGTTGAAGTTAGATGTGATAGAACCATCAACATCGCCGTATTCATCACCCATCGTCCTCGTGAAAAAACTTGATGGATCGGTGCGGTTCTGTATTGATTTTCGAAGATTGAACACTATTACGGTAGGCGATAGGGAGCCTATTCCGTTCCAGGAGGAATTAATAGCTTCATTGGCCGGGTCCACGTGGTTTTCCAAGATAGATTTGACGAAAGGGTATTGGGAAATCCCGCTTACTGAGGAGTCTAAACAATACACGGCGTTCCAAACGCCCATTGGATTATTCCAATTTAAGGTCATGCCATTTGGGTTGGTAAACGCGCCAGCGACGTTTGCACGATTAATGAGACTAGTGTTGAAGGACATACCTAATGTCGTGTCATTCTTTGACGATATAGCATGTCATACGTCGACATGGTCTGATCATATTCAGACACTAACAGTAATTTTTCAACGATTACGCCAGTTTGGGCTAACTGCTAAACCCGCAAAGATGGATTTGGCATGTCCAGAGATAATATTCTTAGGACATATTGTGGGTAGAGGGGTTCAGAGACCTGAAGTAACAAAAATTGACAAGTTAGTAGGGTTGCAAATCCCAAAAACAAAGAAACAAGTCAGAAGCTTAGTGGGAATTTTAAATTATTACAGAAAGTTCATTCCAAATTTTTCCTCCTTGTCATCTTCTCTTACTGACCTTACTAAGAAGGGACAACCCGATAAGGTCCAGTGGACGTCTGAATGTCAGACATCATTTGATAATTTGGTGACAGCATTATCATCGTCACCCATTCTGATATTACCCGATTTTCGATCTAATTTTATCCTCAGAACGGATGCGTCGGACTCTGGTGTCGGCGCTTGTCTTCTACAGGAGAAGAACGAATGTCTCCATCCTGTATGTTATGTCAGTAGGAAGTTATTGCAGAGAGAAAGAAAGTATTCTGTGATAGAGCGTGAGTGTCTTGCCATTGTGTGGTCCGTCCAGAAATTGGGACGTTATCTCATGGGACGAGAATTTTATATCCAGACAGACCACAAGCCACTGACATTTTTGTCGAAGAATCGTTCGTCCAGCCCACGCTTGTCTAGATGGGCATTGGCTTTGCAGCCGTATACCTTCGTTATTCAACCAATTCCAGGAACCAGCAATCATATCGCCGACTACCTTAGTCGAGCCTAGGGGAAGATTTCAGGAGCTTATACATCGGAGGACAGGAACATTGACAGGATCTGTGTGAATGAGTCGACTTTAAAATATTGACATTATAAATATGATATGAAGAATGGTTGATAGGTTGAATGGTTTTTGATTCGGTATTAAGTATGGTGGTTAGTTAGCTATTCATGATGTGACACATATATGCATATTGCAGACCATATTGATCCCCATATTTTCCCCTGATTTCGGTATTTTATATACTAGGGGAACTGCTAGGTCAGTTTTTTTAGTGTAGGTATTGCTCACGCTCACTCGTTGACAGTCATCTTGATGCGATTTGAAATTAATTGCATTAATTTTTTTGGGGTGGGGGATGATGTCACGAGTGGAGTGAGTGCAATTAAGGGGATTGCTACAGAGCGGGTGTAGAGTAAGAAGGGCTCACAGGAGACAAGCAAGTTAAGCGTGCTGTTGTGAGTAGTGGGGGGGGGGGGCGGTCTGAATGAGGCGAAAGCGCGGTATTACTATCACTGCAAGTTAGAAGGTCCTACGGATCGGACCTGTGAATAAGAGCCCATCGGGCGGACATAAAGGGAGCAGTCGAGAAGACTAGTGAGAGAGTCTTTCCAGTAATGACTGGTGTCGAGGACGGGCCGCAGAGCCACCTCGATGAGCACAGGGGATAGGCCAGCATAGGGCCGGAGGCCACACATAGGCCAGAAGTGAGGCTGTCAGTGCAGGACAGTAGAAGCACATAAAGTCGTGGCAGTCGGGCCACGGACAGGGACGTAGATATGAGAGTGAATGAGATACTATATTATTGCCATGATGATGGGCAAGTGAACTGATATAAGTTGTATGGCAATAGGAAGGTGATGTTGAGAGACTGCGGTGCCAGTGAATCATTAATGTACTATTAAGACCCTGAGGCCGAAGTGCCTTTAGGAGTAACTACCGGATTGTGGATCCGAGGGAGAGTGTGTGTGAGAATAAGGCCGTTGTACGGCAGTTCATTTCAATAATATAATGTATGTAATTGCGCTATTATATGTATAATTATGTTTAATAAATGTGTGAGTCTGATGGGTTGTTTTGTTAAGTGTTAACTTGTTTGTTCGTGATTGTCGTCCTGTCATAAACTATTACATCTCCCAGTCTGGGATCTGTGACAACATTGACAAGACAAGAACCATCAGAAGGACAGCTCTGATAGATCTAGAACTGAAGAAATTGAATGTGGACATTGCTGCCCTTCAGGAAACCAGACTCGCAGATGCAGGCTCCATCAAAGAACCAAACTACACATTCTTTTGGCAAGGTAAAAGAGCAGACGAAAAACGTATCCACGGAGTCGGTTTTGCGGTTAGAAACAGTCTGACCAAATTGATTGAAACACCTGTTGGAAAGTCAGAGCGCATTATCATGTTGAAATTGAAAACCGCCAAATCATCTGCTAACATCATCAGCGCTTATGCACCTACACTGGTATCCACTTCAGAAGACAAAGACCACTTTTACGATGCATTATTTCAGACTGTTAAAGAAATTCCTGCATCAGAAGACCTGTTCTTACTCGGAGATTTCAATGCTAGAGTGGGCAAAGAGAACACCAGCTGGCCTGACTGCCTAGGACATCAGGGCATAGGGAAGATGAATGAAAATGGCCAGCGCCTGCTAGAGTTCTGCGCTCAGAATCAACTCTGCATCACCAATACCTACTTTGCTGGAAAAGCCTGCCACAAGGTGTCATGGAAACACCCTAGATCAGGACACTGGCACCAGCTAGACCTAGCCTTGGTTAGGAGGAAAAAAACTCAACACAATCCGAAGAACCCGTACATACCACAGTGCTGACTGCAACTCTGATCATTCCCTTGTAATCTGTCTGGCAAAAATTGTTACCAAAACAGTCCATTGCAGGAAAAACAACTCGAAACCAAAGATCAATACACATAACGCAAAGGACAAGAGCGTGCAGCAGGAGTTTGTCAAGACCTTTGAACTCTCAATGTTTGGGAAATCCAAACCTGAAAATGTCCAAGACACCTGGAACCAACTGAAGACAGCAATTCACGAATCAGCAATATCCACTTTTGGCTCAAAGAAACCATCGAACAAGGACTGGTTCCAAGAAAATGCTGAAGTCTTACTTCCGATAATTGAAACCAAGAATGCTGCCCATCTAGATTATATCAAGAACCCATGTGATTGTCAAGGTTAGTTATAAATGTCGTGCTGGGTCACGACTTGAAGAGACTTGTTTTTTTCACGGTCTCGTTGATTATAGCCAGCGTAAATGTCCTTGAACTGTTCTCGTGAACAGTTTGTTTTTGTAACACTTTTTCTTAGAGATGGAAAGAAAGTGGGGCAAGATAGAATAAATGGATAAGTTAGGAGTGACGGTGCAATTCTCGACCCCGTGATTTTGATGAACTCTTACGAGGGAAGAGAGGGGGTGAGTAAGGATAGATAGTTTAAGACGCTTAGTCGCGTTCAGAAATTCGTACATAAAACGTAGAAAGCACGAGGGTTTAGAGATTTTAGTAATGGTTTTGACATTTTAATTTGACCTTGTCTGTTTCTAGTACAAGGCCGTGACCAACTTCCATGTAGATCTATTAATACTACGAGCTGAGCTCGATGGATGCACCAATCAAATCTAGGCATTTGGACGGTAATTTGCAGCTGGCCGCACAGTATAAAAGCGTAGCCATACCTATGTTCATTACTCCATACAGAAAATTCCATCTGTGCAGGCGTCGGCGTGATTCTGCCAGAGGAATCAGAAGACTGTTATTTTTATGTCTATGTCCATTATAGGCATTGCGATGAAGCCATATGCTCGATGGTGATATTTACCCACTGCTGTTGTCTACTGTTCCCTGATTCCTTATCAGGGACCAAGTGTAAGTGTTTGTCTGTTGATGATTCTGTTGGATGAACTACGAGTGGCTAATGTGGTTACTGCGTGGGTTCAATAGTAACTCCCTTAAGGATACACAGGATTAACAAACACAGGGTTCTGCTGGCAATCTTATTTATTCAAAAAGCCTAACAACGGTATCACTACCAAACAAAAAAAAAAGCCCAAAAAAAGAAACCCAGAAAAAGAAGCCCAACCAGCCATAAGCTGGAACAAGAGAAAAAGACAAAAATATGATTAGGATATAATGACAACATTAATCAGGCAATCAATGGTGGACATACATAGTAATAGTATTAATGTATTAAATCAAGCAACAACAACATAATATAGAATTTAAGCAATAACCAACTGGATATGTATGCATGGAATAAAATAGCGCTAAGGTTAATGAATAACAACTACAAGTGGCTATATCATATACACAAGGAGTTTCCTAGTACACTGGCAACATAAACTAATTAATGTACTAATCAAAGTATGAAGGACATAAATGAAGGGGCAAGAACACAATAGTTTCGCTCCACTGAGCCGGTGTACAACACATCCAGAGTGGCCATTCCATTTAATAACGCAGTGGCCAACATGGCCCACTGACCGTCCATAACACAGACGCTGCATCCCAATGCAGGCCATCCTCATAGGCCCACTCCCATTATTAGTACTAACCCGCCCCAGGGCTATTGTATTGGTTACTTCCCTTCCCAATCGATACTGAAGGGTCATGCCCTTTGACCTTGGCCGCGGAGCTATGCCGCCAGGCTAACATGTGTATGACACACCACTAGATACATAAAGTAATGTGTACATTCCTTAAAATGAAACTGTCCTTCACACACTTACGAAACTCATAGAAGCATAATACATCTGGATAACCATAATACATGCACATGATATATATATATATATGTCGGCGAGACTCATTGCAACATGTGTAGACTCACTGAAACATTGTTCATCCACCGCCGCACATAGAACAATCCTGGGGCTCACCCATGTGAGGCCCAGCTAATATTATACATCTCCAATACATGTAATTACTTACACATCTTAAACACTAAACACGCAATCACAATCACACTGCTCTCTATAGCATAGTGGTACTGGCAAGGTACACAAATACCCGTAATACAATCAAGTGTAGAGTGCCGCTCGCTGTAACATAAGCCATCCACATTAACATGTCAGGAAATCCTCACTGCCCACCACAACAAGGCAATGCTACACATACACTATATATAGGCACACAAGCAAATCTTGATAGCTTGGTTAGCGAGCCATCATTATCATCTAGCACCGCAAACGTTAACTTTGACAATAAAGTCACAACATCAAGACACTGTACTGCAAAGCGCATCTTACACGAATAATGACAATGGCAATTACCGTTGAGCCGGACTCATAATGGTCTCTGTAGATCAGCATTCTCTACGTGGCATCCCCGAAAGGGGGGGGGGGTGCGCAAATTAAAGTCACTTCTAATATAATAGTCTCCAACTTACCCAAAGTTTCTCCGGGTCCTGTGCTACCGCTACATGCCTTATGGGGCGGGGTGGCGATGGCAAGCGTCGGCAAGCCTCTGAGCTGCTACGGGCCCGGGTTGCTGGGCTGGGTTCACTGTGCTGTCGGCTCTTGTCTCCTGCGTCTATGATGGAGTGTGTTGACCACTCGAACCGCATCTTATTTATGAGCCCGCGCGGGCGTCCGAGAGAGCTATTACGTAGCCCGTGTTGCACAAGTGAAAGGCTCGGACATGGAGTCCAGCCCGACAACATAACCGGTTAGGGTCCTAACACAATCGAATTTACAGTACGGTTAAAAGGGTGCACACAAAAGTCAATTAGGTATCCCAGTAAACTGCAGAAATTACTCTAACAACCCCTCCAGCAATAATTGAATAAATTTGACCCAGGTTGGATTTATCGGGGATAACATGCGTCTAACTCATAGTTTGCTTTAAATCCGAGACCCTCTTATTAATTATTTCAATAGGATATGTGCATCAAAGTACAACAAAATTGGTACCATTATAAAGTAGAAACTTGCTGCTAAAATTCTAACTGACTACTTATACCAGAAACCCGGTAATAGTTTTAATATAAATTTTCAAAGTGTCAGGACTAACAACATTCGACAATTTTGTGCGCGATACTTTCGTCCATTAATACGACGTATCTCCATTGATAACAAACGTTATCATGAGTACCTATTTTGTACCGATAGGGTATTGTCTACTCTCAAAAATGAATTCGGGTTCCCGTCTTTCTGTCGGTGGATAACAACGAGTGAGCGAGTTGTAAGAAACTCAAAGCCATGATATAAGAGTTGGAAGCCCGGTACATTTCCAACTGACCAATCAAAATGCGCGCTTTTCACCGTGATGTGAATAACGGGTCCCGCGCTAGTATTACAAGGGAAATAATCCAATTAATGGTACTCGGCCAAGTGTCCATAAACTACTATGAGTGGCCGTCCCTCACTCACGCACCAGAGTTACCATGAAAGCACATTAAAAATAGAAAGTCGTTCATCCTCTCACATTCTCCCCTGCTAAGTCACGTAGTCCCTTACGTGACACATACATCAATTCAAAGGTTTACAAAAGACCACTGAAGGTATAATCAAACTCTAAGGGGCTATGATACCATCACTTAGGGTAGAACAATTGCAAAATACACACAGTGAACCGAAGTACAACAATGGTCCATCCTCTTTATAACTACTAACAGGTGGCGTGAACCGGCTAAGTTACTACTGGCATCCTGAAGATGTACACAACAGTCTCAGCTCTGGCTGTAGTAAGTTACATCATATGGACAAAACAACAGGTCCCAGACCTGCAACGGTGGTCCCAGACCACTATCAGGGTTAACGTAGGATCGAACAGTACAAAAAAATGCAATATGCTATAAGGGCACTAGGGCAATGAAAAAGGTAGGGTCAACATAGGCATTAAAAGTAATTGTGGAGAAAGCTAACATGGGCATACTCTCTAACTTAAAATCTTGAGGCGGAGCTCCCTTGGATTCGGTGGTCTATCATCTGGCCTGATGGAAACTTGGGGGGGGGGGGGTCTTGATGGGTACGCTCCCCTGCTCTTTCTGCACTCACCGTCAATGTCTAATGTCAATCACTAATAGGAGTCAGAGGTCCAATCTCTGGGGTTGTCTGTGTGGGCGGCTGGACCTTCGCACAGGAGGTAGGCGCTGGGAAGTTGTCATCCCAGGTTGAGGGTCCGGTCGGGCTGCAGGTGGCTGGCAGGGGTGGTGAGCCGGGAAGTACCAGACATCGGTCGACGCAGGCAGTGGAGGCGGGTGCTGTGGACGTGTGTTGACCACTGGGGGGTGAAATAACCGCAAGAGGTCTCCGTTGACCGCAGTGGCATCTCCATCTGGGTTTCTGATGGTAAAGTAACCACCATGAGGCGGGGGAACAGACAGGACGGTGTGCACAGGACCGGGGTACGGGTCCTGGATCTTGTGTCGACCAGGATAGTGGTGCTTGACAAGGACATGGTCGCCCGGCTGAAGATGGGCGGCGTTGTGGGGGGTTGTCCTTCGTGCGTCCTGCAGAAGGTGCGTGGACTCCACCTTCCTCGCTACCTTCGCCCTCAGTTCGTTAAGCCGTTGTATATGCCGCTGGACGTAGTCGCCTGCCGAAGTGGAGGCTGGTGTCTTGTCGCCCAGATAGACATCCAATGGCAGACGTGGTTTCCTGCCAAACAAGAGCTCGTAAGGGGACACTCCAGTGGAAGAATGGGGGGTGGCATTGTAACAGAAAGTTAATTCCGGCAGGTATTCTCGCCACCTTAACTTCTGTTCTGGGAGTAAGGTGGTCAGCAGACTGAACATAGTGCGGTTGAACCGTTCGCACTGGCCGTTGCCCTGTGGATGATAAGCGGTGGTGCGGGACTTGGTGATGCCATAGTGGCTGCAGAGCTGGCGTACCACTTCAGCCTCGAACTGCCGTCCCTGGTCGGAATGTAGCCTCTCTGGAACCCCATAGTGGACAATCCACGAGTGAATGAGGTGGCGAACAACTGTCGCTGCTGTCTGGTCCTTGGTTGGCACTGCTACTGTCCACTTGGTGAAAACATCTGTCATGACCAGTATGTTCTCGTAGCCATCAGTAGTGGGCTCAATTTTTGCGAAGTCCATGGCCACAATTTGCAAGGGGTGAGTGGCCACAAGATGACCAGTGGGTTTGGCGACACGGACAGGGGGATGCTTAGACCGCTGGCACCGCTCGCACTGTTGGCAATACTGTTGAACCATACTGGTTTGGTCTGGCCAATAGGTCCGTTGTCGTATATGGGCGAGTGTTCGCTCGGGGCCTTGATGTCCGGTGCCGTCGTGTGCAAACCTAATAGCAGTTTCACGATATTTGGATGGTAAAACTACCTGTTTTACTTCTCCGTGGACTGGGTCGAGAATCTTCCGCACTAGTATGCTGTCGTGGATGGAAAGCTTGTGCCACTGTTTCAGTATGGCGAGGGTGTCACTAGTTAGGTCTTTGCGCTCTATGGCTGTGGGTTTTTGTTGCGCCCTTACTGCTCGGTAGACAACTTGGATGGCTGGATCATCTTCTTGGGCAGCTGCTAGGTCTTCGTTATTGAGGGAGGGAATAAGGGCTTTGGCAGGAGACAGGTGCAGATGGTTCACAAACACCTCCTCTCCAACCGTGGTGGCAACTTCCAATGGGAGGTGTGTGGTAGACTGCAGGCAGGCGGAAGCAATAGTTACCAATTCATCAGCGTCCTCGTCGGGTGGTGCCGGAAGGGGGTGTCGGGACAGAGCATCAGCATTCGCATTTTCCTTCCCCGAGCGGTACTTGATATCAAAGTTGAACATTGCGAGCTCAGCTATCCAGCGTTGTTCCACTGCACTGCGTTTGGAAGACAGAATATGACTTAGGGGGTTGTTATCGGTGTATACGGTGAAGCAGTTGCCCAGCAAATATCCCCGGTATTTCTCGGTTATGGCCCACTTCATTGCTAGTAGTTCCAGCTTGTATGAACTGTATCCACGCATCTTCCTCTCGTTGGGCCTCAATCCTCTGCTTGCGTAAGAGATTACACGTCGTCGTCCGTCCTTCTCCTGGCTGAGGACAGCACCTAGACCCTCATGGCTAGCATCTACTTCCAAGACGAAAGGCTTGTCGAAATCAGGGTAGGCCAACATTACTGCGTCGCTGTAGAGGGCATCTCGCAGTTCCAGGAAGGCTTGTCGGCATTCAGTCGTCCATAGCTCACCCAGTTTTTGGTGCTTCTTGTAGCTGCCTTGGTTCTGCTGGTTTGCCTTGCTGATGACTTCATGGAGGGGGCGGGCTATTCTGGCGAAATGCTTTATGAAACGACGGTAATAGCCCACCATCCCCAGAAAAGTCCTTAGGTCTCTCATGGTCTTCGGCATAGGATATTCCGTTATGGCGCGGACCTTGTCTTCATCAGTAGAGATCCCCTCATTCGAGATAGTGTGTCCTAGGAAGGGTACTGAAGAGCGGGCAAATGAGCACTTGTTGGGATTTAACCTGACGCCAATGGTGCGAAGTCGAGTGAAGACAGACTCCAGTCTCTCCAGATGTTCGGCAAGGGTTGGCGAAAAGACTAACAGGTCGTCCAGGTAGACCAGCAGTATCTTGAATATGAAGTCACTCATTGTGGACTGCATCAATCGCTGGAAGGTGGCCGGGGCGTTGCACAGACCAAAGGGCATCCTATTGTATTCGTACAGGCCAAAGGGGCAGATGAAAGCAGTCTTCTCTCGAGATTCTTCCGACATAGCAACTTGATGGTAACCACTGGCGAGGTCTAGGGTTGAGAAGAATTTTGAGCCACCTAGTATGTCTAAACACTCGTCAATCCTGGGAAGTGGGAATGCGTCCTTCCTGGTTATGTTGTTCAGCTGGCGGTAGTCGACACATAGTCTCAGCTCGCCTGACTTCTTGCGGCAAACAACAATGGGTGAGGCATAGGGGCTACTACTTGGTTGGATCACGCCACGACGCAAGAGGTCCTCAATATGTTCTTGCACTTCCTTCAACTGAGATGGCGGGATCCTTCGGTATGGTTGGGAGACTGGCGTGTCATCCGTCACTACTATATTATGTTGCACTCTATCCGTATATCCCAGTTCAGCGTCCGTCCAGGCAAAGACATCTTGGTGTGTGACCAGTAAGTCCCTTAGCGTGGTTTGCTCGTAGTTGTTTAGGGTTGGGATTGAAACCATCTCGGTAAGCTTTTGTAGAGCCTCAGGTGTGGGGCCTTGTCTTGGTGGGTGATTAACGGGGGACCTCGGCGACTCGCAGTTGACGTGGTTGACATGTACAGCAGGACTGGCAGGGTATATCTTTCCCAGAGGGGCACGGGCTGGCAAAACAACATCTTCATCCGTCTCATTCACGACTAGAACCTTCAGCTTCCCATCTATTGGAGTCACATAGGTTGTCAGAACAGCCAAGCCTCGGCGTGGACCATCTACTATCGCTTCTAAAATTACCGTCTCTTGGTTTCGGGTATTGCCTCCTGTTGCTACTACTGTCTTGACGGTGCGAGCTGGTATCACCGTGGCTTGCTTGGGGGCTCTAGCGTAGGGGTGCTGCTGTTGTGAGGAGTTTGGTGAGGGCAAGGTTACATCCAGATGGTTTAGGACATTCATCCCTATCAGGCACGAATTCAGGGCAGGACCGTCCCCACTCAGGACGAAGACTATTCGATCTTGGGCTGTCTGTCCATCCACTGTCACATCAGCAACCATGTACCCCTCATATGGAATGCTGAGTCCATTCGCCGCGGTCAGTTGGTAGTGTTGAGTGGGCCTCTGCAATTTTCCCTTGAAGTGCCGCTGGTAGATCGCCGAGGTGACAGTCGTGACTTGTGATCCGGTATCGATGGTCCCAGTGACCGGTATTCCATTCAACTGTACCGTCCTGACAGGGAGCTCCCCAACCGCTCGTCGTGTGAATGAGTCCTCACTTGACCCATCTGTAGCCGGACTCTGGTCTACAGGGGTCGCCCTTCCCCCTGTGGCTTGCGTTGATAGCGGCGGCAGTCCTTTGCGAAGTGTCCCTGTCGTCCACACTGGAAACAGGCTCCTGGTCCCTTCTCAGTTCGTTGCCCCCTCGTCCTTCTTCTCCGGTGGCTGAGTGGCTCCTCCTCAGCCAACCGAGACAGGAGAGCTTCCATTTTCTCCAGCCTGCCGTTGAGATCAGCGATGGCCCGGTCGCTGGTGTTAGCAGTGGCGGCGGCGGAGTGTTGGGGTGGCCTGTTGTCAGCCCTGGTCGCAATGGCTTGGACGTGGCTGTCGGGGTGTCCCCTGTCGTCATACCAGCGGATGGCAGTGTTCCGGATGTCCAGGAAGGTGGCATCTGGATGCTGGAACCTGTATTCACGGAGCTGGGCCGTGAGCGATTCGCTTGAGAGGGCCCCCATGAAGATGTCCCTCAGGATGCTCTCTTCATATATGGGCTCCCTCAGGGCAGACTGGCGCTTGGTAAGGGCGTCGAACATATCCCTCAGCCGATGGGAGAAACCCCTCACCGTCTCCCCTGGTCGTTGGCGGCACTGGCTCAGGGCTATGAACAGGTCGCGGGTGACCGGTGTTCTCCGAAAGCCTCCAGTATACACTGGAGAGCTCTCTCAGGATCTCGCTGCACCTCCCGGGGGTGGCACTTGAGTTCCGCCCTCACCTCGGGGCCGACGCTGTTTAGAAGGATGGTGAGGCGGCGGTCCTCGGAGAGTTCTGGCCTGCTGGACCAACAGGCCCGGAGCTGTCCCTCAAACCTCTCTGCACCTCCTCTCCCCATGTCGCCGTAGAATGTGTCGATCCTCGGCTGCTCTGCTGCCATTATAATGTAGGGCTGTGTTGGCATTGGCGGTGGTGCGGGGGGTTGTTCCTCATCTGAACTTCGGCTTCCTGTTGTTCGTGGCATGGTTGGGCTTTCTAGACTTACAAACTAACCCTTCTGTGTATCCCACTTCCTGACACCAGAAAATGTTGGATGAACTACGAGTGGCTAATGTGGTTACTGCGTGGGTTCAATAGTAACTCCCTTAAGGATACACAGGATTAACAAACACAGGGTTCTGCTGGCAATCTTATTTATTCAAAAAGCCTAACAACGGTATCACTACCAAACAAAAAAAAAGCCCAAAAAAAGAAACCCAGAAAAAGAAGCCCAACCAGCCATAAGCTGGAACAAGAGAAAAAGACAAAAATATGATTAGGATATAATGACAACATTAATCAGGCAATCAATGGTGGACATACATAGTAATAGTATTAATGTATTAAATCAAGCAACAACAACATAATATAGAATTTAAGCAATAACCAACTGGATATGTATGCATGGAATAAAATAGCGCTAAGGTTAATGAATAACAACTACAAGTGGCTATATCATATACACAAGGAGTTTCCTAGTACACTGGCAACATAAACTAATTAATGTACTAATCAAAGTATGAAGGACATAAATGAAGGGGCAAGAACACAATAGTTTCGCTCCACTGAGCCGGTGTACAACACATCCAGAGTGGCCATTCCATTTAATAACGCAGTGGCCAACATGGCCCACTGACCGTCCATAACACAGACGCTGCATCCCAATGCAGGCCATCCTCATAGGCCCACTCCCATTATTAGTACTAACCCGCCCCAGGGCTATTGTATTGGTTACTTCCCTTCCCAATCGATACTGAAGGGTCATGCCCTTTGACCTTGGCCGCGGAGCTATGCCGCCAGGCTAACATGTGTATGACACACCACTAGATACATAAAGTAATGTGTACATTCCTTAAAATGAAACTGTCCTTCACACACTTACGAAACTCATAGAAGCATAATACATCTGGATAACCATAATACATGCACATGATATATATATATATATGTCGGCGAGACTCATTGCAACATGTGTAGACTCACTGAAACATTGTTCATCCACCGCCGCACATAGAACAATCCTGGGGCTCACCCATGTGAGGCCCAGCTAATATTATACATCTCCAATACATGTAATTACTTACACATCTTAAACACTAAACACGCAATCACAATCACACTTCTCTCTATAGCATAGTGGTACTGGCAAGGTACACAAATACCCGTAATACAATCAAGTGTAGAGTGCCGCTCGCTGTAACATAAGCCATCCACATTAACATGTCAGGAAATCCTCACTGCCCACCACAACAAGGCAATGCTACACATACACTATATATAGGCACACAAGCAAATCTTGATAGCTTGGTTAGCGAGCCATCATTATCATCTAGCACCGCAAACGTTAACTTTGACAATAAAGTCACAACATCAAGACACTGTACTGCAAAGCGCATCTTACACGAATAATGACAATGGCAATTACCGTTGAGCCGGACTCATAATGGTCTCTGTAGATCAGCATTCTCTACGTGGCATCCCCGAAAGGGGGGGGGGGTGCGCAAATTAAAGTCACTTCTAATATAATAGTCTCCAACTTACCCAAAGTTTCTCCGGGTCCTGTGCTACCGCTACATGCCTTATGGGGCGGGGTGGCGATGGCAAGCGTCGGCAAGCCTCTGAGCTGCTACGGGCCCGGGTTGCTGGGCTGGGTTCACTGTGCTGTCGGCTCTTGTCTCCTGCGTCTATGATGGAGTGTGTTGACCACTCGAACCGCATCTTATTTATGAGCCCGCGCGGGCGTCCGAGAGAGCTATTACGTAGCCCGTGTTGCACAAGTGAAAGGCTCGGACATGGAGTCCAGCCCGACAACATAACCGGTTAGGGTCCTAACACAATCGAATTTACAGTACGGTTAAAAGGGTGCACACAAAAGTCAATTAGGTATCCCAGTAAACTGCAGAAATTACTCTAACAACCCCTCCAGCAATAATTGAATAAATTTGACCCAGGTTGGATTTATCGGGGATAACATGCGTCTAACTCATAGTTTGCTTTAAATCCGAGACCCTCTTATTAATTATTTCAATAGGATATGTGCATCAAAGTACAACAAAATTGGTACCATTATAAAGTAGAAACTTGCTGCTAAAATTCTAACTGACTACTTATACCAGAAACCCGGTAATAGTTTTAATATAAATTTTCAAAGTGTCAGGACTAACAACATTCGACAATTTTGTGCGCGATACTTTCGTCCATTAATACGACGTATCTCCATTGATAACAAACGTTATCATGAGTACCTATTTTGTACCGATAGGGTATTGTCTACTCTCAAAAATGAATTCGGGTTCCCGTCTTTCTGTCGGTGGATAACAACGAGTGAGCGAGTTGTAAGAAACTCAAAGCCATGATATAAGAGTTGGAAGCCCGGTACATTTCCAACTGACCAATCAAAATGCGCGCTTTTCACCGTGATGTGAATAACGGGTCCCGCGCTAGTATTACAAGGGAAATAATCCAATTAATGGTACTCGGCCAAGTGTCCATAAACTACTATGAGTGGCCGTCCCTCACTCACGCACCAGAGTTACCATGAAAGCACATTAAAAATAGAAAGTCGTTCATCCTCTCACAATTCAACAATGAGCGAGGAGCTGAACGTAATTTTTCCAGTAGGACAGGATTGCCGCACATTCTAGAAGTGCTACCCAAGAATGCAAGACAAAGATGTATATTAACTTGCAACTAGATCTAGTATGAATGTTTGGCATACCCAACTGTGAATTGAAATTGATTTGTCTGGATGAGGCTGGGGATTGCCAGCCCATCCTAGAGTAGATCTAACTTAACTACGTCAGTTTGTATTGACGAGCTTGATCCATTATAAGCGGTAGGCACAAATAGCTGAGATGACATTGTCGCCAGAGACATGAGTATTTTGCTTGATAGATAGTAGGCAGACTATATCTGAGAGATAGATAATTCATACTTAAATTGTTAGTGAGTCAGAATGATCTTAACCTTATAGGAATCTAGAGGAGACTTCTAGTGACATATTATTGAATTTTCATTTGATGCTGCTGATGTTGTCTTTTTAGTATGTAAGAGATCTAGACAAAATTGTTAGGATATTTAAGGTAATTAAATTTGTGGCCCTGCAGGTCTGTTGATAAAAACCTTATTCAGATTGTTATTAGTGTGTGGCATGGTACGAAAGCTTAATTAGTAAATACCTCTCGATTTTAAAATGCAGTCATAACCCCATTAATTCAGAACACCCACTCTGTAACACTATCACCCAGACCAGACTCGTAACAGTGATAGTACAAAACAGAAATTAATTAACGCCAAGAGCAATGTACAGAAAGCTACCAGACACCGTGTAAAGCAATATTGGACAAAGCTCTGCACTGCCATTCAGGCTGCTTCAGATACAGGGAACCTGAAAGTCATGTACGACGGTCTGAAGACAGCTCTGGGTCCTACAGCAAACAAGATTGCCCCACTGAAATCTCAGAGCGGAGATCCTATCACTGACAAAAACCAACAGATGGCACGCTGGGTGGAGCACTATTCAGATCTTTACTCCAAGGAAACAAACATCAACACGGAGGTGCTTCAAAATGCACCAAGCATGGAAACCATGGAAGAACTGGACACAGAACCCACATTGCAAGAACTTAGAAAGGCAATTGTCAGACTACCCAGCGGCAAAGCACCTGGAAATGATGGCATCCCAGGCGAAGTACTGAAGTACGGAAAAGACGCTCTTCTACCACATCTTTATGAGCTACTACTACAATGCTGGAGAGAACGTGAGATTCCCCAGGACATGAGAGATGCTAACATCGTGACCCTCTACAAGAACAAAGGAGACAAAGGAGATTGCAATAATTATAGAGGAATCTCACTCCTCAGCATAACTGGGAAGACCATCGCAAGGGTAATACTATCACGCCTGCAAGTCCTGGCAAACAGAGTCTACCCTGAATCACAGTGTGGGTTTCGAGCTGGCCGATCAACAATCGACATGATATTCTCCTTACGGCAGCTCCAAGAGAAATGTAGAGAGCAAAACAAACCATTGCATCTAGTTTTCGTACATTTGACCACGGCATTTGACACCGTCAGCAGATCTGGCCTCTTCGCTGTCTTGAAACAGATCGGATGTCCACCAGTTCTCCTTAGCCTCATCATATCCTTCCACAGCAACATGAAAGCAACAGTACAGTTGGATGGTACTGTGTCCGACAGCTTGGAGATGAATAGCCGTGTCAAACAAGGCTGTGTCCTTGCCCCCACCCTCTTTGGGATCTTCTTCTCAGTGCTTCTCAGCTGTGCTTGCAAGGATTCAGAGGATGGAGTGGACCTTCACACAAGATCCGATGGAAAGCTATTCAACTTGTCAAGGCTTAAGGCAAAGACCAAGGTTAGACAGTTGCTTATTAAAGAGCTCTTATTCGCTGATGATGCAGCACTTGTGGCCCATGATGAGGAGACACTACAACGGCTGATGGATCGCCTGTCATCTGCATGCGAGGCCTTCGCACTCACCATCAGTGTCAAGAAAATAGTCGTGCTGGTGCAGGGCGTCTCCCAAGAGCCGACGATCACACTCAACGAAAAACCATTAGAAGTGGTGAGCAAATTCACATACCTTGGGTCAACAGTAACATCTAATCAGTCCTTGGATGATGAACTTGATATCCGGATCGGGAAAGCAGCCACCACTTTCAGCAGATTGATGAAGAGAGCTTGGAACAACACACGGCTCACAATGAAGACCAAGATGCTGATTTACAGAGCATGCATACTGAGCACTCTGATGTATGGCGCAGAAACATGGACAACCTATGCTCATCAAGAGAAGAGATTGAACAGTTTCCACCTGAGATGTCTTCGCCGCATTCTGAACATTAGGTGGCAGGACAAAGTCACAAATGCAGAAGTCCTGGAAAAAGCCAAACTACCAAGTCTCACAGCTCTCCTGAAGCAACGCAGATTGCGATGGCTAGGCCACGTCAGACGAATGGAGGACGGGCGCATACCCAAAGACATGCTGTATGGAGAACTGAAGGAAGGCTCAAGACCAAAAGGACGCCCAAAGCTCCGGTTCAAGGATGCATGCAAACGTGACATGAAGTCTTTCCAGATCAATGACGGAAACTGGGAATGCACAGCAGAAGAAAGAGACGCATGGCGACACCAACTACGCCAAGGAATGAAACATCATGATGCAGACTGGCTAAACAACATGAAGCAGAAAAGAGAACGGAACAGGAAAGAAGACAGAAATGCTGAAACATCAGGAACATTTACATGTGACAACTGCCAGAGAGTGTGCAGGTCTCGGATAGGACTCTCCAGCCAAGAAGAAGATGCACTTAGATTAACCGATGTGCTTCATAGTTTGTTTTTATATGAGTATGTGTGTATAAATGCTTCTTCGTGTGTCTGTGTGTATGCATGTGTTAACCACATGACATTGTTTAAGTTGCCCCCTCTTACATGCTGCAATGTCCACCATCTCACGTAGATGTACGGATGCCATATATATATGAAAAGTTATGATTTATTGATACAACTTTTTGGAAGAAATTCATACCGTATGTCTCAGACACTTTGGACTCTTACAACTATGGCCAAGGAGAAGGATGGGGTTAATGTCAGGTTTAAGGTTTGGGATAGGGTTAGGAAAAGTTAAGGTTTAAGGATAGGGGTAGAATTTTGAATGAAAAGATCTCCTGTTTAAATATCTTGATTATGGGTGAATGTCAATGTCACAAAAGGCTTACTTAAGCATGAAGTATCTATTTCAACTTCTTCATGTGTGTTACATTACATGAACTAAGTGATACTTGTCCATTTGTCTCAACAGTACAGCATCCAGTGATCTCAGTTCTGTATCATGCTTGGAAAGTGAGCAGCTGACAACACTGTCCAACAAGATTGTTGAAGTCAGAGGCACAGATTGGTCTACAACTACATCTGACAGCATCACTTCACTGGGGGTCCTTGCAGGTCAGTACCAACCGTAAGGTTTGATACACCACTTTTTTGTTTTGAGTATGAACTTTGTTTCTTTGTGTAAAACCTATATTGGAGGTTACCATGTGATATTAAAGTGAATAGGCCAGCTGCTTTGTTGTGTCTGTGGAACTCTGTGGATAAGCCTGCTTCTGTCCTCACTCTTTCTGCCCCCCCCCCCCAACCACCCCTCCTCTCCTCCTCCATCTCTGCCCCTACCCTCTGCTCACACCTCTCCTCCTTCTCCCCCCCCCCCCCAGCAATCCTGTTTTCATTTTGAATGGGAAAATGATCAGCGAACAATTCTCCATACAGTAAAGCACACACAAAATAATATGTTCAACACTTTTGGAAATAAGATGAGGCAAAATGGCTCCAGTGTGGTTCGTGATATAATAACCATCAATTTATTGCTGAAATGTCTTATTCACTGTCTTGCCTTGAACCTAACTTTGTGTAGCTGTATTTCAATATAATGGCTTAGGTTATGGAACAGTGTGCTTTCTGAGACTAATCGTGACCCAGTACTCCTGTTTATAATTGGCCAAGAGTGGTTCAAGAGCAGTTGTGTGGACATATTTTGTGTCTGGTTACATGCAAATTAAAAATTATAGATCAGTCATAGAATAAAGGAACTGATCATTAAAACATGTAGACAGATATTTTTTTTATTCTCTCTGATATTGTTTCACCAGGTGGCCTTCCAGTTTCTGTTTTAGAAGATCTGGGACCTGATCAAATTTCCAGTATAAGCTCATCCGCCATCACAAACATGGATGCAACTACTTTTGCCGCTGTAAGTAATACAATATTTGTACATGTATTTGTGTGATACTGCCCAGAGATTGAGATGTCTGCAGTACACAAATTGAATTCAAACACAACAACACTGCGAGCAATGGAATTTACGAATAAGGCAGGAGTCAATTCTTGAAGATTATATCCCAGGATCTCAATTTTTTTTTTTTTTTGGTAGTGTAGCTGTAGGAGTGGAATTATGAAGAATTTTGCTGCATTATTTAATCCAATTCTGCCCTGGAGATTCACAGATGTAGTAAAACTGTTAATTCAGGCTTGTTACAATTTATTTTTTATTTAATTTTTTTTAAATCACGAAAAATAACTGGGAATATAAATAATTTTGAAAAAAATATGAAAAGATGAATAGTCAATAAGCATTTTTTAAAAATGGCAGGCAACTGAAAATGGAACCTAAGATCTCCATTGATTAGGCAAACAGCCTACCAACTAAGTAAAATTGCAAGTTGAGGAATGGGTTATTGCAACCAAATAAACCCAGGTTTTAAGATATCTCCAAAAACACTGCCCAGTCCAACTCAAGAGTTGGCGGCCTTTCTGAAAGGAAGAAGCATTTCGAGATTTTTTATGGAATTCAACTTAAAAGTGAACTGCAACACTCATGAATGTACACTAGTAGTATTATTTCTCATATGAAGTTTTCTTTTTAATACTTGCTGACCTTTGGTCAGACCAAATGAATTAATACTTTTTGACACTCTCACATATAAATCAATGATTTTCTTTATGCTTTTGTAAGCATAGATGTGTAAAAAATATATGCGAGAAATTAATTCTCTATTTTCAATCACACCAACTCCACTGACAGGTCTTCACTGTTAACAAAATCAGTAGTTTGAGTAGTGTCCAAGCTAATGCTGTGACACGTGTACAATTAGCATCACTCAGTCCTGCACAGCAAAGTGCGGTCTCTCAAGTGGCAACAACCACCACCGACACTGGCGGCGATAACGGTGAGAACCAATTTCTGTCTTTGAAGAGATTTACATACCAGTCCTTGGCTGAAATGTCATGTAAGTTCTTGTGCTTCTGTGGCCAAGACTTCTAATGTGGTAACAGAAAAGATGGTTTAGGATGGAGACCAACAGGTTTTTGATATAGGAAACAGGTGGCTGGATCATAATTTTGTTCTTTCTTTTTTTACACAGATATGTTCATTTGTGAGAAATGATTTATTTTTTACTAATATAAATCTTGGTGTTTACAGCACCTGTCAAATGAAACAGTTGAACACAAGTATTGTGTATACACATCTTTGGTTTTGTTGTCACTGTTTTGACTTGTTTGAACTCTTTGTGAACATTTTCACACTGGAGAGACTTTACAAAGGTGGAATGGAAACTTATATTATAATCGGTGTTACTACATCACATGATAATTATCTAAACTTGGAACAAGTGCGCGAAATGTACTAAATTTGGTAGAACAAGGGAAAACAAATTTAGACGTAAAAAGAGGACTTATCACAGGAATTCACATAACAATATAATGCCCGTGGATGTGTTTCTCTTTCTGTGCACATGATTACTGTCATTGTGTATCTCTGCACAGCAAATTCTGACCACCATGCAAATGTTTACCAGACATTTCTGTGTCAATCATCAAATATACTTTATAATAATTCTGGCAGTTATGCCTGAGAAATTCTTAATGCTGATTATGTTAAATACAATTTGAAAGAAATGAACTCACCATTGACTAAGACATTTTCTCTCTTTTATTTCATAAATCCAGGAGCCTCAGATGTCAAGATGACATATACAGTTGTGCTGATGATGATGTTTTTTGCAAGCTTTGCCCATTTCATTGTGATGTAAAACTCCTGAACTATTTTGAACATACCGTCCACTACTGACTTGTTATACATTCCAGCTATTTGTTTCAGTATTTTTTTTATTACCTATACTTGATGTCTACAGTTCCAATTGGTAGAACTGTTGTTTTATCAAGAATATGACATGTATTTGTTGATTTTCTTCTAAACTAGATGTAGTTTTTAATTTGAATGTTGGTCACAATACCCATTTTAAAATAATATTAGGTATTTTAACGTCACAAACAGTTTGTTTATACATATTTCTGATTACAAAAAATAACTGCTTTACTTCTCAGGAAATCTGAAACTACATGAACAGTACAAATCAAACACAGACACTGACAAATTCAATACAGGAAACATCCCGTTTCCTTAGTTATTTCTTTTTCCACTTCATCTTTAAATCAAAGGATATTAATTTCAGTTTTGTCAGAAGTTATTAACAGTAAGGGTTAGTAGATACTCGCTGGTCCATATTTGAAGAGGCCATCAATCTTTCCATTCCATGCCTGTAACTTAGGCATGATTCCTCCTGTCACGCTGAAGAGTCGTACACTGTTTATGTCTCCTCCCTTGACTTACTTGAAGACAACACTATAACCTTAGGACTGTCATACCACGATAAACATTGCAGTGAGAAGTGAACGGATAGACTGAGTGACGGTATGGAGCATGGGAGAAATACCAGTGCTGCAATAGGGCGTGTGGCTTGGAGTGGAAGGGTTAAGTAAATAAGCCACGAGATCTGGATTCTACACAAATGTGATGGTTTGGGTAATTTATAACTCAACTGGCACTTGACAAAATCCCCACCTCTGAGGATTGATCTCCTTTTCAATCTCATAATTAGTCATGAATGTTTTTTATTCCAAACTGTCCACAAATGTTGTTGCTAATTCCAAAGCCTTTCTGTGATCCAGTTAAACTATACTCTGTTGTAATGTTAGACTTGTTCAAATAACTTGTTATTGACCTGCCTTGTTTTTACATATTTTAAAAAAACATATACGATACATTATTGTATTACAATGTATAATCATCTGGCATTTATAGAATTCTCACTTAAGTCTGTTGAAGTTTTTCAAAGTTTTATAAACTTTGTTACAGCAGCACTGAAGTTAGGCAGTATTTATAATACAGTATTTAAAATAAAAACAAAGACAGATAATGTAAAACATTGAAGATTGATGTATCGAATTGTCGTTAGGGTAAAATGTGACAAAGAAAATTTCCTTTGTGTATTGTCAAACTAAAATAGATCTAGCTGCTCTGAGTTAATCATTGAATTGAATATTGTACTACTTTTCCTTTACACTCATACTACGTGTAGTAGAGGATCTGTGGAACATAAGAATTAACATTTTTAGGTAGAATAGAAATCATATATACTTTGAGAAAACGGGAAAATCATACACTCCCCGGGATTCCCAATTTCTTGTCCTCCCTCATGTATATTTCCAGCAATTTATTGGTAATGTAAGACTACTAGTCTTTGTTTACCAGGATGTTTTAATGGTGTAAAGTATATTCTTGGGTTAGACTTTGGATAAGTGACACAAATGTTGGCTAGCAGACCCTGCACTTTTGTTGTCTGTCTTTCCGAACTTTGTAACTGTTACAATACATAAGTTACTATCTACCACATAATATATGGTGTTGTTTAATGGTATTCATATGTTCGTTGCTACACATTTTGATACTTTTCAATATAAACTGCTATCGATCACTAAGGCCTTGGATTTGGAAAAGGCAATATGGCCATACCTTTAGATTGCTGAAGGGTCATATAAGTTGTCTGCCCACCTCTATGACAGTTTAGTTTAGCCTTGTTTTTCACATAAGTCAGTTATTTCAATTATGTCTTCAACTTTTCAACTCAAAGTGTTATCAGTAATTGAGCTGACACTTTATCTTCTTAAAATCAGATCTTGAAGACTTGAGAAACATCGTTCTGATTACACTGATAAAACTCTCCCTCATATGTCAAACGTGACTATGCCGCTCCCCAAGTATGACACTGCTTAAAAATTATCAAACAAAGTGCATAATCTAACCCGATACAGAAGAACAGGCAAAAACAGGTGGTAGGGTACGTCATGTCATCACTAGACGTGACTATTCGACTTTTGGCAGATCAAACATCCAAAACAAAACTTACAGCAACTGATAAGTAAAATGTCAAGGGCCCAATGAAAAGTTTCGTCCATCATTTCTGTCTCGGTTGTCATTGTAACTTGTTGCTCACTGGAGCCTTCAGTCTGTTTAAACACCTCATTGCTATCACCGAGAATAAAATTTATCATGTGCACTGGTCACGTTGCAGACTCAGGAAAAGGATACCAACGAATCGATCAGGAGAGACCACATCAAAAATTATCCAGTGGTATTAACCGTATTGTTGTATGCAACATTCTGCCGATTTTCAGGTTTTGACATGAAAGTGGTTCTTTCACTCCTAACTTTATTATGTATCAGTGTCATATGAGCGTAGCTTTCGTGAGCATTTTAATGCAAGTTTCGATTTTGAAGCGTATTGAACAAAACCATGATCTTACACAACTCTTCAAACTTTCAATCCTCAGTTTCTTGAAAAGGCAAAAACGCACATTCAGCAATATGGAAAATACCCGTCAATAATTATGTCTGTCTATCTGTAGTTGTCAGGAAGGAAGTTCAACATTTTTTTCTTTTCACCTCTATCGCTGTCAGTGTGTGTGCGTGTGTGTGTGTGTGTATTTGTTAGTTTTCAATCTGTCCACCAATCGTGCAATTGTGAAATCAAGAGCCAAGAATAATTTTAATGGTATCAAACTATATGTATCACGCCTTTTGATTTTTGGAGACCAAAGATACTTGCTCAAATTGGCCTTTACAGCACTATACTCAGGGGTGAAGCGTGGCCCTCTGCGGAGGGTAATCAGAATTTAAGCTAGTAAGATCCGTATGATAGGACGTATCGCTACATCATATTCACATAATTATAAATGCAGCGACTAAAACAATGAAACGGTTGCCAGGCACTGCAAAATCTAAAGAGCGGACTATTCTTGTCAACAGGACAGGAATGCAGCAATTTACAAGCCAAACTAATATGAAAACACCATTCATTCATAGGCCTACTAACAGACCTATAAATATTTTTCATCCATTTTCTAAAATATAATTTGAACGGCAAGTTTTCATTGTCATATTCATGGCCAGAGATTTTGTTATTCTACTATCTCATAAAGTTTCTCGAAAAGGCCTCATTAACATTAAATGGCAGAAAGTGCTTAAGTGGCATCTCTGTGACTCAACAATGTGTAGCGATCTCGGAGAAGTGGCTATCTACCGTTGCAGTATAGGTTCGCTCGACATTATCAAATGAAGTGATGTTCTTGGTACGTTCGACTGATTTTGATCACAGTTGTCTGGATCTAGACTATATTATTATTCTTTGATAGCTCTTGCTGTGCGTGGAGTAAATTATTCTTAGATTACCTCAAACAAACCAAAACATCCACACAAACTCTTTCACTCTACTCCGCACCTTTCGATTAGGATGACAACGACCGCATAGTAAAAAAACGGGAGGATAATTACATGTATAAAGGCATTTTATATTGTGTAGGTTTTTTTGTTTTCCTGTATTTTTCCCAACAGTCCACTGAGGCCATTCAGATTTATATATACATATTCTCAATGCTAAGAATTGGTGAAAGAAATAATAGGCCTACATGTATCTGAGTTCGAGTTTAGCATGGAGGCGTGAAATGGTTTCTGTAGTCTGGCTGTTGAAATTGAATAGTAAATGATTTGTGAAAGTATCAGGGCAGCCAATTGGGAGCGTTTTGATTTGTGGGCGGTGTGTCCATTACCAGTATAGTCAGGGGCGAGGCTTCCTCATAATCAAATAATCAGTGATTACCTTTCGAATATTAATTCTAGAATTACTGTGCTTTCCAGATCGAGCCCAACTCCAAGTCCATTTAGTCAGTTCAGCATTCAATTCTACCTCGTTATTTGCGTTTATTATATAGTCCAACACACCTCACCGAAAAGCATCTTTACAGGGACCTAAACCTTGTGAACTGGTCCATAATCAGTGATTAACAAAGAAGAAGAAGACTACAGCCAGAAGCTAGCTTGAGCATAGCCTGTATTCGTCGACGCGGCCTCATAGACAGCAGAATAGTGGGGATAAAAATAGGCTTATAATCAAAGTTTGACCTGATTTTACCTAGATTTATGCATGTTTTTTACGGAAGCATGCCAGTTTGTCACAGGCCCAGTTCGCCACAGGCTCAGTTTGTCACAGGCCTGCACCAAGAGGACAGGGTCCCCAGTATCGGAAGCATGCCGCGCCAGTTTGTCACAGGCCTGCGCCAAGAGGACAGGGTCATGTCCGTCCACTCTTTGATGTTGTCGAACCACCTCTTTCTTTGCCGTCCTCGCTTGGCTTTTGAAGAGTTAAATGGTCTTAGATAATTTACACTGCATGCGTTTTTGTATCAATGTTTGTATCTAAAGTATAAAAGACTGTAAATCTGATGTACAAAATGATGTACAATTACTTTAGTTTTATGTTGTCCTGCATATAAGAAATTAAGGTACCAGTTTATTTGTTTTACTCTAGAATATTTTTGTATGCCTACATTAATTTGGGCCCTTCAATTTACACTTCTCATTACAACGTTTGCTTTCCGAAACTATTTTAAAAAGCGGAGATGTTTTTTTACTGCATCAGTTCATAAGGGCATGGAATTAAAAAGCAAAAAAAAAAAAACGTTTTTTCATTTGTTTAAGATACATTCCACGTAGAACGAGTTGACCGCTTTCGCTTAGGTAAGTTGGTCATGGTTGGTTTTTTAATTTCTTACCGACACTTTTTAGTTCTATCTCTTTTCAGGATTACACTGTAAATGAAATGATACATGTATAACGTATTGCTCCAATGGGTTCCTGTGGCATACGTGAAAGAGGTTGATCTCAGTTTCGCCAAAATGTGGTGTTAAGCTGTGTTTGCATGTGTACGGAAACGGAAACGTCAAAAATCTATCAAGTACCGGTAGTAAAAAGAAAGTGTTTCCATGTGCACGGAAACGGTATTTCCGTGAGTTCTTTCTATTTCACGAGTTGAATAGTTTTTGACGTTTCCGTTTCCGTACACATGCAAACCCAGCTTTAAGACAAGAAGGACAGTGGTAATTGAAGTTTGCCATGGAAGCCCCGCTGATGGGTGTGAGTTGCAACTTCGTGGTAGCATTTAGCTTAAGTGCTCATCAGCCGATTCTGATCTTGCATGGTGAGGAATAATAATAATAATAATAATAAATTACATTTATATAGCGCATTTCCAATAAATGCTCAATGCGCTTTACAAGTAATAAAAACTCATTCCTCTCTCTCCCACACTCCCTCTCCCCACCCCCCTCTCTCTCTCTTCCCATCACATTCTCACTCCTTCTATCACATGCTCTCTCCCCTCAGGTAAGTCAAGAAAAATAAGCCTGCTGGAACAAAAAATGCTTTAGCTGCCTTTTGAAACTTACTAATGATTTTGTTTGTCTCAGTTCCATAGGTAACTTGTTCCACATTAAGGGGCCAATATATGTGAATGATCGTTCACCATAACATCTGTATGATTTCACAGGTGTCGCTAGATGGCTCGTTCGAGAGATTTCATTGAAACTCAATGTCGTGAGGTCAGCATTCAATTAGTCGGCCGATCAAAATCGAATTGTAGACGCTTAGTACAGGCATACACGCCAACACACACAAAAACGCGTACACACAACAATGTCCGTAAGCACACGGCTTTTGCGTGCATGGCACGGTTTCACACCCAAGACGAACGACAACACTCGCCCAGATAGATCTGCACCGAAACAAAATGAACTTTATGAAAAACATCGGGATAATTGGAGTAAAAAATTTTTTTTGGTGTGTGTATAAAATAATGAACAAGATGAAAAGTAACATTACATTATTTACATTATTTTAAAATGATAATACAATATTAACACGCAGGCCTACTTAGGTTCACGTTGAAACAACAAAGCTTTAAAAGCCAAGGAATAGGAAGTGTGAGCTAATCAAGGCGCTTATTACACAAAATTCCTACAAACGCTACGCTCTCCGTGTACATCTGCCGCCGACAACACCACATTACACCACCCTTGATCTACTCTTCATTTCTCATCGCTAAAATAACAAAACAACAACAGAAAATCTGGCCACGCGGAAAAAAAGGCACGCCAAGTCCTTCCGTGAGAGGAAAGCCAGATAAACATTAAAGCTTTATAACGCTACACACAATGTCGAATGAATGCTTGTATGTAAAACAATGCATACAGCACAAACAAACAAACAAAAAATCATTTGCTGCCTTTCGAGGTTGAACTGATGAGAAAATGAACAATGCTAATAATGCAACAAGTAATGGCACAAGTAATAAAAATTGTAATGCCAAAATATTATATTATGCTCAACTTATTTCTCGACCTTTTATTCAAAATTAAGTGTATACGGTATAAGCAGAGATTAGCAAAAAGAAAAAGAAAATAAATCTTTTTCAGTGATTAAGACAATAATTTGTATAAAGTATTTAATCACCGCTGGCAGGCATTTTACACAGCTGCTTATAGCTGTCTTATGTATAAAAGTGGAATTATGAAAGCTCATAATTATATTACACCCAATGCCAGTAGGCGCGGACTTTTACACTAAGTTGGTCTTGGAGGAAGATTTGAGAACCATGGCGCACTGACCGCACATAAACGCTCCAGTGGATGATGTGCGGATGAACTGAACCACTGTTTTCAATGGTAATGTTAATGTGGAACAATCACTAGGGTCACCAGTCAAACTCATTTTCGTGACGACAACTCGCACTTGCGTTTGATCCACAACACTGGTTTGTTTCACTTACGTCACCAAAATTGTGAGGTTGACCGTGACGATTTTGCACGGCAGCCCCCGCCCAAGTTCGCATGGCCGCTGTTTTCAGGCACGGCAGCTGAGTATGCGCGGAATTTTGTTTTGGGCACAGCCTCTGAGCATGCGCACTATTGGGAGAACGAAACATAGGGCCTTGATACGTATACTTCCGATGACAGATGAAAAAAATAACATTTCAGAATTTCGTAAGAGCACTAATTCTGCGACGTCAAGTGAGACAAACCAATAGATATTATATACCGTCGCTTTGCTGCAAGACTCCAGTAACTAACATTTTTGGCCAAAATCACTTTTTTCGTTCTTTGGGTCTGAAAATCAATGGCGCACCTTGTGTCAAAAACTCGTGGCTCAATTCCTTTAAAATAACGTTATTGCAATAATCAAGTCCATTGCCTTTAGAATTTGCGGGCGGCAATAAGCCAAAGAAAATCAGTTTTTTGGTTCTCCTGTAAAATTTTCGAAATGTTAGTTACGGGAGTCTTGCAGCATAGGGACGATACTAAAAACCTGTTGATCAAAGGCACAACGTTATCATTAGAGCTATGGCTAAGTGCACCATGTGACATTGCTCAGCATATCAGCCAATAGTACAATTCTCTATTCTCAATACGAAAACAACAACAACAACAAAAAAAAGGAAATTATCCAATACACGCCTTACAAAATTAATGCACCGCGTGGCCCATCTTATACAGACTAACTGCATGCATCCTCCCTAAAATTAAAATGAAAATTAAAAAAAAAAAGTAATTATTGTTAAAGAGTCGAAAATGGCACTCCGCCGTCATGGTGTCTACCTGTCAGCAAAGATTACACACTGCAATAAGCGGACTTATTAATGCCATGACTGAGAGCTAATATGATTGCTAGATCTTCCCCTCTCTCCCCCAACACACATAAATACACATTCGGAGAGAGAGAGAGAGAGAGAGAGAGAGAGAGAGAGAGAAGAGAGAGAGAGAGAGAGAGAAGAGAGAGAGAGAGAGAGAGAGAAGAGAAGAGAGAGAGAGAGAAGAGAAGAGAGAGAGAGAGAGAGAGAGAGAGAGAGAGAGAGAGAGAGAGAGAGAGAGACAGACAGACAGAGACAGAGAACGACACAGAGAGAGGCCAGAGAGACAGAAAGGAAATAAACTTCATCATGCATGATGGCCTCTTTTCAACTTTGAATAAAAAAAATAGAGTGCAATGCCGCTCATGATTAATACACAAATCAAGATCAAAATGTCTAATGCCCACATACTGAGAAGCAACACTATGGTCAACAGATTTATGAACGGATTGTAGGCCTACGGTATTATGGCACTGAGGAATGATCAGATATTGCTGCGCTGGGACTTTTCAGAATAAAATATACACCAAATCGCATTACTCTTCTCTCGTGTGCGGTCCCGACATCAGATGACGAAAGACTTTGCCGTGCAAACCTTTGGTACGAAGAACAATGTCTTGTACGCCAGAGTCGTCTGTATGAACGTAGACACGGCTTCCACCAAGAGCATGAAAACTTTACGATTCTCTTCATGTGAATATGCTACAAACAGTGTGCAGCCTATACCGTACAGGTCGCAGGTAACTAGGACAAATGAATGTGACAGTACTGACAGTGACACTACCAAAAACAAAACAAAAATGTCAATATCTCCTGCCGCACCTCAGGTGGACACTATAAGTCACTGTTTCACAATGCCTATACCGTTAACACATCATCCGGGTCACTTTCCGTCTAGTTTGTTTCCTACAAATGTGTTTCCTCTTAACTTCTGGCTGTTAATTAGCAAGATTTTACACACAGGTACATGAATAAAAGAGAAGTTACTGTTGTGACTTTTCCTTTCTATGCTTACTGAATAAAATCAGTGTTGCCCAGGCTCTGTCTTTCAAAATTATCTCAGCATCAGGTTCCGTTAACGTTTAGCTGAGAGCTCCAAAGGCTCTGCTCTTGAGTTTTTAGACTGCCACATTTCGGCTAACATTGAAGCAACCTCCTTCTCTTTTTCCTGTTCCAAATGACCTCGACGTTCTGATATAACATGGTCGTGGGGTTTGGATACTGTCCCCGTTTGGAATCCAGAATTGACCTGCTTTGTTGTGGTAGGACAGAGAGCCGACTGTGTTACGGCAGTCACTGAAAAAAACCTTTTGGTGTTACTGAAGTCTGTCTCCATATCGATGCTCTCATACAGACGAGCTGTACCAACATTTTGTTCAAATTCTATTTCTTTCGAATCTTTCCTAGCTTTTTTATTCTGTGGGTCACTTGTTCTCGTCTCCAGAGAAAGGACTACTAGTCCATTTTCACTGATTGTCCTTGCCACGACATTCTGTGCGATTTGTTGTTTCCGGATCGTTTCTCTCACAGCACCCGTGTCTTTCACATCTGAGTCATTTGAAATAAAAGGCCGGCTTTCACTGGAAATATTTTCCGCCCCTGGGCGTCTGACAGCAACAGTCGTGGGGCCTTCTCCTTCCACAGCTAAATTACTTGGCATGCTACTCTCTACCACCTGCAATCGGGCTTTACCTTCTGTTGGGCATGTGACAGATATATGGTGACTCTCTGAGACTGTAGGCATTTGGCGTCCACATTCTGCACGGTGGTCAGACAAAGATCTATCCAAGCGTAGTGTTTTCCCGTGCTTTTCTTGTTCACTGGCTGAATACTTTCGCTTGTAACCTGGCGGAGATAAACCTTTCCCGGGAGTACAAGCTGACTCAAAACTATGTCGCCTAGGCACATCATGCACACTATTTACAGCAGTGAAATAAGTGCTGCACGTAGATGACGCGACAGGATGTCCCCCTTCAGCTGTGCCCATAAAATCTCCCGAGACAGAAGAATGAAGACCTGCACCCACCTCAACTCTTGGAGAGACGTTGACGCCGCCATTGCTCTGAATACTTGCAGTGTGTGTAGCGCTGCTTGAAACAGTGTGTGCGTTATTGTTGACAAGGAAAGAGTTCCCCAGAGCTTTGTCACGTGCATTTATCATATGTTGGACTTCACTGGAATTCTGAATTTGCGATGGAGCACCCTGTTCTGTCCTGTGCGTTCCACCTATTTCATGTATTGTCAACAATAATTCTTCGCGGATGTTCAAAGGGTCGTTTTGAGGATGAAGCAAAGTAGTTTGACACTCACAGGGATGTTCATTTTTCTTCGGATTTTGCGGTCTAAACTTCATCAGCCTTGATACGTTTGGATCCATTTGTCCTGCATGGGCAGAGTGAGGTGTAAGGTTATTTCGTGGAATCTTACGGCCGTTTATCGAACTAAACTCAGGTACCTGGAATGTAAAAGGGATTGGATGCATTCTCGGGTTGAGCGGAATCTGCAGGCCGGAGAGATTGTGTCTGTCAAACGCCACATGAGAAGTGTTAAGGCTGTTGGGGTTATGTAATGGCACAGCCATACTTACAGGCACTGCTGAACTATGGGATTGTTGCACTCCATGAGTTAATGGTATAGCTGGAGATGCCGTAGCGTGCGATATTGTACTTGCTGTTTCCAGAGAAACGGGGGATGTTCCAGTGGCTTTTGTTTCATTACTGTCAGCAAGGAACTGGTCTTTCGGGGGTCTTCCAACCCTCCGGCCTGTCCTCGATACATGTTTCCCTGGCCCAGTCGAATGGTGTGGTTGTTTCCTCTGTGTTCCATTTTGATCAGATGTCGTGGTTTCATTCAGAGTCGGATGGATTTGATAAACTTTTTCTTGATAGGAATTCGACGTCTCAGGTAACACAGTAAAGTTATTGTATAGAGGATTTGAAGAAAGCTGCAAGAGTGCCGCAGCTGCACGCTGTGTACTATTATTTTCAGACTCCTCTTCGTTGTCTGCATTTTGTGAGTTTATTTTTTCATGCGAAAGACGACCCTGAGATGAAGACTCACCATTATCTTCCCCAACTACCAACATGTTACTGACACTCAAGCCATTCTCTAGTTGTTGGACACCGGCAGATGGGCGCTGTGCTACAGCGGATCGAAGTTTATCGACTATCATTTGCTTGCTGGAGTGATCAATCCTAAGGTCTGTGGGCAAAGTTACAACTGTGGCGATTGAAACCCGCCTTGGCGAGACACCGTTACTGTTTTGCTCATAGTGAGCAGTCTCCATATGTTCACCGGTATTGTGCACGGTTTGGTTTGAAAAGACCGACACCGCCTCAGCACTTTCTTTTCCTGCACTGCTTGTATATTGATCGTCATTAAACGTATCAAACCCTGATCCACCTGGAACAGTTTGATCATTTCGCTGATCCCCCGACTGGTGTTCCCGATGGAACGCTGACTCCTCCAAATCTACGTTGACAGTCGACGGAATCTCTCTTCTAAGAATATCAGCACTGGCTGATGCACTGACGACATGGATGTTGTTCTCTGTATCATTTAGTTCGCACGGGATATCAGATGGCATGTTCTGAATATCCATAGCATCGCTAATATCAGAACACAGAACTGTGTAGGCATTAGTCTGTCCGTTCATTTCTTTTGGAAGGCTGATGTGGTCGTTTCTTTTTTCATTCTGGTTGTCTTCCGAACTAACATTTACAATAACACAGTCGTCATCTCCGTCTGTTAGGTCAATCACTGAATTTCCCTGAAGCCTATTGCTGATTTCAAATGCAACATCGCTGCAAACAGTATGAGGCGGAATAAAATTTAAAACTTCATCAGATACCGAGTAACTGTCTCTTGGTCTTTTGTTCTGTGATGCAATTTTGGCCATCAAGAGCGATGAATAGGTATTTTGTTTGGGGGTGTTGCTGAAAAAATCTTTCACGGGCAAACTCACCACTTTACGTTTGCAATTGCGTTCAGCGTCAGTCAAGTCACTGTCCGTTTGTCTTGAATCTTGAGAAGCACTCGATTTGTCTGAATGCACTGAACTGGTTCTCGCTGGTGGTGAGGCAACTGGCAGGTGAGTGACTGAATGTGATATGTTTGGTGTAGTGACAGGGCTTTGACTACCCATCTGTGACGATGTTGAAATGGACGGCCGTGGTAATGTCGTCATAGGCTGTGACACTGTTGAAATAGACGGCCCTGAAAATGCCGTCGTAAGCTGTGACATTGTTGAAATGGACGGCCCTGACAATGTCGCCATTAGCTGTGGCGCTGTTAAAATAGTCGGCCCTGACAATGTCGCCATAAGCTGCGACAATGTGGAAATAGTCGGCCCTGACAGTGTCGTCATAAGCTGTGACACTGTAGAAATAGACGCCCCTGGCCCTGACAATGTCGCCGTTAGCTGAGGAGACAAATTTACGTGAGATAAGACCGTTTTCACTGGCGTTGTGTCTATTCCACGTTGTTGTGTCAGCTGACTACCACCCTGTCCTGATGCAGGTGAAATCTCATCATCATCAGGATTTAGATGTTTGGGATTTGGCGTTTGGCTTCCTTCACTTTGTTTCCTGTCTGGGTAGGTTTGGTGTGCCGGTATTGGCATGGCTTGCTTATCTGTTCTCGACCAACACAAATTTTGATACTGTATATCGGTGTCACCCAGCAATACAGATTCCACAATGGATGTATGCATTTTTGCAGTCGTTGCTGTGTCATCGTTTGGTGTTGCTGGTGTTGAACTAGATACACTGGGATGAACAAGACCCATGCCATCGGCGACATTTGTGCAACGATCGTTCTGATTGTCGCCTCTGTCAGCTGAGGAAGGACTGTTTGCCTGCACTTTTTCAACACTTACCGGTTCCGAAGAATGTGTTATATGTGGAAATAAAGGACTTGTACGGCTGTGGACAAATGTCGATGTGGTGCAGGGTAAACTGATGTCACGTCCAGGCGAAGAGTCGGCAGTGTTTGGAAGACAAGGTTGTGATTCAGAAACTACGGGTCTCTGAATGGCCGCGTGCGCTCTGACAGTATTTTGATATGATTGTATTGGGCCCGCTAAATCCGAATGGTTCAGCGTTGACACAGGTGAACCCATTACTTGTGAAAGGGTTTTGGGGGTATGAATCGGAGACTGCTGGGTTTGGTAGCCCGGAGATTCGTTCTCGTTCACACGTGATGGCCACTGAATACTTTCATGTCGTTTTTCGGTCTCTGGAGATTCTCGAGAGGCTTTTGTGTGTCGAGATAAATCTAATGGCTCACTTAAATAGTCCTCCGCGGCAACGTTTTCTGATTGGTCCACGCTGTCCTTTTGTGGTAAATTTGCATGTGCTGTGGCAGCCACACTATGGGAGACGGACGATCTTTGATTCATATATTCGCTCGGTGTAAAGCTAGGTTCCCGATGTTGAGACTGGCCTGGAAGCGTCCGCTCCAGGCTCGTACCTGCATTATCCTTATGAAATGTGTTCAAGTTATCAGATAACTGATGCCTGGGTGACTCTGGACGTAGGTTTGGCTTATCGTGCTTCATGTCACTCGTCTTCTCTAATTCTGCTGTGTCATTAGCACTTGTTGGAACTTTCACCCAGGCGGGATATCTTACAGGCGAAGTACAGTCTTCTTTAGTTTTGCGCTGTTTAGCTCTTTGTGTTGCATGCCAGTGCATCACCCAATTTAAACCTTCGGGCTTATCCAGATCCACACCAGGAAACTGCTCTCGCAGGCTTCGAAATGCTTGACTGATTTTTGGTAGTGGTGGTCGAGGTGCTGCTTGGGATTGGTGGGGTGCTGGTCGGGGTGGGTGGGGTACTGGTTGAGATGGATGAGGCGCTGGTTGGGATGGGTGGGGCACTGGTTGGGCTGGATGAGGCGCTGGCTGGGGTGGGTGGGGCATTCGGTGAGAAGGTGGGGGCATTGTCATAGCAGGATATGTAACTGAACTGTCACGGCTATTCACTGTATTTTGAAAATGCGGTGCCAAGTGTCTGTTAGTTACACTGACCTGCGGATGGAACATGCCACGTGGTCTGACATTTCCTACATTCATTCCTCCGCCCAACTGAGGAAACACGGTATTTGTTTGACTAGCAAACCTGAAAGGCGGCTGACTACCAGGAGGAAACATCTGATTTGGAAAGGGCACTAAAAAGGTCATGTTATTATTATACGGATTCACTTGATCACTGGAAACCTCAGTTGTTTGCTTGTCTTTGGCAGTGGATCTACGCTTTCTCCCCCTCGTTGCACCTTCGTGAAACACATAAGTATTTTTCCCACGACGTCTTCCGCGACCACGCGTCGATTTCTGTTGCTGGGCAGTGGGTGTTTTCTCTGTTTCTACTGGGTATTGTAAAGATGTAACAGATGAAACCACTGGTAAATTTTGGGCCATATGCATTTCACTCCAAATTGAATTGCTTCTTTCAGGCGAAGGAGTCTGGTCCAAAGGCTGGGTTACTTGCTTGGAAACCGAGGACTTTTCCAATGGCGCCGATGGCAATGATAATATTTCACCTGCTTGCTGAGGGCTGCTTTTAAGACTGAAAGTGGTATTCATATTTTGTTGAAGTGATTGCCGTTGCTGGGATTGCACATAGAGGAGATGGAGGCGTTGGTGAAAATCTTGCTGCTGGGTATCCGCACGCCTGCCTTTCTCGTTACTAGAGTCATTCAGTGGACCGGATAATTGTTGGGTATACTCCTCTGGGTGTAAAAGCGACGCAGTTTTTTCCCTGTCTCCATTCGATCTGACAACCCCTTCTAAAGTTGAATTTTGTTGTCCTTTAGTTGTCATAACACTTTCTGTGCATTCACTTGTTGCATTCGCATTCTCAAAATCAGCAGGTTTGGTATTAAATTCATCAGGTTTCCCACACGCCTCAGTTGCACAAACCGCTCTAGAGCCACTCGACGCCCTGGATTCACTCGATACATAATTCCCTGGTTTGTAATCGTCTTGTACGTTGGTTTGCAACGAAGCAACAGTTTCAAGGGGAATCTTCCTGACATCATAATCTTCTGTCTTTCTATTTGTGTTTGAATGTAACTTGTTTGCACTCAAAGATACATTACTTGGTTGGCTGATCAACGTTTCTGATCCTGTACTTTGTCTACCTGTAGCTTTATCGGGACGCTGATGAACTGTTGCATCATTTTGTTGAAGATTATTCGTTACATGCTGAGTGAAAGCCCTGCCTTCTTGCCCGGATTCAGCAATGTTGCACTTACTGGGACCGATAAGAATTGACTTTTGGGGACTAAGCTCCAAGGCATCATGGTCTCTCCCATCTGTTGAAGACTCCATCTTCTTCGTTTGGTTCTTTCGCTGAGAGATTTGTTGGGGAGCATTTGAAACTATTCTACCATTCTCTGGCAATGCCTTTGATGTGTGGTATTTTAAGAAGCCCATCACTGCCACAGGACTTGTCCGCTTCTCGGCAGGAGAAGTCCCCTCTGAGCCATTCGAATTTGTTGGATTGCCACCTGTTGTTAATTTATCACTAGGGTGTTGCTTCACGTGAATTTCTGATGATGTAACCATTTCTTGACTTTCGGTTACAATAATTTGCGTTGGCTGTAATCCACGCCCACTAAAGGTGTTGTTATGGTCCTTGGGGAATTGGATAGACGCTGGTCCTAGTGTGTCTGAAGGCTGGGTGGATGGCGTACTTGAACATAGAGCCTGGAATGTATTCTCTCCTTTAGGTTGAAGTGCATTACCAGTTTGGCTGAATTTATGCTCACTGTCATGTCTTTCCTCGACACAGTTATGATTGTCATCCATCTTTGTTTCAGAGTATTTACTCGTGTCCTCTGTATTCTTTTCATCATATCTGTCCTCTTTGAAGGTTGAGTTCTCGTCTACAACAGGACCGGGTTTCTCTTCTATGTTTTTTGCTTGATCATCATAATGCTTATTGATACCGGGTTCACGTGTATCTCCAGGATCATAACACTTAACAAGTTTCGGAGACGGTGGCGTTGCTTCTTTTATAGCGGAACTCTCAGTTATCCCAAAAGTTCCATTAAATTTCGACGACTGTTCACATCTAGAGTCAACTGGGCTTTTGTTCATTTTAGAATCTGACTCATGGTCTCTTACAGTTGGCTGGCAGAATGGCAGTTCTCTTCTCGCTTTATGTCTATGGTGCATACTGGGATTCTCTTGAACAATGCTCTGATCTTTTTTGTCGATTATCGAGACAGCGTCCTCGTTCGCAGGGTAAAGGGTGGGTGGCTGTGATGAACACAGCGGGCTGGGCAACATTACAATGTCACTACCACTTGCATCAACTGGTGACAGATGCGGAATACAATTATAATCATTAGTTTTTAGTTCTATCTCGTTTTGTTTTTTGGTAGACCCACGTCTCTTACTGTTGGATTTTGGTCTTGACCCTACAGTTTTTTGGTTTAATTTGGGAAATAACTGCACACGGCCTGAATCAACTGGCTGAAAAAGTTGCTCACCTTTTGCTCGCTTCACCGTCTTTTCATGAAATTTTATTTGTGGCGAAGTCTTGGTCAAGTTTGTCCACGCTGTAGGTGACGTTTGTGAGTTTAAACCGTTTAGCTTCTCGGGAGAACTTTCATTATTACTACCAGCCAGATCCCTCGTGGGAAATGTTTCATACATACGGGAGAATAAGTTTCTGCCATTTTTTTCGTCATCCACTATTTGTGGGGAAGATGCCTTACCAGTGACTCCTGGCTGTGCCGAAAATAAGTCCCGCTTCAGCGGATATTCTGGCGTTTTGTCATCGTCGTCTTGGGGGAAAATGATTTTACACTTGGGAATTCTCAGAGGTGAAAGTCTTCTTTTATCCGGTTTCGTGGCATCCATTTTAAGCGGTTTATGTTTATCATCACCATGAAGAGTTACAAAGTCCTCGTCCTCATAATCAATGGCTGATTCCTTTATCTCATCAGCTGCACAGAGACCGTTTGCAATTAAATGTTTTTTGTCCCTATTTAGACCTGTACCAACTGATGTCTGATTGTGTCTTTTCAATACGTTGTCAAGGACAGCACCTTGTTGTAAAGTACTTATCATGTCCTCCTGTCTTGGAGTAAATCTTTCTAACACAACTTTCGTTTGTTTAAATAAATCCTGGCACGAACATTTTCTGAACAAACGATTACTTTCACCTCCCAAAACAGTCCGGCATTTCCCGCATAACTTGTGACTCAAACCAGCAAAGTCGGCTAGCGTCGTTTTCAGCAGAGTTTTTCTTTCTGACAAACGATCACTATCGGTGAGGGCATCTTTTGATGGGTCGGCAGAGATAAAAGGAGCAACAATAAATTCCTCCGAGAATGACAGCAGAAGTAATGGAGCTGATTTTGATAATGCTCGCTCTGTCAGACCTTTATTTATTTGCGAAATGACTCTGCTCTTAGAGTCTTCGTTTGTGCTCGTCTGGGTAGCAGAATTGTAAGGCGGAGCACCGACGTTTTCGATGCTGGCGCCGGTCTCTTTCCCCTCTAATTTCACAGTGATTGCCAAATCTTGATGGACACCAGTTTTTGAAAGCCCTGGATCGTGTTGAGTTTTTCCCAATCTTCCTCCGGTGAGCTTGTGGATGTCTTCACATTGTTGAAGTATCTGTGGGCAAAATATGAAACAGAAAAATATTAACATAAAAGGCCATTCATTCATAATAAGTGTGATTTTAGCATGTAACTGAGTGCAGCACTCTTGATCAGACAAAGCTCAAGAATGACATACCCCAACAACAACAGCCGTGGCTATTTTACGCAGACCAACAAACTTCTCTTTGTGGCCTTAATGAAATGGGCAAAACAGAACAACTACGTCTTAACTGAATTCCACATTCCATCCAATAGCTGCCGCCTAATTCCAATGTATATAAACTTCGCATCTTTGTTTACCAATACAAAGAGGTAGAAATTATCTTTTACGAACAATAAGTAAATAAATCCAAGTCTGGCAGGTAATCAAATGATAATGACATGTAGATGCTCCAATTTTCATGGCTTTGATTCGGCTTGCTTTTATATTTCTGCCTTAGCCAGAGGTTCCGCCTGAGATTAAAATGTCAATCACAGTTCGTTGGAGGTGCGGTGCCAGTCTCTCTGGCTGAGTGGAAATGGATGGTGTTTTGACTGAAAGACACATACAACAAAAACAGTATTATGTACTTAAAGGAAATAAGAATCACTAAGTGACCTTTTTCGTGATACACCATTTAAATCAGGTATCTTAGTTCACGGAGACAATAATAGCAGTTACATATAGCGCGCACTACACGATCACTTTAACGACATTCTTTATGCAACGGACGATTTCTTTTTTTTTCGATACATTTTTGTTTTTTGGTTTGGAAAGGGGCAATTTAACTATCAAACTGCGGTAACAATAATTATAGCCTACATCTGGTACATCTAGTTGCATAAGAATTCGATCATTAAATATTGCGACATTCCAGACAGAGAACATGCCAAGATGTGATTACTGAAGGATTTGGAACTATGAGCACACGCTTGTTTTTATAGGCACGAACTGATACCATGTCCCGCAAAACTGAACATTCTTAGGGGAATATAAAATTATGTTCACTCTATGTGAGTTTGCTGTTTCAACAACTGGAATATTTTATAAGATACTGCTGTGTATAACTGCCAAAATATTGAAACAATAAAAGTATTTCGTATACTCCGACATGGATATTACCAACGACGCAGAGTGAGATGATTCACACATTGTATTCACAGGTTACAAACCGACGTCTCCATTTACAGGCAAAGATCAAAATTATAGTGGGACAAATTCTGCGTTTTGACTTTAGTCTATGATTTTCCTTTTTTTTTTTTTAATGCTGGCACCAAAGACTGTAGCTGAGGTCTTATTTTTAGTAGACTGGCATTCATGACAGTTTGTAAATGTGTAGTTTCGTTTTCGACTAGGCGTGCCTCTTTACTCAGAATCATGTGGCCCGAACATTTCACTGGCTGTTTATATCTCCCGTCTTTCAGCTTGAGCCCTCGGCAGCTGGGGCAATTATAATCTGCCCTGCGAGATACTGGAAAAGCAAACAGGTCAAACAAACATGTTTGTGTTAAAACAAGAGTTCAAGGTGAGACAATAAAAAAAAAAGCGGTCGCAAATCTATGTTGACTTCATAGAAATTTCACAATGTAGAATTCCCTTTCAAACTGAAAGTAAAAAAAACAACAACAACAACAAGAGATCCCCACAGTCGGATGTGTACTGCTGTGAACAACTTGTTGGCTAAATGACAACGACAATAGCGGCAGAGGTAACGAAAAGATAAGTCGCACCAGAACTGTAGCTGAATACAATGCGTTATTTCTGAGTAGGGCTATGTCAGCAATAGATTGACGATGACCACGTGGCAAAGAAACTGAAATGAATCCAGAAAGATACAACTACAGTCCACGGAGCCGCTAGTTCGAACAGCTACGCACAGCAGCCTTTGATAGTGCCGTTTGAACGTCATTTTCCGGATATCAGGCGCGCACTCATCCGAGCATGTTGACAGTGACTGACATCAATACTTAAAACAACCAGCAGAAAAGAAATTACGGGCTGTTCTAGTTCTAGTATTTTCCAAGCTAAAGATCTGAGATGATATCCTGTTTGGAAGGACAAAGGGGGAAGGGCTCGCTTGCTTGCTACCTTTTCCTTCTTCCACACGTCTTATTCATTCTCGGTAGGAGAATCGAAGAGTGACATCACGCTGCCAATCCGATCACCGGAGAACTGAAAGCTGTCACTGTTACTCACCAGCACACAATCTGCGTAAACATACCCTTTAATATTTCATATCTCTGGTTTTTCGAGACAAAAAAAAAAAGGGATTTCTATTGTTTATTTAAAATCACAACCGAAACTACAACACGACCAGTATAATTGCCCTGCGTTGCCCTGGCCTGCGAACTACCGTTGCTACTGCAAAGGATGTGATTTGTCATGCTTATCCATCCGGTTTGCCTCATTGAGCGACTGATTCTCAACTACAATTTCATTTTATCCTCGTCCGTGGTTCTCTGGTTGGTTTTTAACATTATCCCATCATCTGGATTGAAGATAGCAATGTTCTGGATGTTATCTGGCCGTTTCTGCGACCAGTTCCACGCTGCAAGGGGATTGACATCACACCAGAGCAATGCCGCTGCTACAATCATAATCCTCAGGAAATTTCACCTACATAATTTAAAATTCTGTCATGGAAATACATGTGTTACTCCAATAAATAATTATACTGAGTATTTAATGAAAGCATAAATTCTGCTGAGGATGTCTACAAAAATATCTAACATCAACGAAAGGAAGATTAATGAAGACCAACATGGAAAAGCAATCAGAGTCACAGTTCCTCGCTTCGAAAACGCAGATTTAATATTCACAGCGCTCTCGCTCTTTCATTGAAAGCTTTTTGAAAAAGTGACCGCTTCCACTGACCGTAACTGATTTTCCTTTCGACGTTTCCTGAAATGAAACTTTAGCGCTAGGTCTACATGCCAGGGCCATTCATCAAAACTTTACAAAAAATTGGATTCAGATCGTTTTTCCAGTATGAACTCCAAATACTTACGCGGAGAACAGCACTTTCTAACATTACCATGTACTCCAGGCCATTCGGTATTTATATTTGTATTTGCCCCGAAGAGTGGGAGATGCAAATCCCACTAGAGCCATAATTACAATCAAATACAGAATTCTTATGTCGACACTGCCCACAATGCTGACAATTATTATCATAAAGGGGCTGGTTTTGATGGATCAGGTATGATTTTCCAAGCTCACTGAAATACATTTGGACATGATATTAGCTGTCGTTTTGATCCTGAACTAGGCAGTACCATCTCATATTCACAGTGTAATGTAAAAAAGATGTAGTATCTTTGAAAATTGGTTACCATGAGAATTACATAAAGATATTTTTGTTGTTGTTGTTGTTCAAGTGTAGGATATCAGTGATTTCAAACATACCAATATGGAGAAACTATTGACATGCGCCTGTTTTAGTTCCTAATACAACGTATCAAGCAATGCTTACCTTCGCCCACTTGCTGTCAAACAGAGCTCTGTACACGTATTTCTCCTTATTCTTCTGGAAACGACTGCTTAAAGTTGAACTATCCAAATCTGAAGAGCGTCTTTTCTTGGTGTCTTCAGATTTCTTCTTCTTCTTCTTCTCTCTTGCCATGTGACACACAATTCAAGTGGGCTGTTCCACAGTCTGGAGACAGAGAAAATACCATTCATTTACTTTTTTTATTTTTTATTTTTGGTAAAGTGTATTATAATTTGTATGATGTTCTGAAAATACTACATATTTCAAAATGCTGACTTCTTTCATTCCCTGTCAAAGTATCACTTTGAGACACTGGTTCGTGTAGCCGTGTATTATTTTCCGAACCATTAAATAGCCGTTTCCCCTCTCTTGCATTGGGCAAACTACTTGCCTGATGTTATCCTGGACACGTAACACACTAATGAATTGTCTAAGCGAGTGAAGAATGATTTTAAAATAGCGCTAAATTTGTCTGATATCGTAAGTGAAATGACACCGTGTCATTATAAGAAAGTATCACGTGAAACCTTAAATGGACAGCAACAGTCCTTATGCTATCTCTGCTAGAACACTATGCATAAGTGTGTCTCCACGTATCACACAAAAAATCCGCTAGATTTGAAGTCAACCAATAGGCCTATTTAAAAAACAAGCGCAAAACATTACTTAAAGCTTCGAAATGACTCATACATGTGTTGATAAGAAGCAAATGAACTTGAGGACGCCTCGAACACTTCAACTGTTATCAATGGCAAGGCACAGAATGAGCCTCAAAAGCCTAACGATAACGCATTTTCATGTTGCCTGCGTCAAACGCATTTTGTGGCCGAGTCTACTAACGGTTCCTGATTTTCCTTTCAAAAGGCGCATACTATCACACCTGGTCTCGCCTCGTCGTCTCCCTTTGAAAATTATAGTACTCCGGAAACGTTACGACTGTTATGAACCACAAAGGATCACAAAAATGATGAACGGAACCCTCTGAACTGAAATCGACGTGGCTTTCAGTGGTATCAATACCCACCATGCTTTCATTCCTGTTCCCTTTCTGAACTTGAATTGATCTTTTGAAAATGTTGGCACAAAACCATTATACACCAGCTCAGCCCTTGCCAGTGTGTGCCTGTCTCATCAATACACAGTGCAGCTATGACTGCATCAAGGAACCAAAAACCTGTTTTAGCTAATCACGTGAACACGCAAGAGCTGCGCAAGGCGGAGCCATCTTCGGGATTTTCCGATCATTTTCTGTGCAGGGGCCTGCAAGCACAAGACAAGGCGACCGTACACGGCCCGCAGGCCTAGACAAGATCAACAAAATGCCTAATACATTGAAATAAAAAAGAACATGAGAATAAAGTAGACCAAAGTAGCCCAAAGTTCTAAAACCACTACATTATATTGAAACAAGATCCTTCAGGTTTATGGCAGGCCATGGGCGTAGCAAAAAGGGGATGGCTGGGCTGAGAAATACCAAGCGTTCACTGAATCACACATAAGAAGCCAGGAAGTGTATTTCTAGATTGATGCAGCAATACCGCCCGGAGTGTTCTTTTCGTAGTCCCTCTATTCACATGGACCGGATCAACAGCCATTGAAATTGTATCAGGTTCTATTTTAAACAATGGAGCAGTTCAGAGAAACCCTTTCCCTACTTTCAACCAGTCTATGTGACTTCCGTAGTGCCAACTGTTAAGTATCCAAGTCAACTATTTTATCTATGTGAATAGACAATACGCCCTATTCTTTCTACAGATGGTTGTTTCGGCTTCCAGTCTCTTCTCGTAAAACCAGCCTACCATGTTTTGACATTCGCAAACGTCATTTGTGTGTAAGAAGAACGTTGGGACACACAAATACATACACACACACACACACACACACACACACACACATACACAAATGTTGTATTTTCCTGAGCCCTACGGGTGTGGACAAACAGACATAAGAAGACGTTACAAACAAAACACGAATGTAAAAAAATACCAAATGAGGTCCAGCATTATAGAGTGAGAGACCAATATTTGTAGTTTGCAGTAATGGTTACGTTTTGTTGAGTAGCTGCAGCATGTATTCATTTGTCTTATGGCCATTTGCCTTGACTACGACTGCCGAGCAGAACCCAGTCTTACGCTTAAAAAAGCATCCAAAATTTGTATCTGTGATCTGCCATATTTTGATGAGCTGTACACTGGTGCTTGTATTAAAAAAGCTAATATTATTATAAATGACCCCCAACATCCCCTGAACAAGGAATATATAAGATCTGTAAGAAGTTTAAGGCTGTTGTCAAAGAAAACTAAAACTGAGCGCTACTTTAAATCGTTTATTCCATCATCAACTAGGATGTTACAATAATGTCGTCATCTTGATCGTAATCTGTGCACAGTTGAATTATGTCCTGCGTGTCAGGTCAATGTGTTTTAGTTAGGGAAGCATATTGTGTGCACTGTTAATTTTGTTAATTTAGTTAATTTATCAGTGTGTGTGTATATATGTGTGTGCGCGCGCTATGTATAATACTTTCTGCTTCTGTAACTGTATTGTTATGTATTCAATGATCAAAACAAATTTCCTTGTACAAGGACGAATAAAATTTATCTTATCTTATCTTATCTTACATGCATTTTTTCCAGCTGCAGCGTATGTAAAAAAAAATTAGCAAATGAGGTCCAGCATCTAGGCTTCCTATACACAAACAAATAAACTAACACACAAAAATATTTTCTGATTATCCAGTCTTATCTTAATTTGTCTTTCCAACATGGCAGACCCTAACTTCACCACGCCCCTGTCTACCTGCATAATATAGCGTGGCATGAAAAAGTTTGCCAGCGACTCAGCTATCTGTTGGAAATTCTGCATGATAAAAATTCGAGTGGCGAAAGACGTTTTTTTTTCAAAAAGAGAGTCTTGTGCACAGCATAGCGAGCTCTAGATAGCGTTCGGCATGATAGCCTAGCGCGTGAAGGCAGAGAAGTCACCCTAGGCAAAGTGTCCCGATAAGACGTATGTTTTCAAGGTGACTCCCAGGACCTGAAGTAACGCTTGCACAACGGAGACAAAGGCTAGGGCAAGGGTTTCTTATAAAGAAAGGAGACGAGTAAACTGGACTGAGAAATAGATTTAATCAGTCAAAAATAGAACAGATTTTCCGATTTTCACCGAACATTTATTACTGACAACACGAGAGTTTATCAAAATACAATAATATATTTGTGAAATATCAAATACATTCCATATTAAAACAGCAGATAAGTAAGGAATGTAGAATTTTAACGCTGGTAACTGTAACTGGTAAAAAGGTGGTCGCGCGCGGTAAACCCTATCTGTAATCTCATAAGTAAAGCTGAGCAGATTAAACAAGTTCAAAAGTTTAAATATTTAGGATATGCATTTACATCCAATGGCAAATTGAGTGTACAACACAAATAAAAAGAAGAATAGCGATGGCTAAAGGCAGCTTTAATAAAATGAGCTCAATCCTAAAGAACAGAAACATCTCAATGTCATCAAAAATGAGGGTTTTGAAGAGCTATGTGTGGTCAACCCTCCTGTATGGATGTGAATGCTGGACATTAACTAAGGACATGGAAAGCAAGCCAGAGGCAACAGAAATGTGGTTTTTAATGAGACTCCTAAATATTTCACGGAAGGAAAGGAAATCAAATGAAATGGTAATGAAAGATGCCAACATGGAGCTGTCACTAACAAAAACAATTAGGAGAAGATTGCAGTTCATGGGACACCTGAATCGACACAAAGGTCTTGGACACCTTGCTCTAACTGGAAAAATAGAGGGCAAAAAAAGCAGAGGTAGACAAAGTATAGCAATCATATTTTGAGAGTTTGAACAGATGGGCGACAGGAAAAAACCACGACAATGTGGGCTTTCTGAGAGCATCCGAGCACACCGGCACTTGAAGAGATAGCGAGAGAACAGTAACTTACTGCTCTTGTCCACAGCGTCCGTTCCGCTGATTTTACGGAAACACCCTCTTTGCCTCCGCTTCAGAGCGACGAGCAGCGGGGCGGAACGGATGCTGGGGACAAGTATACAGAGGCAAAGAGTGTTTTACGTCATTGTCCGTAAAACAACGGAGCGGATCCTGTGGACAAGAGCAGTAAGGTGGGTTCACATTGTAAATCACAACAATATCATATATTTTTAAGACACATTACCAACAAAGACACGTATACGGCGCCCTGATTGTCATGCTAACTTCTGGAAGAGACAGAAGGACCAAAAATAAACTATACCGATCAAATGGCTGGAACATTCTCCATTCAGAAAATCAGAATTAATGCCAGCACTTATAGACATTTATTCATGTTCATAACCTGTTCAAACATTTTGTACCAGTCAGGATCCTGCATGGCTAGAAATATGTACCACAGAGTCTTACCCGAGAGCTATTAATAAAATATTATCTCATGAGTTTTATAGTTGTGGATCAACATCAAATTTTTATTTCTCGAAAACAATGTGTTCGATTTATTTGAAAATTTGCACGGGCTCATATTTTACATTAAACTTTATGGAACTGATCTTTTATTTGTCAGTCCACTGCCTGATTGTCAGTTTGTGCTTTGTAAAAAAAAATCATAAGTAGATCGAGTTATCAAAAGAAAAAATAATTTCTACTGTGCTAAACAATGCCAACACTTTAACAGGAGTTCACTTTGAACGGAAAAAACGATATGTGTATGCCCATAGAATAAAACGCCACGCCCTAAAGTACACACGTATTGAATACATTTTAGTGTTTCGCACAGTTTAATACGGTAGAGATGTTGTTTGTGTTTTTTCTAATAAATTAATTCGGTCCACTTATTATTTTTTACAGGGCGCGACGTGGCAAACTCCACACCAGGCTACAGTTCAATCAGGTTTAGCGCAAACTATAAGCCAATGCACAATTTCAAATAAATCCAACACACAGATTTACTGAAAATCGATATTGATCCAACTCATTCTAACTAAAGACGCACTGTAAGATCCATTGTTCCTCATTCGAGCTGCATCCAGTGTTACAATATTATTACTAGTTTGAAAGTGCTTCGAAGGCTTGTCACGACATGTCTTGGCATGCACTGAGAAATCATAACCATGCTACGTGAATGCAAAGATCATAAGAGTACACAGTGAATAGCGAGTGGGAATATTATTTGTAATCTGCATATCCGCCCCGTTTTCCCCGAAACTATCTACGTTTTTTTGTGGGAGGCGGGGGAATTCCCAGGAGGCAAAAACTCCCCAGCACAATGTTTACGAGTTTTTGAACTTTTATTGCATCATGCTGCTGAAACTAAGATAGCATGTTTATGAGTAGGCCTACTGTGGATCAAGGTGTAGAAATGCTGATGGTGTCGGGCGCCAGCATACTCTTGTGACGGCCCCGTGATGTTAATTTCAGATATTCATCTGAAAGAAACTATTCGACATAATCGAATCGAGATCAACGATGTCGCGATGTGGGTTAGATGGGGAGAATTCGACTGACACTCTTTCGAGGTCCGCTCCCACAATCGACGAACACACAAAAAAAATACTTGCACTCTAAAAACTAAATAAATCAATTGCTTTGATTTTTAGCAGAACTGTAGGGCAGTTTAATTACAGGAATTAATGTAACAAATATAATTATAAATATAAATATCAATTCAAAGGCAACTGAATCTAACTAATGAAACTACAGCTTTCTATAAAGACTAACTTATTCACTCTAACTACTTGCAGGTCATATGAGTTAGATGCCAAATAGAATCCGCGCACGTGGCGACGGATATAACAGTTTAAATTCTATTAATTCAATGAGACAGGTTATGATATGGACATTTCCTCTAGACACGCCATGGAGAATGCTTGTACAACCACGCGTTGTCTGGCGGTAGCTCTGAAACTGTCTTCAAAAGTAAGTAGAACGGTTCACTTTCATCATTACAAATTAGTATGAACTCTCACCATTAGGCCCTCACTGGGAGTGAGAGCGCTGGATGTAAACGCTGTGGGTTCATATCAAACCAAGTAGCTTAGGCTCTGGAGCTTTAAAACATCACGCTCCTCACAATATGGACTGCTCAACTGCGTCTCTATGTCTCTCATCTGGCTGAGGACTATCGCCGTCCACCTCGTAAATGGATTGTCTACATGTGGCATCTATCTAAGCTCTGCACGGGTTTAAATACTAAAGCTATGTCTCGACCTTCCGTCCAGATTCATACATTTGATTGGTGCAGCCGCTTCAGCTCAGCCTGCAATATTAATTTATGCTTGTCATGGCCTTGCGCCAAAATCAAGGTCAATTTTACGGTCTAGACAAAATTTAAAATGCGAAACATTAACTACTAAAATCTTCAAACCCCGTGCTTTCTACTCTTATGCACGAATTTCCGAACGCCAACTAAGCGTCTAAATAAACTACCTTTACTCGCCCCTTATCTATGTTAATCAAAATCACGGGGTCGAGAACTGCTCTGTCATTCCTAGCTATACATTTATTCTGTCTCGCCCCTCCTTCTCTCCATCCATCAGAAAAAAGGTGTTTCAAAACAAACTGTTCACGAGAACAGCTCAAGGACGAATTACGCTGGTTATAATCAACAAGATCGTAAAAATTAACTCACTGACGTCGTGACCTAACACGGCATTTATGATCCTAATGTGATCATGACACATCCCCCACCCCAGTGAAAACTTAGGGTTTGAACGAAATAACTGTCTACTAACGTTGCTATGTAATAATACTTTTGAAAGGGCTATATAGTAAAAAATATAGCGTTACTGAAAGTCAAAAAAAAATCTAAGAACGTGCATTATCGATGGACAATAGCATATGTATATTTATGTGCGACGTTCTGTGATAATATATAATTATTGTAGCACTTAAGAATTAAAGTGATAAACTTCTCTCACACAGACATACTGTAAAGACTGAAATATTGAGCAACTAGCTCATCGCTTCACTGAGCGTAATTAATACATTCATAGAACATGAACGAACAATAGTTAATTAAAGTAATGGTATCCTGGCAACAGTAGGTCTGGTCGCTCGGTTTGCCATTTTCTCATCTCATTGACCCGCAGACAAAGGCGTCAATGTTGTCTGGAACTCAGGTCATGGTCAGGATGGACGCTAGTGGAAAAAGGAATCACATGGAAATTTTGAGAAAGAATGTCCATAATTGGTAGGACAATATAATGTGAAACCATCCACGGTCTCCGAAAAAGGTGAAAAATGCCCAACCTCAATGCTTAACAGTCTCTATATAAAATAGCAACATATTCTGGTTTATCAGTTATAAATTTCGCCATAGTGAAGCTGAAATAACAAACGTCGACAAGGTAATTAGCCTGACGTACTCTTTCAAAATCGGCGTAGTGCTCGTCTTGATTTAAGAATTATATAGCGCTTCTCGCATTCAACAATAATCTAAATCTCAATTAAATAACATTACACTTTAATCTATTTCTAATTATATCCAATCCGGGATAGATGAGGTGCCACCAGGCGATAGCAGTTAATTTAATGCGCCGTTTCCGTACGCAAGCCATGCACACGTCAAGTGTCACAGTCATCTCGGTATAATAGTCATAATCGGTTCAATTCAATATCTATATCGGGTATGTTCTTAGATAACTCATCCACTGACCGCATGGAGAGTTACAATCATAATCAGTATTCTTACTTGTCATATCTAGTATTACGTTAGATGGTCCACGAAACGCGGAAAACCATAGACATAATCGGTTGTATAAAAAAAACAACACCCTTCTCCACAACTTCTTAAAACGCGACCACGCAGTGTCCTCTGTTACCACTGCAAAAAACTCTCAAACGCGAATACTCCCTTCCTTACATAACTAGTCGGTCTTACACTGCCAGTCGGTCTTACACTGCCTGCGGCCTTACACTGCCCAGAGGTCTTACACTGCATCTCGGCGTCTTACACTGCCTGTGGCCTTACACTGCCCTGAGGCCTTACACTGCCCTGTGGGGCTTACAATGCCTGTAAGAAGGTTCAACAATAACACGCGAATACGCGATTACGCAGTGTACTACGTTAGCACTGCCAACATCTCTCAAATAATCGAAAAATACCAATATCGTCCATCCCATGAGGCAATCTCATTATTGCTCTCCTCGGGTCGACGTCATACGCAGACGACTAAAAAAAGCAAGGCGTTATTTACAAGGCATACCTTGAAACTAACTCTAGCGTTATTTTCAAGGCATACCGGAACAGCTTCTGATTGGTCAATGAAACATGCCTTGAAAATAACGCTGGCGTTAGTTCCAAGGCATACCCTGAGTCCAATAAACAATACATAGCTACCCCGGCGGCTTTCCCTGATATGTCAATCTGACTACTACCCAGACGAACATCGGCCTACGGCCTCGATGATACAAACTGACTAGACCCTCACGTCGTTACATATCAGTCTGACAATGCACAGTCTAAGGCTCCACGTTTAGAAATACTGAAACAGCTTCTGATTGGTCAATGAAACATGCCTTGAAAATAACGCTGGCGTTAGTTCCAAGGCATGCCTTGAAAATAACCACTTCACTAAAAAAAAGTATACTCAATATATATAATTCACATAGCTCTTATATCGACATCACCTCGATACTGATACAGACTCTTCCCATGAGACAAATTCATTGCTCTTCGGGCGGCGGCACCAGCCGACAATAAAATCAATACTCACTACTCATCACTACACAAAAAAAATCACCTCCCTAAACAGTCTAATACTGCCCTCTCGGGAGCTCGTCAATATAAAGACGAGATCGGTTATACATGACGCTTAATAAGCTCCATAGAACTGGCAGTGTGCTAACTGCACGGGTTCCAACAATTCAATAAAATCGTTACTCTCAATAACCAGATCAAATTACTCAATCAATGTGTCAATGTAGACACATGAGTTACTTAGGTAAAATAAGAAACAAAGGAATGTACCAACACGATATTGATAAAGGTCTAATGAAAAAAAATACACCAAACACGACGCTAGACAAACAAGAAAAGACGAACGATAACAGACCCTACAAGTTCTGAATATAATTACAGATAGGTGAGAAGAGAACAAGAGAGACGTCTTCCAAAAGAGACGAGGAAGATGTGAACGCCACAATCTAAACAAATATACAGGTCCCTAACAAAGACTATTCTCACGAATGCGAATCCTCACTGTTTTAATCACCACTGGTTGTTGCGAGACCGCAGACGTTGTCGTCGAAACGGCAAAATCGGCGACCAAGCCACCACTTTGGCACAGAGGACAAGCACACGTAAGAACCCTCGCCGACCTCCCGCAGTTCTAACAAAGAAGAAAAGTATAAAAAGCCTGTAAAACACGAGGAGGAACACTCAACTCCCCAGACGCAGACAAAATTTTAGGATGGAATCACTTAACTTTCAAGGAACTGGGTGGTAATTCCTTTAGCCCTTGCGTACACCACAGTCAGTCTTTTTTGTCTTTCACCGTTCTAAGTTCTGTTCTGTAGTCTCCCTGGTCTCGGTCATCGGGTCAATGGGAGAGCAGCGACATATGTGGAAGTAAAAATAACAAAGCAGTATACAAAACTAAATAATAAATAATTTTAAACTAGCTCAACGTGCGACACCCCGTGAGCGACGGATCATGAAAAGAACAAAAATGTAATGCAAACAAAGAGACAAGGCGATTATAATCTAACGAATTTAAGAAATTAAGGATTAAGAAATTTGGTAAGTCCCCTCCAGTGTCGCGATGTGGGTTAGATGGGGAGAATTCGACTGACACTCTTTCGAGGTCCGCTCCCACAATCGACGAACACACAAAAAAAATACTTGCACTCTAAAAACTAAATAAATCAATTGCTTTGATTTTTAGCAGAACTGTGGGGCACTTTAATTACAGGAATTAATGTAACAAATATAATTATAAATATAAATATCAATTCAAAGGCAACTGAATCTAACTAATGAAACTACAGCTTTCTATAAAGACTAACTTATTCACTCTAACTACTTGCAGGTCATATGAGTTATATGCCGAATAGAATCCGCGCACGTGGCGACGGATATAACAGTTTAAATTCTATTAATTCAATGAGACATGTTATGATATGGACATTTCCTCTAGACACGCCATGGAGAATGCTTGTACAACCATGCGTTGTCTGGCGGTAGCTCTGAAACTGTCTTCAAAAGTAAGTAGAACGGTTCACTTTCATCATTACAAATTAGTATGAACTCTCACCATTAGGCCCTCACTGGGAGTGAGAGCGCTGGATGTAAACGCTGTGGGTTCATATCAAACCAAGTAGCTTAGGCTCTGGAGCTTTAAAACATCACGCTCCTCACAATATGGACTGCTCAACTGCGTCTCTATGTCTCTCATCTGGCTGAGGACTATCGCCGTCCACCTCGTAAATGGATTGTCTATATGTGGCTTCTATCTAAGCTCTGCACGGGTTTAAATACTAAAGCTATGTCTCGACCCTCCGTCCAGATTCATACATTTGATTGGTGCAGTCGCTTCAGCTCAGCCTGCAATATTAATTTATGCTTGTCATGGCCTTGCGCCAAAATCAAGGTCAATTTTACGGTCTAGACAAAATTTAAAATGCGAAACATTAACTACTAAAATCTTCAAACCCCGTGCTTTCTACTCTTATGCACGAATTTCCGAACGCCAACTAAGCGTCTAAATAAACTACCTTTACTCGCCCCTTATCTATGTTAATCAAAATCACGGGGTCGAGAACTGCTCTGTCATTCCTAGCTATACATTTATTCTGTCTCGCCCCTCCTTCTCTCCATCCATCAGAAAAAAGGTGTTTCAAAACAAACTGTTCACGAGAACAGCTCAAGGACAAATTACGCTGGTTATAATCAACAAGATCGTAAAAATTAACTCACTGACGTCGTGACCTAATACGGCATTTATGATCCTAATGTGATCATGACAAACGAGTAGTTCTGAGGCCCCCCTCCCCCTCCACTCCCCTCCTCTCAACCCCGAATATATTATTATATGGTAGCGTTTATAGAGACGGCGGGTTTCGGGAAATCGCACGCTTGATTCGACCCGAGAGAACTCGCGCGAGGAATGTTACTCAATATGCTTTGTAAGTGTACATAGACAACTCGTGTCTCTCGAGGCGGCAATTTTGCCGACCAGCGCGGGAAATTACCAGAACCAATTGTGTGTTCTTGTTCCGCGTGTGTCGCGCGGGAGTTGTGTTGGCTGTGTACTTTTCTTGGCTTCACGATGGATGTTGACCTCGTCTTTCCTTTTCCCGCCTTGCTATGAACACCAACCGCGCGAGTGATTAGGCGCGAGTTTTCTTGCGCGAGTAACCATCTCGCGGCAACCCGCCTACCCGCTTTCTCTATAAACACGGCCTATCGCAGAGCCGCATTGCACTTCTCCTAATTTTAATCGCTCGCTGACCACAACTGCATGAGGTTACGCACACGGCTTGGTTACACAAAGCGCTGTTAATGCTAAACATCAGTATGACTTAATTAATTCCAACTTTATTTCTCCACACACCAAATGTGCCGCTGGAATACAAAAGCACAACTTCTCCTCTCTCGGCCACCGAAAACCGAAAGCCAATGTTTTCGTGTTATTTTATGTTTGAAATGCGCCTGAATTCGACAAAATTGAATTTTTAATTAGCACATTTGTTGCTTAATTATTGCATTAAAAGGGCCTTGACGACTGCCGTCACCTTTGCCAATAGGTATTAAAGACTTTCTCCGAATTCAGACCTGTAAAATTTCATGGTTGTCGGAACTATTATTTCCAGACAATATTCATTCTAAGCTCATCACGGCCATGGGTTACTTGGCCACCACTGTCATAAACACTCGGACCCAGACCGTAACAGGTATCTTACAAAAAGTGTTAACAATATTATAGACAAGGCAAACATTTCTACATACATGATCCACAGACCACTGATGAAGTACACACCGTTGCATCTATTTCTGTCTCACTCACCCACGCGTACAGGATGTAACACGGATGTAACTCCCTTGCGTTTGTCTTGTTGTTGTGGTCATGATGGTCTAATGACTAACAAATACGGACTAACTGTTTGTATGGTCATAGTGTAATTTCTCTGGCCACTGCACTCTTCGGCTTTCACTTTCTTCCTCTCACGCAAGTAACCCCTGACAACAGCCGTGATAGACACTGCGCCAACACACAAATAACCAACTCAGCTCCTATAAGCTACAGTGAATAAGGTAAATCTGTATTAACTATTATTATTAACCACACACTGTAATATATAAACTCAAACACAATGGAGAACATTCATATAACAGTTCGATAATACTATGCTGGAAAGACAATAATGGAGGTTAAGCAGCGGAGTCAATACGAATAATCAAGGTGAAGACTTAACAATGCAATCACATTCTCTCGAAGATCAACACTGAAACTTCTGCGTCGAATCTGTGGGCTGGTCCTACCTCTATGAGTTCTGGCTTGTCTGCACAGGTTGTGGACTTCTCAGACTCTGTACGCTCCCTTCCAAATACAGGCCGCTGCTACAGCTGGCTATCGCTCACTGCGTAGGCTGGACCATAGACCCAAACAGAATAACGTAGAACTCGCATATGGAAGAATTCATTCGGCAAAGTAGTGCAGTAAAGGTGTTGCTCTTCCCCTGTGAAGAATAAACAATCACAATTTCCTTATCTACTGTCGGAAGGCAAGATTTCCATATTTACCCCATATTATAATATACATGTATCATTATTACGTATAGCGGCTGACACTATTACGGGTCAGCCAGCAGCTCTCACACTCCCGAACGTTAAGAACAGAATGGGTGATTATTTATACTAGTAACTGCCCCATTCTTCGAATGGTAAAAAACAAAGCTCACTACTCCAGACCGAAAGGAATCAGCACAAAGACATTGATGTCGAGACACTTTCGGGTCATCCACATAAAATCGGCGATCAATAGATAGATAGAATAGTATTACAGTAGTACACAGTGCACAGTAGTGCGCACCGAGCATTTTTCATGGGCTCATGTGTTCGTAAAAAATGATCTAAATATTTACGCACAGTTTTCTTGGTATGAATGAATGGCACTCACCTCATCTGTATAACACTATACTCGGTATCACTATCAAAGTTTTCTTGGCGTGGCTGGATCGTAAACTCTATTTTACATTTCCGGTAAGAGGCGGAAATGACGAAATTGACGGAAGTACATTATCACGTCGTGTTCGCAATCATGAATTGATAACTGATAATTATAACTGAATTTCTGGGAAAAGTAAAGAGTTCCGGGAAAAAATGAGCTCGACACATACAGGCTTAATAAATTTTACATAAATGTGCCAAGTTTCAATTCTCTACGTTGGTAGTAAAAAAAAGCCTTTATATTATATTATGTAATTATACTTACCATCCAGCAGCAGCTCAAATGCCGACAACATACCACAACTAGAGTTCTGTAGGCTTCTTGATTCTCCCAGCCAACTTTATAAAATGACTCACTACAGCAGCAGTTTTGATCTTTTCTTCAGCATACGGCTTGTGAGGGCTCTCAGTGGTCTGAAGTCAGAAGGAGCGTGCAAGGATTTACACCTAGTAGGGCAGTGTCCGGGGACGTTGGCACAAAGTATAGGTCAGCTATACTAATAACCACCCCGTCGACCGCCCTCCTCAACCTCGTTGCTTCTACATCTTCTCCACATACGAACTGCTAATTTCTGGCTCATTCAATTGTTCATACGATGGTGAACGGGTATTTCAGTCGACAATTATGTCCGCGAGCCATCCTGTTCACTCCGAAGGGGAAATTTCTGCTTCGCTAACATGCCACCTTGCACAACCAAGGCATCGCCTCCTACAATTCAGACGCAGCAGACATGTACATGACACTACTGACACTGTACAGGAGACATCTTCCAAATAAAATTATTCCAAAGCAACATTTAGAATATCGCTGCATTCCATTCACAATACAACATGGTTTTGGCCTGGCACTGCTGGAAGAGCAAAGGTCACACGGTAACCACCAGTCATCAGCAAAACTAGAGACACTTTTCGCACAAGGAATAACTGACAAACTGGAGAAATTGAAGAACATTTTGAACTGGCGCCTACTTCAGATTGCACCAACGCTGCGCATCGACAACTCCAGACATAAAACAAAGTGGTAAATGTAGCCTACAGATATAACTGGACGTAAGAAAATACGTGAGATATTACATTCTGTGAAGAACACTGTATAAACGACATGTATTGGGGTGTAAATTTTGACACTATTGAGAACAGACATAAAATATTAAGGCTTCTCAAGATGGATCACTATTTTTCCAACAAAAATGTCTTCCTCTGAATACACGAGTACATGTCTTGTTCCTCGTTTGACATAATGTTGGTGCCTTTTGCGGAACACCTTTTCTTATGTAACTTTACTGAGAAAATAAAATTATTTTCACTATATGTCATTACAATACCCTAAAAGATATCTTTTTCTGCTTTTCACGAGGCAAAATCAAAAGCATTCTCTCTCATGTGTGCTGAAATGGTTAGGCTGACAGCTCCGTAGAGAGCAGGGCGATAAAACATTTATAACATTACCAATCTGACATTTAATATATTTTCCCGCGCAAAGCACGGCCCACCGCATGTCACCCCTGTAGCTGGGTAGTAGGGTGTGGGTGGTTGGGTGCTGGGTGGTCAAACTAGAGGAATGGGCTCTAGCACGTTGCAGGCACGTCGTCGGCACTGTTCAGCGCGGGTCGGCGGTTTTTGTTTTTTCCTTCAAGCCTTCCTGCGACCCCATAGATTTTCTGTGATTTAAAAAAAAAAAAAATATTTCGTCAATCTCCTATGTCAAGTACCCACTGGGCCCGTTTTCACCGCACTTAAGTGGGGATTTTGCCATGGGCACTTTTCATGAAACCGGCCTCTGGCGGCATACGAGGCAAATCTGCATCTCACATTATTTGGTAGTATAGAGAATACTGAACCACAACCACATCGGCATTGACCTTGGCTTCTTTGTTGAGCACATCCTTTGGTACTCCTGTCAGAGACAACGTCTGATCTTGTACAGTTTCTCGTTCAGGGTAGGATTTAATCCAAACGCCTCGAGGTATGCTGCGAGTGTCTTCGGAGCTATCCATCTGATTTCCCTGGAAAGTTACTCTTGCTAGAACTCGATATTGTAAATGTTCCGCGGTTAGCAAGTGGCCTCACTGAGTGATATACAGCTACATTGCTCTCCCATAGCATCATCGTATAACATCCACGTATTAAGCTTAAAATAACAACAATACAACTGTCGAAATGCATGTAATGAGAGTTTGGACTTTCGGATCTCTTCAGCACAATCAAACGTTATTTCCAACTCAGGACTCTAATCTCTGATCATGAAAATGAGGAAATGAAAACAAAATTTGGAGAGCTGTTCACCAATCGTGAAATGTCCTTTGTCTTTGCCTGGTTGAGTTTTACATTTCCTGCATTTCCACCAGTGGCGGATCTGATATGAATCTAATAAAGCTTAAGTTTCGGGGCCTCTAAGCCCGGAGGGGCCCTGAAGAAACTTTTGTTAATGAGTGAATTTTGGATGTTGTCCTATTGTTGCTGGTTGCTAAGGAGCCCCATGACTCTTTAAGCTTCAGGGTCCCCAAAACATAGGTCCGCCACTGGTTTCCACGACGAAGGAACGTAGATTATGCCGGATGAGACATGTTGCCGCATTCAAACGAACACATTGAGTCACTGACTTGTTTATCTGTGAATATTTTCCGAAATCATGAAAGACCACCCTCTCTTCTCTCCCCCCCCCCCTTTTTTTTTTCCCCCAAAATTTCTGTCCATTCATTCGACGCGAATCACAGCAAATCTTATAGCCTACACCAAGACTTGCATAGAAAATTTGAGGATAGGCAAGGTCAGCGACATGAGAAGTGTACTTGGACACATGATGATATCTATCGCTGAAGAGAGCATGTAATTATTCCACTTTCTCCCTCAAGCGGCACACAGTGTTGTTGCCTTTCCCCTTGCCGTGGCAAACATTTCTTTCGGAGTTTGCCAGCCGTGACATGCACATTTGAATTGACAAAGGAAAGCCTTCCAAAGCGTTAATAAAAACTGGCCTTCACGTATTTCGTGTACCCCCCGCAAACAAAAAAAAAATCGAAGGGTAGTTGCTGTAATTTGTTCTCCTCTCCCACTCCTCACTCCTTTTAAGCTGATATTACATTACATCAAGACGGTTAATAAAAACACCCTCCTTGGTCCTTCTCCCCCCCCCCCCCCCAATCCCCTTTTCAAATCCAATTGGCACTTGTTTACAGCCACTCCTCATTCAAAATCCTCTCTCCCATCTTTCTTTCATTCCTTGCCACAGAGTTCATCGAATTCCCATTCAAATTCTGCAAACCCCACCATAACGCCTTCCATTAAGGTATAAAGAAACTACTGCTTTCTTCCATGACACATAACGTCACATAACCTTGCATTAAATTCTCTGTCTTCTGACATAAAAATACAAAGAACAAACGAGGGAAAACATTACAAATGAACTCATAACTGTTAGTAAAACCAGCCTAGTGTTACCAGGAAGATAATATGATTGTGACTTGGATGTCAACATAATCTAACACTTTTGGCCACTGAGGATGCTTGGGGTCATTTTCACCCTCGGTTATCTTTATCGTTGGCGTAATTCAAAGCTAGTGACGTTTTTCACCTATCAAAGGCGAACTGTCATCGATCAGATTTCGAGCGATTGAAAAAGTTCCCTTTTTCTTCCAGTTTACGATTTAGTGTATTTGCGAGACTTAAAATTTGATTCGTTGCAAATTCAGTTCGAGAAGGGTACCAAGTGACAGTTTCCAAAATCGCCAGATCAAAGCTACGACGCGTGCTTTCTACAAACATAATGAAGAAAGATAAGATAAATTTCCACGGGCATGTTAAGGCATACAACACACAAGAAGACAATTATGGCACAGTCGAAATCGTTTGTTGAAGGAGACTCTCAGCAATCATAAGCCGACCGCGGTACACGTCAGGCAGCTAGTCATGAAGTTTGTTGGTAAAAACAAGAATGCATGACAAATTCAAGCGGTGCAGCTGATCCTGGATGCGTGACAAAATTTTGACGAATCATAAAATTAATTATGTTGTTTACGGAAGTAAAAGAAAGTGGTGAAGAAGTTCAAGATAACAATTTGATAATGCATGACAGAAATTGGCTTCTATCGAGTTTGTCGTTTATTGTGAGCCCATTTAAAGTCGCACAAAAATTTGTTAAGAAACTTCGCGCGTAAAAACTGTTGCTTTTTTAGCTCGCGTAACTGTCTGAGTTTTGTCCTATTTCGACTGCATTGAAGTTTTGAAACGGGTGGCATTAGCTGGCTGATTGTTGCTGCGCTCAAAATAGAGGTGACAAAACTCTCTATAAATAGCAACACAGTCTTTCAAAATAAGCGGTGGCATTATAGATTTATTCTTATAGCTTATGCAATACTGATTGGGTTTTCCCTTAGACCTGGAGGCATGAAGTTCTGACACAGGATACTATTTTTGTTTGTATTTGTTTGTGAATTTCACAAAGTTACGATGCGGCTTGTGTTTTATCGTGAGAATGAGTTTGTCAACAGAGGACATGTTCTTCTTGCTCTATCACACTATGCACAGTGTGGCGTGAAAACTATCAATATCATTGTAAAACACGCCATGGAGTTCTCTCTTTCTCTCTCTCCCTCCCTCTCTTTCTCTCTCTCTGTCTGTCTGTCTGTCTTTCTATCTGTCTGTCTGTCTCTTTCTCTCGCAGTCCATCACCGAGTGAGGCTTTGAGCGCCTTGACTTTGACATGCAAGCAAGTACACAAAGACAAAGAGGGAGAGAGAGAGAGAGAGATGGGGGGGGGGGGGGGAGTGTATGTGGGTGTATTTATTTTAAAAAAAACATAAAACTTCACATTAATACAAATGAGCTCATAGGTGTTTGCAAAACCAACACCGCATTGCCACAAAGATAATAATATTATTATGACTGTGACTTCGTTGTGAACGGTATAATCTAACACTATCGGCAACTGAGGACGCCCGGGGTCATTTTCACTCTCAGTTATCTTTACTGCTGGCGTAATTCAACAGCTGGTGGCGTTTTTTACTCGTTCAGAAGTGAACTGTCATCGATCAGGTTTCGTGCAACGAGAAAAGTTCCTTTGTTCTTCAGCTCAATTTATAAGTACATGTCGGTGTGTGTTCACGATTCTTTAGATTTGATTCGTTGTAAATTCAATTCTGCAAGGAGCCAAGTGAAATAGTCCAAAAGTCGTCACATGAAGAAACAGATGTATTTTCAAAGATAATGAGGATAGGATAAATCTCCACGGGCATGCTAGGGCATACTACACACTGGAGAATTAATATGACAGTCGAAATCGTTTGTTGAAGGAGATTCTTCAGTGTCAGGAAAGTAGTTAGTCGTGTTGGTTATTGCTGATAACAAATTAGTGTGTATGGCAAATTACTCTTTAGGCCTACGTGCTAGTGGGCACCAATGAAATTTTGACGAATCACGAACATGTTGTTTACTGAAGTATAAGATAGCCCTCCCCCCACCCCCAATTGAACTAGTTCAAGATAACAGTGTGCACTATCAGAATCCATAACTCTGTGAAGCTTTGGGCGCATTTATCACATGCAAATAGCACATACAGAGAGAGATAGAGACAAAGAGATAGACAGAGAGACAGAGAAAGAGAGAGACAGACAGACAGACAGTCAGACAGGCAGACAGACAGACAGAGGGAAAGAGAGAGAGGGGGTTGGGGGAGAGACAGAGACAAAGAGAGAGAGAGAGAGAGAGAGAGAGAGAGAACTCCATGGCGAGTTTTACAATGATAACGATAGTTTTCCACGCCACACTGTGCATAGAATGAAAGAGCATGAAGGACATGTCTTCTGTTAAACTCATTCTCACGACAAAACGCAAGCCGCATCGTAAATTGGTAAAATTCACAAACAAATAAACAAATATAGTATCTTATGCAGATCTTCATGCCCCAGTTCTAAGGGAAAACCCAAACAGCACTGCATGAGCTGTAAGAATAAATCTATAACGCCACTGCTTATTTTGAAAGAGTGTGTTTCTATTTATAGAAAGTTTCGTCACCGCTTTTTTTAGGGCAACATCAATCAGCCAGCTAATGCCACCCGTTTCAAAACTTCGACGCAATCGAAATAGGACAAAGTTCAGACAGTGACGCGGACAAAGTTCAGACAGTGACGCGAGCAAAAAAGCAATATTTTTTTACGACCGAAGTTTCTTAACAAAATAAATTTTATTGCGACTTTATAATAATGGGTTAACAATAAACGACAAAATCGATTTTAGCCAGTATTTGTCATGCATTATCACAGTCCTTTAAAGACAAAGACATGGTGTCCACATTGGAGGCAGAGAGAGAGAGAGACAGACAGACAGACAGACAGACAGACAGACAGACAGACAGACAGACAGACAGACAGACAGACAGACAGACAGACAGACAGACAGACAGACAGAGAGACAGACAGAGACAGAGAGAGAGATTTATTTCCCTGCAAGGAACTTTAAGGGATGAGAGAGAGAGAGAGAGAGAGAGAGAGAGAGAGAGAGAGACAGAGAGAGAGAGATTTATTTCCCTGCAAGGAACTTTAAGGGATGAGAGAGAGAGAGAGCTTAGAGACAGAGAGAGAGATTTATTTCCCTGCACGGAACTTTAAGGGATGAGAGAGAGAGAGAGAGAGAGACAGAGAGAGAGAGATTTATTTCCCTGCAAGGAACTTTGGGGGGTTTCAGGTGGGGGGGGGGGGGGTGAAAACTGAATGTAGGGAGAAACTGGTCTTAAAAAGTGAAGAACCACTGACTGATCTAAAAAAAAGTTTGTTTTCCAAAGAGTGTCCCGATAGTTTTGCATTCGCGGGGATTGTATGCTGCTATGTAAGGGTAGCCACACAAAGGCCATCGAATTCTGTCACCGAGCCACTAGGCGCTTTAGGTGAGAAGAATTGCACTATATTAAATTTCAAGAACTGCACATAGAGCCCACCTAGATTCGGCCCGTTTATGTAGTGCAATTCTTTTCACCTAAAGCGCCTAGTGGCTCGGTGACCGAATTCGGTGGCCTTTGGGTGGCTACCCTTAGGCGGCGACTCTCAGACAGAAGTCACAGCTACCAGGGAGGTATTTCAAATCTAATGGGAGGAATGTAGCCAAGGAAGAAAAAGGGGAGAGATTATAGACTGAGGAGGTATTCGAAACTGGGAAAGAGTGTACGCCGCATGCACACTGTCTGACGGATGTTTTATTGTGATCCACTGAAATGACGATTTCTTTCTTTTTTTTTTTTTTTTAATTTGATTGCAATTAACGCAGAGCTGTAGGTTCATAAATTGTTTCAGTAATTACTACTCTGAAAGTATAATGGTTAATACATCATTAGGTGACAATTCAAAACGAGGGAGGAATCGAGGAAACCAGGGACCGATAAAAAAAGGGCGGGGGGGGGGTGGTAGGAATGCGGCAAGGGGCTCTAATGTAAGCCTTTTCATAATTTGTGTTAGTGTATTTATTTTAGTTGGGTGTGTGGTATTCTCTTGACAACATATTACTTGACTGTTGGCAAGCATAATACGGAGTATAATCTTCAGAGCACTTCTTGGTGGTAAAAAAAATACGATAAATAAATCAACTATTTGAAAGTCTGACCAAATACAGATTTTTCCGGACATCTGATTACAGCACAGTGCTATTGGATGAATTATGCAACGCAGAATTTCGCGTTTATTGGATGCACATCTGTTGTCTAGATTAATGCATTCCACAAACTGGAAATTTGCAGTAAAAATATTTTTTGCATTGGGATGAATTCAGTGAAGGAGAAAATATTACACGGCGCCCGCAGATGCTTTCACCAATGCTATTGTCAATACATGTAGCACTATTTTTATCCTTTCGTCATTATTACCGAATTTTGTCTTATAAAAACATGCAAGATCAATGTACTCACCCTCGTTTTATGTGGTCAGTTTCTGAGCAAGTTGTCACGATTTTTTTGCCAACGAAAAGGATATCGTGGCAGAACCAGGTTTTGGGTTTGAACCGATACCGCTGGTTTTGGCGCGAATAAAATCAAGACGGCGACCAGTAGAACAAGCTGGAGAAATGTGGGAGTGGATCATTGTTCAACCCACAAAAAACAATTCGTGCGTTCAGTTCTGACCACGCGCACAATAACAAAATTTTTGTAGGTTCTTAACTTGGGAGGTGACATTTGGATTTCAAACTTTCTGTTCCGCATTGCATGAGTGTCACTTCCCAAGACCCCAAATGTGTAAGGGGGTTAGCATTGACAGGACACATCGACCGACACTAACGATCCCTCAATAACAATCATTATTATTGGTACGAGGACAATCTGGAACGGTTCCCAAATGCTCCCCGATGTTTTCTCATGATTAACTTAGATAAGGTAACTTTATTTATCGATTTTTCTACCACTTGAACACTATTACAATCTATTTAATTGTCTTGAACCGTCACTTCTTTGTTTTGCCACTCCTTAGAGATAATTACATTGTCATTTTTGTAAGTGCCACTCCTTTGAAACGGTATTCATATCACTCCTTTGTTATGTCACTTCTTGGGCTGTCACTCCGATGAATACATCCGACTCAAATTTACTGCCAAAGTCCTAAATTAGCATATCTGTTGCCTGCAACAAAATATTGCATTATTTCATAATTTGTTTGCCTGAAAAAAAAAATGGAAAACTGATTTGTTCCCACATTGTGAAAATTCCTTCCTAGACCGAGCACATTTTGACACGTGTGATTGAGTAACTCCCTTGAATTTTAACAGTTTACCCCATCATGATCAACGACAAAATGCAGCCTAACTCACACTTTGATTAAAGATGCATAATGGACCTAATACGCCACTCACAAAGAAGACAGCTGGGACCAAGATTTGAACATGAATGGACCCATTGAAATCAAGTTTCACGGGAACAGCAGTTGGTGTTAATCGATTCCACCCTGTGATGTTTAGTTGCTATCTTGGCGTGCCACTGACTATCACCGAGTGAGTCTACCTCCGAGCAACCTGTTGGTATGGGCGTTATAGGCAAAATGGTAATATTAACTGAATAAATCTATGCGCACATTATATTTCAATGGGAACATGTTTGAGTGTTGACGGAGACAATTATGACGAAGAAAGTTGAGGTATAAAGAATGAATATTAACTGACTGCATCTGTATGCACATTATGTTTCAATGGAAACATTTACAAGTGCTCATGGAGACAATTATGACGAAGAAAGTTTAAGTATAATGAGTGATGTACAGAAGTTTTCTGGACATGCGATGAACAAAGTATAAGGTGGAAGCAGTGAAGATGCCATTGCAGATCCAGCTACAGCGAGATATGTAGGGCCGGAAACAAGGGCAACCTTGAATGAATGCATGTATTTGCTCCACCAAGACGGCATGCATTTCAGTTATGGAATCCCACATGCACACGAGTCAGCCTTCATCACAAATCCTCTCTTTTCAGGTAGAGCAATCTGATAAACCACCAATGTATTAAAGAAAATGCTTTCTGAACTTCGCTAGCTTTGACATTTGACCATCTCTATCTTACAAATCTTGATAACACTTATTTAAGGAGATGGAACCGCTGCGTAAACTTGCAATGCCCGTGCTTGATACAAGAAATAAAGTTGTAATAAACTCAACTCACTGAATCTGTTCAACGATCGTGCCTTTAATGGGATGTGCTAGCACCAGGCGTATCTTTCAAGTGGTAGATCTGGTGTAATGTTTATAATTTGAAACAGACTAAAACTAATTCCAATGGTTATAAAATTTACACATTTCTGATGCCTGTTTTATCTTCTCTCCGTCAATCTGCTGCAATGAAAGCTGTACCGCCTCTGTATACTTCTTTGATTCCTCAATATTAAGCGAAGTGTCTTTCAAACCCTCTCCCTCTTTCAATAGAAACGTTATTGCGCGGGGGTGGGGGTGGGGGCATGGTAAAGGCAAAAGATTTCACAGGATATCCGGTGTTTTCATCGAAACAGCACCCATGAAAACCTGCCATATCTCGGTTTGTTTTTATGCTCCGTGTCCTTGACCAGAACAACTTTTGTAATGTTTATCAACCTCCGTCTCACCTTGGAGCAGATCAGAATCAACAACGCCCTGTCGAAAAACATTTAAAAAATAAAAGCACTTCCAAAATAACCAGAGGGTTTTGGTTCTTAAAATATAAAAAAAACTACCATCATATCTGCACACGGATTAGATGACAATAAAATCAAAATCCTACTAGCCATGTTCCTAGCAGTTCATAATGGCGCTTTATAAAACTCACTACCTGATAATTTACGTTCCTCCTACAACTGATTCTTTCTGTCTCAACACCAAAAAAGCAACTTTTGCTGAAATTAAATGAAGCACGATAACATTACATCCGCGCTACTGTGATGTCGTGCGTGGGGTTTTCAGAACAATATAGAATAACGCAAGTCCTTCTGTGAGGTACACAGAGTTAATATTTAATACGACACACATAAGTCTGTATAATTATGGATATGATGGCTAATGTCACTGCATAGATGCAAGTTATACAGGGAAATAGTTCCACATGTATTTGGACACTGTACAGATACGCATTGCACGGTTAGACATCTGCTACACCGACTGGCTGAATTTTCAAACATCCCACATAATTATATAGTTAAACAAAAACAAAGATAATAAACTTGCTTTCTCACGATGTAGCGTAACAACGACCCTCGGACAGTGCAAAGGAGACAAAAGACAAGGTTAATTGCGAGCACATAAATATGCCAGTCTCGCCATGTGTGTGTGGTCTTCAAGACGCGAGCCCGACACACCAGAGACGATATGAAAATCTCTTAAAATACACTATAAAGGTCGCGTACCGGGAGCAAGGCTAGTTCTACATCACAAGTGAATTTTATCCAGCTCCACGAACAAATAAACAGACAAACAAAAAGTTCTCCCCGACAGACTTCATTTATAAAGATCTCTTAATATTTCGTCCAGAAATCAATCTTTTTCCACACTGTTTCCGAACCTGTTTGTGCATCTGATGTGTACGGTAACTGACAGTACGATCTCATGCCAGATTACAGTTCCTGCGTCCTCTCTTGACATCCTCTGATACTTCGTCGAGAAATCAATCACCACAGTATCGAGCCTGCTTGGATTTGGTATGTCAGACAGTGCTTTAAAAACGAAAGTCCATGCCAAATTACAGTACCTGTGTCGTCTATTATAACATCCTGTAACGTCTCATCAAAGAATCAATGTATTTCTCTTCAGATGTCCTCGAGCCTGCTTGGATATTATATACCTGACAGTACTTTTAAAATGAAAGTCCATGCCAAATTACAGTACCTGTGTCGTCTATCAACATCCTTTAACGTTTCATCAAGAAATCAATCTCTGTCTACAGTTCACGCAGTCGGGCCTGTTTGAAGCGGATAGTACATTAAAAATGAAACCCCATGTCAAATTACAGTACCTGATTCCTCTGTGAACATCCGATCGATATCTTCTACACAATATATTCACAAACCTGTTCGTACATATCTTGTTCATTAACGGCCCTTGGGAATAAAACGTAAACGATTTCGGCCAGAATTATTATCGGCAACCTGCCAAGACAGCATCGACATTAATTTCAATTGCTCACATAACTGAGTTTTCACAGGAGAGGATCGTTAAAAGTTTTGAAAAATCGATAGTTTAGTATTATATTCTTGGTTTTCCACGGCCATAGAATGAATACCAAACAAGATTTCCTACATATCCCAGTTATTGGACCATGGATCAACAAGTTGTTCGAGAAAGTTCTCGCGTTCAATAATGACTCTTTCGTGCGTGTGAAATTCACTATTCTTGAATCACCACGTTCAACTTTGGTCAACACCAAGATAACCAAAATAGAGCCCCCAAGCTCCCCCCCCCCCACCACACACACATAATATATATACACCTTTTTTCTCAAGGGATGAGAGAGAGAAACAGAGAAGGAGAGAGAGAGAGGGGGAGAGAGAAATAGACAGAAACAGAGAGAGAGAAAGAGAGGGAGAGATAGGGAGAAAGATATGGAGGGAGAGAGAGAAACAGAGAGAGAGAGAGGAAAGGGATAGAAAGAGAGAGAGAGAGAGAGAGAGAGAGAAAGGCGGTGGAGGGGGGGGGGCTGTGAAAAATATAAACCAGGTCAACTCTCTCCTCTCCTTTTTGACGACGGGTTTACGAGCTTACACAAGTAACTGTTTGTCTACACGGCTGAGTCCATTGCTAGTAATGTATGACGCTGCACCCGTGTCTACCGGCAGTAAAATATTCAATTTGAGTTCAGGTGTCATGCGCCGGTGGATTTCTTGAAAACCACAGCTGGAAGCCTGCCAGATTATTCGTCATGTGAACTTGACTATGAATGTAGCGAATCTGGGACGACATGGCTGTCTGTGCTGTCCGGAAACATTGAAGCGTTCATGTCCACCCCCACCCCCTCCGCCGGGGCCTAGAAATTACCCCTACCCCCTTTTTCTCCCCCCCCCCCCCGCACACACATACACACTTATAAGATAAACCGATTCCAATTCCTCAATAAAAGGGGCTTGCCATTCCATTGCTATTCATATCTTGAAAAGTCAGGTAGAATTTTTTGTCTGAAGTAAACAGTAGAACGAATCAGGAGCGTCACACTGCAATAAACATCAATTAATTCTAAGATTTGAATGCGGCCGATTCATAGGCGCCCCAAATAACGCAGGAATCTTTTCTGATGTTAATGACAACCTCAGAATATAAATAGACATCATTTCAATGCTACCTGCACTGGTGTCAACTCGTAATGTTATGCGACCTCTCGGACAAGGCCCTGCTGAATTCTTGAGCCAACATTGCCTGTTCCAGCATGTCCGTTTTTACGCACTATTTTAACCGTTTACTTAATGTAGTGTATTCCCTAAGGTTTGGTTGTCTGCCTTTCGCCAATGTTTTCACCTTCTATATTAAAAAACAGCAGGGACAAAAAAGTCACTGCTGCGAGGAAGAAATGCCCAGACCTGAAAAAAATTACACGTGAAAGATAGTTCTTTTTGTATACTATGTCTCTTTGACATGAAAGCGAAATATCGTAATTTTGTAATAAATGAAAATAGGCCTAAAAATATCAAATAATGCTTTCTCCTCAACAATGATGGCCTCCCTCCTGCCTTTGTTTTGTTTCGACTTTAGTACCGTGCATGTCATAAAAAGTAACCATATCAAGGTTGGTGCACAGTGTCCTAGCGCGCATGAGTTCTGAACCAGGACTGCAGATTACTACTTTTATTGTAAGAGTGAGAGAAAGAGCTAGAGTACGTCATCGAATAATGCTTTCTCCTCAACAATGGTTGCTTCCCTCCTGCCTTTGTTGTTTCGACTTTAAACTTTCGGTTGCGTTTCAAAGTTTGAAGGCATGAGTTTCTGTGCCGTCTGTTTTATGCACGGTACGGGCCATGCGGGTGTTACTGTGCCAGTTGTGAGTTGTTTTCTTCCTAGATCTACATAATCTGTGTGCTGATTGTGCGTGTTGTTTGCAACCCGTTCTTTGAACGGGCCCTTACACTATAGTTACTTCAGAAAATTTCAAAATAATATTTACTTTCAATTCTTCTCCACTGTCCGTACGTGCCATCACTCTCGTCTCTCTCTCTCTCTCTCTCTCTATTTTTCTTGTTATCTTTCAAAATGATACTGCGATTCTGCGCTTTTTCACCCATGTACAAATTCTTGTTGTTTTCATATCTACTTCTCATAGGAAGGAAGATAACACCCAAGTCGCTCATCGGTCAAAACGCCATTAATATGCTAGATATGCCCATACTTCAGATTAGTTGTGCCAGGCACTATACTGTTATCATGTAAAACTCAGTAAACATGCCTGTAAAGTTGATAAAATACATTCCATAACTGTAATTTATCACTCTCATTATCCCTAATGAAGACCCATGACCATCACTGATACAGACTCATGTTGAATATAAAATTTCACGCATTACTTGCCATAAGACTACGCAAAATAAATGACACATGATATTATATGATACATCCAAGTTTGTCTCGTATGTCATGATCACATTAGGATCATAAATGCCGTGCTAGGTCACGACGTCAGTGAGTTAATTTTTACGATCTTGAGCTGTTCTCGTGAACAGTTTGTTTTGAAACACCTTTTTTCTGATAGATGGAGAGAAGGAGGGGCGAGACAGAATAAATGTATAGCTAGGAATGACAGAGCAGTTCTCGACCCCGTGATTTTGATTAACATAGATAAGGGGCGAGTAAAGGTAGTTTATTTAGACGCTTAGTTGGCGTTCGGAAATTCGTGCATAAGAGTAGAAAGCACGGGGTTTGAAGATTTTAGTAGTTAATGTTTCGCATTTTAAATTTTGTCTAGACCGTAAAATTGACCTTGATTTTGGCGCAAGGCCATGACAAGCATAAATTAATATTGCAGGCTGAGCTGAAGCGGCTGCACCAATCAAATGTATGAATCTGGACGGAAGGTCGAGACATAGCTTTAGTATTTAAACCCGTGCAGAGCTTAGATAGATGCCACATGTAGACAATCCATTTACGAGGTGGACGGCGATAGTCCTCAGCCAGATGAGAGACATAGAGACGCAGTTGAGCAGTCCATATTGTGAGGAGCGTGATGTTTTAAAGCTCCAGAGCCTAAGCTACTTGGTTTGATATGAACCCACAGCGTTTACATCCAGCGCTCTCACTCCCAGTGAGTGCCGCATGGTGAGAGTCCATACTAATTTGTAATGATGAAAGTGAACCGTTCTACTTACTTTTGAAGACAGTTTCAGAGCTACCGCCAGACAACGCATGGTTGTACAAGCATTCTCCATGGCGTGTCTAGAGGAAATGTCCATATCATAACATGTCTCATTGAATTAATAGAATTTAAACTGTTATATCCGTCGCCACGTGCGCGGATTCTATTTGGCATCTAACTCATATGACCTGCAAGTAGTTAGAGTGAATAAGTTAGTCTTTATAGAAAGCTGTAGTTTCATTAGTTAGATTCAGTTGCCTTTGAATTGATATTTATATTTATAATTATATTTGTTACATTAATTCCTGTAATTAAACTGCCCCACAGTTCTGCTAAAAATCAAAGCAATTGATTTATTTAGTTTTTAGAGTGCAAGTATTTTTTTTTGTGTGTTCGTCGATTGTGGGAGCAGACCTCGAAAGAGTGTCAGTCGAATTCTCCCCATCTAACCCACATCGCGACACTGGAGGGGACTTACCAAATTTCTTAATCCTTAATTTCTTAAATTCGTTAGATTATAATCACCTTTTCTCTTTGTTTGCATTACATTTTTGTTCTTTTCATGATCCGTCGCTCAAGGGGTGTCGCATGTTGAGCTAGTTTAAAATTATTTATTTAGTTTTGTATACTGCTTTGTTATTTTTTTTTCCACATATGTCGCTGCTCTCCCATTGACCCGATGACCGAGGCCAGGGAGACTACAGAACAGAACTTGGAACGGTGAAAGACAAAAAAGACTTGACTGTGGTGTACGCAAGGGCTAAAGGAATTACCACCCAGTTCCTTGAAAGTTAAGTGATTCCGTCCTAAAATTTTGTCTGCGTCTGGGGAGTTGAGTGTTCTTCCTCGTGTTTTACAGGCTTTTTATACTTTTCTTCTTTGTTAGAACTGCGGGAGGTCGGCGAGGGTTCTTACGTGTGCGTGTCCTCTGTGCCAAAGTGGTGGCTTGGTCGACGACAACGTCTGCGGTCTCGCAACAACCAGTGGTGATTAAAACAGTGAGGATTCGCATTCGTGAGAATAGTCTTTGTTAGGGACCTGTATATTTGTTTAGATTGTGGCGTTCACATCTTCCTCGTCTCTTTTGGAAGACGTCTCTCTTGTTCTCTTCTCACCTATCTGTAATTATATTCAGAACTTGTAGGGTCTGTTATCGTTCGTCTTTTCTTGTTTGTCTAGCGTCGTGTTTGGTGTATTTTTTTTTCATTAGGCCTTTATCATTATGGTGTTGGTACATTCCTTTGTTTCTTATTTTACCTAAGTAACTCATGTGTCTACATTGACACATTGATTGAGTAATTTGATCTGGTTATTGAGAGTAACGATTTTATTGAATTGTTGGAACCCGTGCAGTTAGCACACTGCCAGTTCTATGGAGCTTATTAAGCGTCATGTATAACCGATCTCGTCTTTATATTGACGAGCTCCCGAGAGGGCAGTATTAGACTGTTTAGGGAGGTGATTTTTTTTTTGTGTAGTGATGAGTAGTGAGTATTGATTTTATTGTCGGCTGGTGCCGCCGCCCGAAGAGCAATGAATTTGTCTCATGGGAAGAGTCTGTATCAGTATCGAGGTGATGTCGATATAAGAGCTATGTGAATTATATATATTGAGTATACTTTTTTTTAGTCGTCTGCGTATGACGTCGACCCGAGGAGAGCAATAATGAGATTGCCTCATGGGATGGATGATATTGGTATTTTTCGATTATTTGAGAGATGTTTGGCAGTGCTGACGTAGTACACTGCGTATCCGCGTATTCGCGTGTTATTGTTGAACCTTCTTACAGGCATTGTAAGCCCCACAGTGCAGTGTAAGGCCTCAGGGCAGTGTAAGGCCACAGGCAGTGTAAGACGCCGAGATGCAGTGTAAGGCCTCTGGGCAGTGTAAGGCCGCAGGCAGTGTAAGACCGACGGGCACTGTAAGACCGACTAGTTATGTAAGGAAGGGAGTATTCGCGTTTTGAGATATTTTGCAGTGGTAACAGAGGACACTGCGTGTTCGTGTTTTGAGAGTTTTTTGCAGTGGTAACAGAGGACACTGCGTGGTCGCGTTTTAAGAAGTTGTGAAGAAGAGTGGAGTTGTGTTTTTTTTATACAACCGATTATGTCTATGGTTTTTCCGCCTTTCGTGGACCATCTAACGTAATACTAGATATGACAAGTAAGAATACTGATTATGATTGTAACTCTCCATGCGGTCAGTGGATGAGTTATCTAAGAACATACCCGATATGGATATTGAATTGAACCGATTATGACTATATACCGAGATGACTGTGACACTTGACGTGTGCATGGCTTGCGTAAGGAAACGGCGCATTAAATTAACTGCTATCGCCTGGTGGCACCTCATCTATCCCGGATTGGATATAATTAGAAATAGATTAAAGTGTAATGTTATTTAATTGAGATTTAGATTATTGTTGAATGCGAGAAGCGCTATATAATTCTTAAATCAAGACGAGCGCTACGCAGATTTTGAAAGAGTACGTCAGGCTAATTATCTTGTCGACGTTTATTTCAGCTTAACTATGGCGAAATTTGTAATTGATAGCCCAGAATATGTTGCTAGCATTGAGGTTGGGCATTTTTCACCTTTTTCGGAGACCGTGGATGGTTTCACAAGGTATTGTCCTACCAATTATGGACATTCTTTCTCAAAAATTTCCATGTGATTCCCTTTTCCACTACCGTCCATCCTGACCATGACCTGAGTTTCAGACAACCTTGACGCCTTTGTCTGCGGGTCAATGAGATGAGGAAATGGCAAACCGAGCGACCAGACCTACTGCTGCCAGGATACCATTACTTTAATTAACTATTGTTCGTTCATGTTCTATGAATGTATTAATTACGCTCAGTGAAGCGATGAGCTAGTTGCTCAATATTTCAGTCTTTACGGTATGTCTGTGTGAGAGAAGTTTATCACTTTAATTCTTAAGTGCTACAATAATTATATATTATCACAGAACGTCGCATATAAATATACATATGCTATTGTCCATCGATAATGCACGTTCTTAGAATTTATTTTTTTTTGACTTTCAGTAACGCTATATCTTTTTTACAATATAGCCCTTTCAAAAGTACTATTACATAGCAACGTTAGTAGACAGTTATGTCGTTCAAACCCTAAGTTTTCACTGGGGTGGGGAATGTGTCATGATCACATTAGGATCATAAATGCCGTGCTAGGTCACGACGTCAGTGAGTTAATTTTTACGATCTTGTTGATTATAACCAGCGTAATTTGTCCTTGAGCTGTTCTCGTGAACAGTTTGTTTTGAAACACCTTTTTTCTGATAGATGGAGAGAAGGAGGGGCGAGACAGAATAAATGTATAGCTAGGAATGACAGAGCAGTTCTCGACCCCGTGATTTTGATTAACATAGATAAGGGGCGAGTAAAGGTAGTTTATTTAGACGCTTAGTTGGCGTTCGGAAATTCGTGCATAAGAGTAGAAAGCACGGGGTTTGAAGATTTTAGTAGTTAATGTTTCGCATTTTAAATTTTGTCTAGACCGTAAAATTGACCTTGATTTTGGCGCAAGGCCATGACAAGCATAAATTAATATTGCAGGCTGAGCTGAGGCGACTGCACCAATCAAATGTATGAATCTGGACGGAAGGTCGAGACATAGCTTTAGTATTTAAACCCGTGCAGAGCTTAGATAGATGCCACATGTAGACAATCCATTTACGAGGTGGACGGCGATAGTCCTCAGCCAGATGAGAGACATAGAGACGCAGTTGAGCAGTCCATATTGTGAGGAGCGTGATGTTTTAAAGCTCCAGAGCCTAAGCTACTTGGTTTGATATGAACCCACAGCGTTTACATCCAGCGCTCTCACTCCCAGTGAGGGCCGCATGATGAGAGTCCATACTAATTTGTAATGATGAAAGTGAACCGTTCTACTTACTTTTGAAGACAGTTTCAGAGCTACCGCCAGACAACGCATGGTTGTACAAGCATTCTCCATGGCGTGTCTAGAGGAAATGTCCATATCATAACATGTCTCATTGAATTAATAGAATTTAAACTGTTATATCCGTCGCCACGTGCGCGGATTCTATTTGGCATCTAACTCATATGACCTGCAAGTAGTTAGAGTGAATAAGTTAGTCTTTATAGAAAGCTGTAGTTTCATTAGTTAGATTCAGTTGCCTTTGAATTGATATTTATATTTATAATTATATTTGTTACATTAATTCCTGTAATTAAACTGCCCTACAGTTCTGCTAAAAATCAAAGCAATTGATTTATTTAGTTTTTAGAGTGCAAGTATTTTTTTTGTGTGTTCGTCGATTGTGGGAGCGGACCTCGAAAGAGTGTCAGTCGAATTCTCCCCATCTAACCCACATCGCGACATCGTACTCCCTAACATAATAATCTTACGCAGTAGATTCATCCTGAATTCAACTGTCACGTTCCATTTTCCTGGAAACTATGCAAAATCACCGAGGCTACTGTAAGTTTATGTTGTAACTCTGCGCTTAACTATTTTACTCAGTAAATTCATTCTGAATTCAACCGACGCATTCGAGTTGCTGTGAAACTAAAATTAATAATTAAGGACAAACCAAGACTGTCGCTAATACTTCACATGAGTGGTTTCTTTTGACAACCGTCACTCTTTGTCTTCTGCATAAGATACCCGGATCTAATAAGAAAAAAAGTATTTAAAAAAAAGATATTTTTAGAGCCAAATGCTTATCATTGTGTCACGAGGGGAGTTACTTTCAAGAGAGTGACATAACAAAGGAGTGACATAAAGGAGTGACATAACAAAGGAGTGACAAAAAAAGAGCTGAGTACTTTCTTTTCCCGATCGTCTGTCTTCTGCATAAAATACCCGGACATAAAAGTCATAAAAACTTTTTTAGCGCCAAATGCTTATTATTATGTCACGAGGAGCGACATAGCAGAGGAGTGACAAAAAGGACATGAGTTTCAAAGGAGTGATACGAATGTTTATCATAAGAAAAGAGCTACATATCAGCGACAATGTAAAATGTCTCAGCCCCCATGCCCGGACCCAGTTTCACTTCATCTGTAGGCTTGTGAAGATGTTATGGAATTAGCTTTGAATTTGTCAGACAATATTAAACAAAGACGATGATCATACTTGATAATAGGGGCGTCTAAGAAAGATTCCACCGACAAACTTCCACATGCCCCCTCATCTCATCTGTGCACTTTTCAATATGTTACTTGGATTAGCCTTGTAATTATTTTCCAGACGGCATAACGCAAAGACGGCGGCGCCCTCTCCCCACCCCTCCACCATGTCATTTATTACACTATTAAACATCCTAGCCAGGCGAAAAGAGCAATCCAACAAAGCAGTGAAGCATGTGTTCAAAGTAAAATACAGACAAATGGAAATTATAAACAGTGTGACGGATGCTTTGCGCAGTACGCCCCCCCCCCCCCCCAAGCACACATACAACAATACTAAAGCCCCGTCTTATAGCAGCGAGCATGTTACTACTAAGTGCCTGCCATTTCCGCAGTACAAATACATTGGCCACTCCTGCAAAAACAGATATATTCCAACACTAAACATCATGTCCTCTTTAACACCAACACAGACAACATCTTGGCCACAGAAACATCACTTACTAAGCAACTGCAAGGATCCTTAGAAAAGCACGAAACACATCACTCTCCTGACCCCAATAAACCCGGAGCCCTTCGTGACCAAAGTACGCAATTTACCCTACTGCCACCAGGCCTAGCAGAAAATTGTCGTATACAGTGAAGACATTTTGAACGGCAACTGATAATCGTGTAAAATTGATAGTTGTAGAGCTTTCATGTGTCAAAAAAACTTTAATAATATTATACAATTCTGGGAAGCTGATTTCATTGTCCGAGGAGGATTTAAAAATCATCCCGGTTTCATCGGCTAAGACTCAATAAGAGCAGTAGCAGAGTTAAAAACGGACAGGCAACGGTTGTAGATGTGTCCAACACTCGGAATAAAATTTTTAAAATTTAGTTTTATCCGAGCTGAACAAGGACTGAAAAACAATATTCATCTGATCCTAAATTCGATCCCAGATTAGTCACAACATATCGTTCAATGGTTCGTTCAGAAAGATACCAGGTCAGCGAGTAGTTAGATAGAAAGAGACAGAACTGTTGCAATTTGCGACAGCGTAGGTCTGCGAACCACGCTACTTGATCTACATCTAGTTATACGGGGAAATGGATCAAGAGCCTAAAATGGGTGAAAGTACAAAGACAAGAATTACGACTGTGCCAGTGTTTACTTAGATCTACGCACTCCTATTCGGTACCGAGGGAATAATAAAAATAAGTAGAAATGAACTATGAGTAATTTCTCGAACGCTGACTTCGATGTGCCAGCCCATCGCAATGTGTCTTTGTTTAAAGAGGGCTTTCAATTGCAATGCTGTTTTCTCATATTCGGCAGTCATGTCACGGCCTTACATTGTGTAGATCTAGCTGATTGGCCAAACGGTTTTCACATTGTTGCTAGTCGGGAAAGCAGTCAGGTGTGTCTTGTTGTATGGAAAGTTTTTTGCTTTTTGTTTTTGGTTTTGTATTTTTTTTCATACTCATTCTGCAGTTTGTTGTTGTTGTTGTTATTATTGTTATTGTTGTCACTGGTTTAAAACAAAGAACAACGAGGTTAAATAAGACTGGAACATTCTCGACGGTGCTATGGCCTACATTCATGTTATCAGTCGGTCGCAAAGACAAGAGCTGTAAAATCAGACAAAAACAACATCCTGCGGTTCAGCCTGAGAGATTTAAAGAACGGCAGCAACGCGATAACCGAGCATTTTACAAATGGACTGCATAAAATTGAGTGCATAAAAAATGTATGTTGGCCATTTTTCCCACCAGCAGTTATAAATTATGCGTTCAGATCCACCTTCTCAAACAACACATTTCCGGTCCTTTCAATGTTCCAACTTTCAGCAATCCAGCCAATCGTGCTGCAGCAGAATCAGCAACGTTTACAGCAGAGTCTTTAAACCTCCTGTGATTTTCCTGATGTACGATATAGCTGCCCTGAAAATATTACAGTGTGTTATAAGCTATCGCTACGTTGAAATAAAACCATGCATTGGTTGCCATCATTGTGCTACTCTATTTATATTTCCCTTCACATCCATGCCTTTCGATATCCATACTCACTACAATAATTTACCACAAAAGCGGACCATTCAGGAAAGAAAAAACAAAACAAAACAACCTGAAAAATCTGGCACTCATTGTGCCGCTAATAATCGGGCGATAGGCCTATATAATAAGAGGGTGAATTGCGTTCGTGTAAGCGTAGGCCCACACCGGTTTCAATACACCATGATTGTCATGTCGCACGCGATGTTGAACAATCAGGAAGAAACCATGTTGTACAGTAGCCTAACTGCACCGGTCTCAGGAAAATGAATGCTGTGGGTTGTCTGTTCCAGGCTAACGCTGGCTTCAAGCCCCGCAATTTGGTCTTTTGATTTCCTAGGGGTCCAAATATTAGGCCCATACTCAAACCGTAATGGCATCTTTGAGATGGGACGTATTATACTATTAACTCCAGGACTAGCATGTCCGAATAACGCCACAAAATCTATAAGTCGTTTTGGATGGTACAGGTTAAAAAGTTTGACTCTAGAATGGTTTGCATCAGTTCCCCCCCCCCCCCCCCCGTAGGAAAAAAAAAAAAGGAAGTAGAATTTTATAGATATGGTTTTACCCGGGACACACTGGTTTTACCACAAGACTGGCATGAGTCGGACTTGAGCTGTTCAAGATTAGTCAGTGAATCGGAAAGAATAGAGTGAACTGCGAGGTGAGAACTTGACACTTATCACAAACATATTCTAGCATTATTAATATGGCTAGCAGCACAGATTGTGACATACGAATATGCGCCCAGTAGGCCTATATGTTTTGATGGTGATCTGGATTGACGTAGCGACTTATAGAAATCTGTTGGTTTTGTTTCTGATTTCTTGTTCTACTAGACTACTACTTTATCGCTCCTCCTTTCGAATTAGAACCAAAATATAATCGGAGCCATTACTTTATAGGTCTATGGTCTTCCTGCGCTGTGATTACTGAAATCAACATTGGTCATTGGGAACAACCCCTGCCAACATCCCAAAGTCAGTCCAACGTAAATTTGTACCGAATTTCTGTCAGGTTGGTAGAATTACCGTAGCGACCGGTTCCCTGCATCATATTCACAGCGACATCAATGAGACGCGGTTGCCAGGGGATCGACGAAAGCGCGTTGTCATTCCTATGTGCGTGCAAATGTGATGTCAGTCCTAAGCGTCAGATTCCCGTACGGTTGCTGGCTGGGACAGCTTCTGATCTGTAAGAAATACAGTGTATCTATCACAGAGTAATCCAATAAACCAACTGGAAGAACCTCAGGCGATTTGAAAGTCCTAGGCCTACGTCAGTTCTTTCAAACCTTGTTATGATGTTATGATAGCATCACTACTGCAGTAACTACGAATTGGGCGATATACTTTCAGTGCGCTACTGTTCCTGGGTTATCTGCTTTACACTAAATGGCAAATAGGTCTGGTTGTTTATTCACATATGATTTATGAATATACACATAAGTGATGTATCTAGGAATTGTAGTGAGAATCTTCGTCTCTCTTGTTCTATTTGTTTTATGCCCGCCAGCCTGTTTATCAGCTTCTCTACCCTGTTATTCGTAATCCACCCATTTCATGGTTAACGTGCAAATAAACAGGTAGAAATGTAAAACGTTTTTTTTAATTTTTTTATTATATCCGGGACATGTCCGGTTATTTTAAACAAATGTGTGAATTTACCTCTACACACAAGATACAGTTCTGGTTTACAGTAGGCCTACCACCACAGCTGTGTGCAGACTTTAAAGCTTCGTTGCAGACTAATTGTCAATATAGGGAAGACTGTGAACAGAAACACACACACATATAATATGTAGTACGGTATGTCAAGTACTTACCGCAACGCCTCTTTCTCCAATCTAGGGTAACCGATGCTGTCAAGAATTGAAAGACCTTTTTACCGCACACGGGCTAAATGCATGTTGTCACGAAATGGTTAAAGCAATGAAAAATGGTGAGTGGAGGAGGTGAGGCAAACAACTGGCCATGAGTAAAGCTCAGACTACTCATATCAACTGACTGGTACGAAATGCAATGTTTGTCTCACTTAAGAGCAAGGTTAAGGTCACAGAATTTAGGAATTTTTGGTAAAATTGGTGAAGCCTATTGCATAACTGCCTAAAATAAAAGCCACTGGGTATACCCGGAAGCTCTGCCGATTGTTATTAGTGAGAACAGCCCAATTGCCCGTATTGAAAATGTCCTCTTTGTAAAACATACGTGCATTCATATACTTAAGCATTTTTGGGGAAAAACCGAAATTTTACGGTGAGTTCTGGGGATATTTCGTCGAGTGTCCCGTTATGATCTATGGTGGAGCTCAACATAAACTGCTCATTGATAGGCTATAAATAAAAATAAGCTATATCTCTGAACTTACCCTTTTCTTGAGGCATTCTTCTGACACCGTATTGGGCATATATTAAAAAAAAAAAGTACAAAAAAACATTGAATGAAAGACCCGACAATGATTAACATAAATCTATGTACAACAACACATTAAATCTGTTTTGCCTAGTGTTTTATGTTCAGTATCACAAACTATTCTCTTACCATCGTTCACACTTCCTACTGTTTGCCGCAGCCCATCATGTCACTTCATGGCGTTACAGTAGGTTTTTCCGTTGTGGCAAAGTGTGTACATGCTTGTCAAAGCACAGGTCTCCCGGCCGATAGATGATAGAGAGCGAAATAATATCACGTGACAAGTGTGGTGTCATAACAGTTTAACACGACACACGTAAAAGAAAAAAAATAATAAAATGCATTGGGAATTCCCGTTTCTACTTTTACATACCGGAAATGCTGCTTAAATTATTTCAGGGGAAGTAAGCGGCAAGAGCCTTTCTGGGTGACTCAGTGGTGGAAATCATCATTATGTGAAATTGAACTTGTCGTTTATTATTATATTAATGCATTCCTCTAATGTTCATTGTTACAGTTTGTAATAAGCCCCCCATGTCAAATGAGACATGTTGTTTTTAGATGGGCGACATCGACGGAAGTCTAGATCTAGATCTATTTCTCTCATCAGCTTGTAGGCCAAAAGGCAAAACATTAGAAATCCAGATTGCAAAATAAGGCTCACAGCATTGTTTTCGTTGGCCTTGTAACTGCGCCAAGTGTGGGCTGACATCGAACATTAGATGCAAACATGGACAAGTTGTCTATTATCTCAGGAGCTTTGTTCTTTGCTGCAGACATTTTTGCAGTTGTCAGTTTGGCGATGCCTCATTGGATCGTGTCTGAAGTTGGGGGTAAGTGCCTTACCAGTAATACCAGTCTAGATTTATGGTAACAAACAGGGATTTACAGGATGTAGATCTATGACCGTGGGAAATCAACTTGGAAATATTTCTTTGCATTCTGAAGCTCTAGTTCAATGCATTTCAGGATTATTGCCCCAGTTGTCAGCTTGGACTCACTTACACTTTACAGCACTCTTGCCCTCGCATAATTTTGATATTTTCTGTTGCACACTTAGTGAAAAATGTTCTGCAGCTGCAGCTTCAAAACAGTGATAGATATTTGCAGAATTTACTGGGATTTATTGTGAAACCTATTATTGATGTGAAAAGTTTACATCCAGGGCCAGTCAGAGCATTCACTCTCCTCTGAACAGTGTCAAGTAACTTTAATGACCTTGGTACTTTAAAGATTGAGAACTCTGTTTTTCAAATTTCTGTTGTTCAAAGAATTGTTATTTTCAAATGGGGTGCACTACCCAAAGCCCATGCTGTAGTTTTTATGTGTTTCAATTTTTACTTTTTTTTGGTAAGTTATTCACTACTGATAATTAAATACTTAGATCTAATTGTATACAATCCTGTCACTAAGATAAAACTGAATGAAAGGACATCTACAAAATGATTGACAAACTATGTACAATAAATCCTTGGCACTTAGCAGTTGACATAATGCAATTATTCTGCACTGGAGGCATTAGGGTCTAGGTGTTTTGTTAGGACTTCAGATTTCTTTGGTGCTCAAGGTTTGATGTCAGTAAGTGTGTCAGCTGAATATGATGTATAAAATGTCTGAAAAAATATGGAGCATACTATCAGTTGTGGGGATATGGGCAAAATACTCTTCTTATTCACAATTTTCTGTTTTCACTTAGGTGACACAAACATTGGACTTCTGAAGACATGTCTCACAATATATGGTCGACCTTCCATTTGCTTCATGCCAAGTCCAGTTCGTGGAGAGTGGCTGTTGACATTCATTTGTATAGTGCTTGGTATCATTTGCATCAGCATAACTATCGTTCTGCTGGCTTTGTCTTATTGGGAATACCGGGTCATGAAATTTGCCAGATGGCTTGGCTTTGTTGCAAGTAAGTTTATACTAACTATAGGCAGGTCTCTTCAATATTTCATTCAGTGAAGTTTAGCTCAGTGGGAAAAGAAGACTAATTTCACTTGCTTTTTAAGTGAGCTTACAATGGAGATAAAAAGTTCAACCATCAGGAACTTTATACATGTGAAAATAAGCACCTCACATAAAGTAAGTAACAATGGTTTTAAAAGAAATTATGACCCAGTTAATATCATTGATTTTAATTTGATTTTGTGGTACTTCAGGTAATACAGCGACAGATACTTTTTAAATTGTTGCTTACTATAAATATAATAGTTGATAATGCAGGTAGTGGCAAGTATTTCTCTGGGACGATTCCCATATATTACAGTCTCCGTTTAGTTTTGTTTTATTACAATAAATGGCTGTGTCTTCAGCTGCTATATTAATTAACTGTTACTTTTTTTTTTATTTGCTCCACAGTGATTTTGTTCTGCTTGGCAGCAGTTATTTTTCCCATTGGCTTTGATATGGATCAGATTGGAGGTGAAGCCTACCAGTTACCCAACAACTACAGAGTTGGAATATCATATATTTTCTTTGTTCTGGCCTTGTGGATTACAGTGGTTTCTCAGTTATTTGCCAGTAAAGTATGCCTTCCACACTTTTAGTGGTTTGGAAACATTTGAGATATTCACAACCACTTATTGTGTACCAAGGCAATAAGACTTCAGTATTATTGGCAAATGAATTTGACATGCGTTCAGTGTTCTGAACTTTCTTGTGCTCCTGATGACATCCATAGACAGTCTGACTGCTTGAGTTGAACCTGTAATTATCAGCCATGTCGATGCATTTGGAGAGGTGTGAAATGGTAATAAACGGTAAGTGCCAAATAAGCTGGACACTGTGACTGTCATGGACAAGTGTTTTTCAGACCACCATTGAATAGTCAGCAAAAGAAGATTGGACAGCTTTACATTATTTTAAATGAATACTGAATGAGTTTCTGTCTTGTGAGGAACAATATTGTTGAGACTGTGTTTTCAAAATTAATGATGTAGTTTTGAAGTGATGGGATATCAATCTGATGAATCATCGTGTTAAAGTTGGGATAACGTGGTGTCTACTTAAAACTCTTTCGTCAACTTTAGACTCAGCATGCATCTTCGCTGTAATATATATCCATTGTGGCATTTCAGTCCTCTAGTCGATCAAAAGGTTGATTATATTATTATATCAGGAAACAATTGTCTTCAGAATCGTATGAATCTCATTTATGATATCTTCACCATTCCCCAAAACTGTAGAAATTGATTTTGGCTGTTTTTCAGGAGAAAGAAAAAACTGCTGTATTTTAGCACAACTGGTCTAGTTACGATGAATTTTTGAAAGTTTGCTGTTCGATTATTTTTCCTCTTAGGAGTCTCTAACCAAGATTATTCAATGTGGCATTGTGTGTGGTTGAATGAATATACCATATTATATGAAAGTTGATTTTTCAAATTTTAAATTACTACAATTTTAGGGAATGGTGAAGATATGGATTGTTGTGCTGAATTATGTACTTCCCTCAGTTAAGTTTTGAAGAATGACAAATTGAATTTTCTCTCTGAGATCTGGGAGCCAGTGAAGCCCACTAAGTTATGTGGTACTATGAAAGCATTTCTCATTTAAATTCAAACCTAATGAGCTGGGAACTTAGAGTAGGTAGTCCAAACTGCCCCGCTCAAGGGGCGAAATCCTGTTTTTGCATAATTTTTAGGCCAGAGTTACAAGGCTACTACTGCTGAGCTTTTATGTAAAATGGCATATATCCTACATCGAAATAAAGTTCAATTCTTCTTCTGTCAAAATATACTATCTTTTGTATTAAATAATGTATGTAGCTGTGTGTTTTTAATGCTTGAACAAGACAGTCTTACCATTTTCACATACTGATTTGACCCCCCTATAACAAACTTACAAAGGATTGCAGAGCGTCGCATTGTCAAAGTTGGACTATCATGCAGTTTGCAAAACGTAGCAAATTCGAGAGTTTTTTTCTCCATTGAAAACGCCATAACTTTCAAAGCCTTTATGCCAGAATAATAAATTTGGTATCAAAATTCTTAGAAAAGCAAACTCTATCAGATTTGACAATAACTGATGAGTTATGATAAAAAGTAAAAATCAGTTTGGACTACCTACCAACAGACAATTATGTACAATCATTTTCAAATGTGTGTTTATCTTTTCATGACTGCTTTTGTCTTTTCGCAACAAATTTAGAGATCATTCTGTGGCATCAGTTTTGATGAAGATTTTGAAATTGACGCAGAAAAAATGCGAAATATGTTTGATTTTTTTGAATTTGTAAAGAAAAGGAAAAGATCATAGTTCCGGATCTAAACAAGCGTGTTTTTGATTTTTGAAGGACCATATTTTGCTGATAAAAAAAAGTATTTGTTCATGTAATGTTCTACATACGACAGCGTTTGTATCCGCAGTGCTTATACTGTATTGATAAGCTTTTCCTCATTCCTTTAATTGCTGTAATAATTCATCATATACATGTACATTGATTAGTCTAATTCTGTGTTTTATGTTTGAACACCTAGGTACATGTTTATAAATCACATCATCACGGACAGATGTTTGAGGAATTTTTTTTTTTTTTTTCCGAAAGTCAGTGTAGTTCAGATGATTGAGTGTGAGAGAGCAGTTTGAGTGTGTGCAGATGATTGAGTGTGAGAGAGCACTCTGGGTGTGTGCAGATGGTTGAGCGTGAGAGAGCACTTTGAGTGTGTGCAGATGGTTAAATGTGAGAGGGCACTTTGAGTGTGTGCAGATGGTTGAGCGTGAGAGAGCAGTTTGAGTGTGTGCAGATGGTTGAGTGTGTGCAGATGGTTGAATGTGAGAGAGCACTTTGAGTGTGTGCAGATGGTTGAGCGTGAGAGAGCACTTTGAGTGTGTGCAGATGGCTGAGCGTGAGAGGGCACTTTGAGTGTGTGCAGATGGTTAAGCGTGAGTCGAGAGAGCAGTTTGAGTGTGTGCAGATGGTTGAGTGTGAGAGGGCACTTTGAGTGTGTGCAGATGGTTGAGTGTGAGAGAGCAGTTTGAGTGTGTGCAGCTGGTTGAGCGTGAGAGAGCAGTTTGAGTGTGTGCAGCTGGTTGAGCGTGAGAGAGCAGTTTGAGTGTGTGCAGATGGTTGAGTGTGAGAAAGCAGTTTGAGTGTGTGCAGATGGTTGAGCGTGAGAGAGCAGTTTGAGCGTGTGCAGATGGTTGAGTGTGAGAAAGCAGTTTGAGTGTGTGCAGATGGTTGAGTGTGAGAGAGCAGTTTGAGTGTGTGCGGCTGGTGCTTTTGAGATACTGAAACCTGCATGTAAAGGCTTACAAGAAGGCTGTAGTTAAGGGACAGTGGTTGCTTACATTATAAGCTAGTGAACACAGCTCAGTATTTTCTCTGTTTGGCTTTGCAATAGGCTTCACCAAATTTACCAAAAATTCCTAAATTCTGTGACCTTATCCTTGCTCTTAAGTGAGACAAACATTGCATTTCGTACTAACAGTTGATATGAGTAGTCTGAGCTTTACTCATGGCCAGTTGTTTGGCTCACTTTCATGGTTGACCTACTTGCAGCCTGTTGGGTTTTCCCAAAAATCTTGTCTTGAACTATTAGATTCCTGTCCCCTAACTACAACCTTCCAAGAATAATGTACATGTATGTACATATATATGTATATAAATAGATATGTATTAAAAGTTATTTCCTATCTTTGGTGTTGTGGAAACCAGGATTTGTCCAGGCCATAGAATAATATTATGAAATTTACCAGTTGGAGGTATGGGATACGTTTTCTTAGAACTGACATTTAAAATTGAATTATCTATGCTCACTTTATTGGTACTTTGATCCCCTGCTCTGTGGATGCTTTTGTTATCAGTAACATTGAAGTTTGACATATATTTATTTATGTTAAATACTGTAAATATTGTGAGATAAAAATGAATTTTCTGGAGAAAATTGTGTTTATTGTCACCAAATAGAGTGGGAAATTAAGATAACATCTGATCTGTTGGGAATGAAAGCAGAATATTTCAGCCAGGAAGTAAATTAGCTTAGAGTATCTTATTTGTTTCTACTCAGTCTACTTATGTTTGTGAAAAATTGGCAATAAATACGGGAGGACAGGGATATTCTGACTTGGAAATTCAGAAAAAAACATCAGTGAATGTCGTCAACTATGTATATAATATATCTAGTAAGTGCCAAAGAAAATCTGGCTGGCAATAATTTCTGTATAATTTATCCTGATTTTGAATATTGTGTCTGAGTAGGAAAAACCTAATTGGAGTAATTTCATCGTAGTGATGTCATGGGTGGCTGAAATCCACGATTTTTCTGCATTTTGAGGCCAGAAACCCATAAATTCACTAAACCACGTCCATGGCAGACCATCACTTGACAGGTGCCAGGTGAATGACAAGTTTATTACCTGCCACATGGGACTACTGGCACTTGGTAAAATGGATGTGGTTTAATGAGTCATTTTCACCAAAGGAGTTAACTGTTTGTGCACACCATGCTTCATTCAATTAAGGTTCTAGAAATAAAAGTAAACAACTTGAAAGTGGACTAGTACTGAAGAACAAACGGAAGCTCTGACAACTGATCTTGAAACCTTGACAGGAGCATTCAGGGAAGTTATTGTTTTTGAAAACATGCAGAATCTGATGACACACAGACCTGTGGTACAGTAATACTGACGCCTCAACAAGAATAACCGATGCTTTATCAGGGAGTGCCGACATTATTGACACATGCTTTAACTTAGCAAACTGCAGCAATAGTCAGCAACATGTGCTACAACACAACATATTCAGCGAAGTCAGTGGTTTTGAAATAGTACATGACACAGACTATCGAACAGAAATACTTTAATGAGAAAAGCCCATGCTTTATCGGGGGTGCAGGTATTATCGACACAGGCAATAGTCAACAATGTATGCCACAGTCAACACATTCAGGGAAGTCAGTAGTTTTGAAAATGTGCAAGAATCTGATGACACAGACTTGTCTAAAACTACAACAGAAATGCTTGAATGGCAGTTATAACCTGTGCTTTCTCAGGGACTGCAGACATTATTGACACAGGCTTTGATTAAGCAAGTGGTGACAATTGTCAACAAGCTCCACAAGACAAAACATACACAGTACTAACACTCCTAACTGCACCATCCACTTCTCTCAAAGATAAAGACAAAGATACAAGAGAACCAAGCCGGAGTAAAACTCAGAAACAAAAAACACTATGGCAGGAGAAGACACAAGTCTAGCATCACCTACCCACTCTTTAACAAAGCAAGAACAACCCAAGACAGCTAATTATGTCAGAAGAATGTACAACACAACCCGTGTGATGGGCATTATCAAAATCAAAACAGTATTGGGCATAATCAAAACCCCAGTGTTATCAAAAAGTAGTAGCAACACATAAATCAGCACTGGAAGTAAGGACGCCAAAAATGCACAGGAGAGCAAATATGGTCAACAAATTGAGAAACGGAATAGGTGGAAAATCCAAGAACTTTTTACAAGCACAGCAGGTCATGGAACTTAGGAAACTACCCATAACAAAACAAGTGGTAGGTGTGTAAAAAGGCAGGCATTAGCAGCAAAATTAAAACAGATATCAAATTTGCTTTAGCAATGAAAAAATCCATTGGTCTGACTCATCACCAGGAGAAAATAGAACGGAAACTGTTGAAGAGATTAGGTCCACTTTTACCAGCACATGACGTCATTAGAAAAAGGCAACAGCAATAGTGAAGAATGGCATTGTGATTACTGAGAAGGCATTCCATAATGCTCATGGGAAGTCTTTCCAGGCCATAATGGGCTCAATTAAGAATCTGCCACAGGTTGTTACAGAACTCCTTGACAAATTATACGAAAAACCATTTGACATGACACCAAGAAAATATCTCCAGTTCCAAAAACCAAATCAAACTTGAAGGTGACCAGGGACAAAAAAGTTGCAAGCTGTCATTCCAAATATGCCAGGTGGCTCAACCAAATTCCACATGTAAAACATGTAATGAATTTGGATGGCCCATGTCACAGGTACCCACTACAACCTTTCCATCTTTGTGAGAGACATAACAACCCAAATTGATTAGATCAATCAAATGTCCTGGATAGGGAAAACGTTGGTGGTCTTACTATGTGGCGAATACATTTCCTCTGCAGTATATTAAAATTTGGTTTGCCTGGAGCTTCAGGGACACATCCATGCCCATGATGTCTTGGAGCAAAGAAAAGAAATGCAAGAGAAAGGTAATCCAAAACCAAGAAAACAGCTGGCAGAAGATAGGCACAACTTCGTCGGAAAAGAGAAGCGTAACTAGGAAGTAACACAATGTCATGAATGCTCCTTCAGTCAGTATTGCCTTAGATAAAGCAGCCCTGTCGTACATGCATATCATGTTAGGAATAGTTTTAAAACATCACGATTTGTTAGATGAAGAAGCTGACACCATCGATATCCTCAAAGCGGAAGATAAAGCTAACAAGGCAGAGGGCCAGGCCTCCACAGACAGTATGGGGGGGGGGGGGGTGGGACAACGGAAATCAGACAGAGAACACTGGAAAACATCGAATTCAGTCAAGGCTGCTTTATATTTTATTTTGGAATGACAGATAAAACGTCACTCTGAAAGACCTGCGCAAGATTGTGAGAAAGAGATTTTTAAACATGTATTATTGTGATCCAGCTTAAGCTTTTCACATGGCACAGTTCGTATGTTTCACCTTCCCTCTGAATTCTCTTGTTCCATTGTAATTATTCCTTGCAGAGGCATGACATTGGACTTGGAGGAAGATTGAAATCAGGAAAAATCTCTTAATGAACCTACAATGGGGCAGTAGTGTCATGATTTAGGTCATTAAGAGCAGAAAACAGGAATGTAAATATTTTGTAAGCAAACATAGATTGTATAGTGTGTATATATATGCGATACTTAGCAAAATCAGGGTTTGAGTGGTGTGCTGTACTGACAGGTTGGGCGAAGAGTTGCTCAGGCTGTAGAGCAGCCTATCCATCAGTTGTGAAGTGGGTCACTGGGGATGGGGTGATGAGAAAAGGTTAACTAAATTATTCATTTGATTTTCCTTGGAGCTGAGTTGCTTGATGTAACATGCCAACTAGATTACACGTGCTTTGTGGAAAGCTTTACAGCCTGGTCACTTTGGCTTTGGTATGCTCATGATCCCTACCACTCCAGTTGAGAAGTAATGTTATGATAGTGCTAAGTGGTTTGTACATGCTGGTAATGCAAATGTGAATTATGTCATAATAACTTGGTTTAAATGCAATTTGTATGTTATGTATGTCGTTCTTAATTCGTTTTTTTTTTTTTTTTCAATCTCATTTTTAATGTTTCCATAGCTGTTTCCGGACTCAAAGTTTCATTTTCATAGGGAAAATAGTAAGCCCATGTTAAGGAATCATTGCAGAATTCCAAACAATTTCACTTCTCATTTATAACGTGTTTTGGAAGTAGTGATACCACTCTGAGATCTATTGTACATGCCTAAACATGAAACTGAAACAACGCCCAGGCACTTGTGATAATATGAGAGGTGGTAGTGAACCATTTTATTTTCAGTTACTTAACTTATCAATTGCATAAAGTGTTATCTATTATAAAAAAAAAACTCGCTTTTTTTTGTAAAAGCCGTAGCTCGGCTATCTGTGCACCACTCGAGCTCAAATTTTGCATACAAATTTCTTTTGGTCTGAAGTTGATTCCTTGCTACACTCATTGCTGAACACTCTCCGTAAGTATTTTTTTGAACTACGCAAATTTGCATTTGTTCCAAATAAATACCATCCGGGCGTGAGTTTTTATGTGGCATGACGTCGCTGAATTTGCGGTCCACCGTGCGATCTCAACGTCCGGTTCCCCAAATTTGAAACCGTGCTTCCGAGTCCATTCATAACATTCGTGGTTCTTGCTGCACTTTGCTGTGCCAACGGTCAAGTAATGCTCCCTCCATTGCAGCCACCCCCAGACCTATGTCACAAATCCCAGACTGGGAGATGTAATAAGTTATGACAGGACAACGATCACGAACAAACAAGTTAACACTTAACAGAACAATCCATCAGACTCACACATTTATTAAACATAATTATACATATAATAGCGCAATTACAGACATTATATTATTGAAATGAACTGCCGTACAACGGCCTTATTCTCACACACACTCTCCCTCGGATCCACAATCCGGTAGTTACTCCTAAAGGCACTTCGGCCTCAGCCTCTCCCCTCAGGGTCTTAATAGTACATTAATGATTCACTGGCACCGCAGTCTCTCAACATCACCTTCCTATTGCCATACAACTTATCAGTTCACGTGCCCATCATCATGGCAATAATATAGTATCTCATTCACTCTCATATCTACGTCCCTGTCCGTGGCCTGACTGCCACGACTTTATGTGCTTCTACTGTCCTGCACGGACAGTCTCACTTCTGGCCTATGTATGGCCTCCGGCCCTATGCTGGCCTATCACTTGTGCTCATCGAGGTGGCTCTTCGGCCCGTCCCCGACACCTACAAGAATAACATTACATTGGTATAATACCCTACCATTTCTATTCACTCCACCTCTCCTTACAATCCATGAAGCGTACACACACTAGTTCACCTTTCACTCCCCACACATCTTACGGTAACACACCTCCATCGGAGTACACACTACTCACTCGCGCTACAAATCCATGAACTCACTTTCATCTATCGCTCATGGCGCACATTGCTATATCCATTATCAAGGACTTCCACATTCCTCACATATACTTATTCACATCATGGTAATAGACGAATATAATATAATACATCAATCATAATAATCAATCAACGTTCTACATACCAGTCATTACTGGAAAGACTCTTCCACTAGTCTTCTCGACTGCTCCCTTTATGTCCGCCCGATGGGCTCTTATTCACAGGTCCGCTCCGTCGGACCTTCTAACTTGCAGTGATAGTAATACCGCGCTTTCGCCTCATTCAGACCCCCCCCCCCACTACTCACAACAGCACGCTTAACTTGCTGTCTACTGTGAGCCCTTCTTACTCTACACCCGCTCTGTAGCAATCCCCTTAATTGCACTCACTCCACTCGTGACAACCTACTCACAACACTTTTCACTTCCCCCCCCCCCCCCCCCCGCGAATTTCGCGGGTTCAATACTTGTGGATATATATAAATATAAAATATCATGAAATTCAAAAGTAACATATTTATTGATTTGTCGTTCACTAATTTATTAAATGCTGCCATGTGTCAAAGTTCCTGACGTATACATGTATAACTTTTCATTCTTAACTCTACAAAAGAACTGAATCACTTAAATCAGTGACATGATCTCTTGGATAAAATTTACTTTTGGATAGTGTTCAGTCAACAGTGAAAGAATGTTACAACTGTAGTCATGTACATGTTGGCCTTTTGTTCTCATGTAATATTATGAACATTTCATGAGCCTAAAATAAACATTTTGTGTGTGAAATGGTGATCTCTGCTGTGTGACGTTTCTTTGTTTTTTGACATTGTCAGTTTATCTGAACAGATTGCTTCTTCTGTTACTCATTCCCCGAGAAACCCTCAATACACTATTGGCAGCAGTACCTCAACACTGATCATTCTGCGTCTATCATTGTCAAATTTATAAATGATACACGACCATAAATAGTTAGTTACATACATGTTAATTGTTACATCCATAATTTATATTTTTTGTATTTTGTGTACTTCTTTAATCCCATTTGGGAAATTTGCCTTAGTGTCATTGCAGCCCAGTTCCAACTGGAGCAGACACGCCGTAGCCACAGTGCAGCGCCAGTCGTTTTTTTTTTTTTTGCGGGGGGTTGGGGGGGGGGGGTGAATGGTAGGTGTAAATTTCATTTAATTTTGCCCCGGGCAGCGGCCTGTTCGGCCTGCTGTTTTCGATTTCCAACTCCCAAGGTATCTTTAACATGCACACACGTACAGGCCCTCTGAGTTTTCCGTCCTTATCCGGGAAGACTTGGTGCTCGATCCAACCTCACATAGGATCAGGGACAGGAAAATATGAGAAAAATCCTAAAATTCCAACATGCCTGCACCGACCGGGATTCGAACCCGGTACCTTCGGCATGAGGGGCGAGCACCTTGCCTCTAGACCACCGTGTCCTCATCTGTATGATTGACACAGACAGGTTTTAGGAGAGAATGTTCTGTTAGTGTTCGCGTGATGATGTATCATACCAGATGCACTAACTCCGGATATTCCTTGATAGTTTCATCTCTTGAAGTGAAGAATGTGCTTTGTGTTGAAAATGGGGAGGGTCAAGAATTTCGTTTTAAAGACATCTGTACATCACTATTCATATCCCCACGGAAAAGCCCGCGCCTTGCAGTCCCACCCCTGCCCTCCACAAATCCTTCACATTCATTCAGCCCCACCCAGACACTAAAATCACGCACTCTCCACTCGTGGCAACCTTAGGACCACAGCCCCACCCAGACACTAAAATCACGCACTCTCCACTCGTGGCAACCTTAGGACCCGATCAGATGAGGCAATCTGGCATCGCTGTTTTGTGGCTCATTGGGAGCGCTTCAACAGCGCTACTCACAAGCGTCGGTGGCGATGTGGAATTTCTAACCCGTACCGGCAGCACTGCAAGCAAACGTTGGGGCCCCGACAACGTGCGTTAAGCCCTGCCGACACATTTTTACTTCCAGAAATCTCAATGGACATGGGCGTGGAAGGAGATTTGCTTTGGCGATGTCGCTCTTACGGAAGAACAGTCGTAGTACACATGTATATATTATAGGAAGATCAGATCCTTTTGGTTTCTTTGATTTGAAAAGACAGAATAGGGCACGTTATGTGTGAGGTCCCATATTGCCGGTCTCGTTTCATTTTCAATGATGGAACCTTCTGTGATCTCATGCAACATAGCCAATCTCATCGGCTTTCAAGCAGAGACTAGGGTAGAAGGTGTCGAGCGTTTAGCACGGTGCAGCACTGCAATCCGCGTCACGTACACGCTGGTAAAATAGCGGTGTGGCTGCAGCTGTGCGTGAGACGCACAATCCGATTCCTGGTGTCGCGACGAGTATCAACACTTTTTGTAGACACCACCGATCATCAGCAGCGTATTTTCCAGTCGCCGTGGCTGTGAATGAAACTCTCAATATAAATTTACCAACAGCCTCGCATCTCATCACAAGCGCCACTAAGTGCCCTCGTCTGAACAGCTCCTTACTGTGCGATTTACATTTAGGTCGGCCCACTTCCCAATTTCGTGTTCTTTTTTCCATCCTCTTCCGGTCCACATCAAAACCAACGTAACGCAACACACCACTCAAATTTTTTAATGGCTTTGTCACTGAAAGTAACAGGATATGACAATGTGAGGTCTTGCTCACAAAATGAGGTCATAGACACACGCGAACGCTCTCAATGCGATCACAGGGAATGTCTAAAAGTTTGAATGCGACATTGATCAGGTAAACTAATACATGGACACGTATGAGTCTTGTGTATAATAATTTAGCAAAGTTTTGGAGTGAAAGATAGTAGTGTTGGCCTATTCCATACTGACTTTCTGGCCGGCCACCTGGTTCATTAGGCCAACTCACGACACTGCATGTTTTGATTTTCAGCTCTACAAATAAGGAAATACTGTCCCTCCAATAAAATGTAAGACAAAGCAATGTTTCTGTCCTGAATTACTTTTAAAGTGCCAACTCGTAAGTACACATTCTGCTTTCTAGCTGCCGGAAGTAGACATATCCGATAGGACCAGAAGCACGGAGAATACTTGTATTGTTTCCATTTTTTTTTTTTTTTTGCGCTGGCGTGCGATGAAAACAATCATGATATCCATTATTATGTGTTTGTGTTTGTATACGAAAGTGACCTGTTGCAAAGTCAAGAAACAATACTTTTTTTTTTGTTTTAGTACGCTTGCGCTAATTCATTGTGGATCCAGCAGTATTCAGTATGCAAGATTCGAGAGAAATAAAAGGAAACGGAGCACTTCGATCTGGAAAATTTGTTTGTACTTTTGCTCAGACAAACTTTAAACAAAAATAAATCAATGAAAAGTTGTAGTCTAGGCATGTTGCAAAGCCCCCCTGCTAGAAACCACCACCAACAACAGAAAAGGCTTCTCCAACTTCACCAAAAATTCCCAAATTCTGTGACTGTGATGTTTCCACTTTCTCTCACTAACTTTCTTCTGACACCAGCCGTGATGGGCACGGCACAAACACACTAAATAATCGACTATCTCTCTTCTATAAGTTATAACAAACGATATCTGTATTGCTTACATATATACAATAATTATTAATTCATTCAATAATAATAGGAACATAGGTCATACAATTTCATGTGAATTTCGATGGAATGAAGTTGATGCAAATCAGTACATGCTAATTAAATGGCTTCGTAATATTCAATCTCTAGCACATTTTATAAAACACATGAGAACATTCAGCATAAGGAAACCTCTCCTTTAGGGGTGTATGGCGCTATCTGGGCACTGGTTCTTCCTCTCTACCCTGGCTTGACTGCGCAGTTAGATCAACAGGTATCGGCAGGTACCAATAGGTCGGGAAGCCAAGAAGCCACGATGTCGTTAATCAAAGTACAAGAAGTTGAGAAGCCAAGAAGGTGTTGTTCTTCCTCCTCTGTAGAAAAACAATCGCAAAGTCCTAATCTACTGCTGGAAGGCATGACTTCCATACTTACTCCATGACGGATATTCATCATTAACACTTTTAACCGCTGACACTGTTATAAGTCAGGCTGCAGCTCCCATACTCCATAGGCTCCCATATAGGCAATAGAATAAACGATCAATACAGTTTTAATGATATTTACACGTTCCCCACGAAGAATAACGCTCTCTCTAACGGACCCCATCCTATAAGGTTTCGTAACATATATATAACGGCGTTTCCGTGACTCTCTCAGAGGCAGTAGTTATACCAAAGTAAACCCACTAGATTTAGGTTCTACAATCATGAACATTAAGTAAAATACACATACATCGTACAATTAACTTACCACTCAGCAACAGCCCAAATGCCGACAAGATACCAAAGATACCACGCTCTGACAAAGGATGTTTGCGGGTTCCCTGACCTTCCCCACTTTTGCCCGGGCAAAATTGAAATTAATAGATTAAAAATTTATCCATATCATCTCCCCCCCCCCCCCTTCCCCCCCGCCAGAACAAGAAATAATAAAACAAGTAAAGTGAGGTGTAAATCCCAAGGGCAGAGAACCTCCTAAAATAAAGACCTCAAATCTCATGGGCCGAGCGCTCGTGAGTCCTTCCCCAATGAAAAAGGCTTATATAGCGGTTGGCGCTCACCAGCAGGAACAGTGAAACGGGTCGATATTAGCTCTGTGAACTACAATTTTAGGTTCAGATTACGCAGTTATGCTTGTAATCGTACCCCCGCGTCGCCTTATCTCCAAGCACACATAGTGCATATGACACAAGCTACTGCACATCGGCAACAAATTAAATCCAGTCTCAAAACACATACAATACATGTATTTACTAACAATAGAGTTCAGTCTCAAAACTTATGTATGTAATGCATACATAATACACGCCAACGACAGAGGCGAACCTTAAAACACCCACGAAAATAGACGCTAACAGATGGGTTAAACGCAGAATGCAAGCACAGAACACACGAAAACAAGCAGAGGGCAACGTTGAAACATCATACACACCGCAATCAAATGAATAATTGAACAACTGCTGAAACAACTCTTACCGGGGAACCAGCATGGTTTATTAATGATAAAATAATGCTGCGTAAAACACAATTAAGTTTATGGCGATAATATAACAACATATCTAGATGCATGATAACACAGTCCATTATAGGCGTAGGTCCACAATAATGCCCCCCTCCTGCCTTTCTAAGTACATTGGGGGCAATCCCATTTAGTAAATAATAGAATTGGCCTGGTAGCCTAATTATTGCTTCGCAGGTGCTGAATATTACAAGCCCACCACTCCGCCCCCAAACACATAAACTGTTTTATACCACGGTATTCGCTGAATAAGAACAGACGGACGAAAAATCGTGCGGGATTTGGACTTCGCCTTGTCAAAATATGGCAAAAAGAAAGTTGTAGGTACCGGTAGGAAAGCGTAAGAACTAATACAAAAACGGTACAATAAGATGCAAATGAAAAGGGAAGACAAATCAAACTTTCGGTGTTTAAACCTTTGTCAGGAAAGCAGTTCGAAAATGGAACCAATAAAACAATCAGACAATTTTTTAAAAAGTAGAATATTAATGTAGACTTTTTGTTTGCCATTTTGTAGATTTGCTTCAAGCCTTACTGCCACCTAACATTTTTTCTGTGGTTTTTATAATGATGGACTTGGTCTAGTTTATGTACGGTACTTTGGTTACTGCCTTTTTTGACTGGCATTTGAACCCAAAATATCCACTCCTTTTCTTCAGCGTTAGCAAGATCCTGACACTCATGTGAAGGATGACTCCGCTCCAAGAATTGGGACTCTTTAGCCCATTAGCACCTGCACAAAGATAGCCTCATCCAAACAGTCCGAAAACTTTAACACTAATTTAAAATTAATAGTCAAGTCAATAAATAAATAATGAATAAACAAATAGAAAAATGAATGAATAAACAAGCAAAATAAATAAATAAATGAATAAAAAAAATAAGTAAACAAATCAATCGATCAACATCATGAAAACTACAACTGGTCATTTGACATGTGTTCTAATTATAGAATTTGGGTATCATCCACCACTATGTGCTGTTTTTCAAGTATGGAACACTGGGTTCTTTAGAGTCAAAGCTTACTTTTCCACTCTCCCGTCATCGTCAGGGGGCTCTTGAAATACCATAGCTGGATTACTGTTTTATTCAAACCAGAGACTTTCTTATGTCTTATTCTGTGCCGCCGATGTGCAAAATGTTATTCTGTATACATACAACAATATCATGGCTATCATTTAGCTGTTGTATAAGGTGTTCAGAAATTATAGCTTAATAATCCATACAAACCAACTTACAATTTACTGCTGCATTTTTCATAAATTATGCCAATGTGATAAACTTAATCATTTCCGATGCTGTAGGTTGATTTTCGTCGTGAAATCAGCCTGCTCACATCAAGTTTTCCATGCATGAAGACAAACGGATGGACAGACGTTTGGAAAATTAGTTTTCTGTGACCAATAACAATATTTTCTTTTGTTATCAAACTGATGGCCTAAAACATCCATCCCAAGTGTCTTCCAACATCATGCTATTTTTCCCTGTTAGTGGGAAACACGTCATCATCATATTATTATTACATGTATTATTATTCTTATAAAGGAAGTAAGGCCTCCAGTGAAATCATGAAAGGCTTTTCAACCCTTGAGCCTAAAATTCTACAAAATATCAGATCAAGCATAGAAAGACGTGAAGGTGTATGTGGGCATATTTTAGAACGTCTTCAAGTTCGCTATATTTTTAATACTTTCGTTTATTTGGAGCCACAACAGTGTTTAGCAGAAAAAAGTCTCCCGACATTTTGAGCCGCATTTTCTTCGAGCAGAATTAAAAAATGTAACAGGATATTTCGTTTTGTGCCTCAGTTTACACACTGAGGATCGAAACTCATCATTAAAAATCACATCTGTGTATTCCCTGAGTCAGCGAGTCAACTAGTTATTATAAACACACGGTGTTATACAACTTATGGAAGCAGTTTTGGAATATTGACAAATCTCATTAAAATACAGAATATATCATTTACATAAGCCCGACAACATGCAAGCAATGGAAGATTATAAAATCTAGACGTATTGACACGCATAACTGACAAACATACACCCATAAACAAAATTGTACCTTATTTACAAACCATTATGCTGATTTGTGGACACAGGATCACATTAGAATTTATGCTTACAGTGGCACACATGGGATTGGCCTGTACTTTTAAAGCAAATACGAAGCTGTCTGGCTGCTCTTGGATCCGAAATGAAGTTACAAATAATACCCAAGAAACAGTACACTGGTATTTTATATTTCGGATAATACCATGTCATGTATTGTTACCAGCGTATATCAGGCCTGCATATTTCAACTTCACCGTGTGTGAAACACGTTTACAGTATGGTACGGTTTTGATGGCACGTCAGATCTCTACCCATTCAAACAGCTGCTATTCTGCCGCCCAAAGGAAAAATGAGGTAGCTGACAGCATGGCCTTTTTCTACTGTATTGTTTCTGATTATGAACAGTCGCTTACTTTGGTTTGCCACACTAGAAACTACTATTTCGGTAGCAAATAGGCCTATATATCTCTCTGCCCTTAACATAAAAGAGTCGTTTGAGACAAGTTCATAAAGACAAAAAAGTAGAAAAAGACCATGCTTTCAGTTACGTACGTCGCTTTTCTTTTGGACGGCAGTTTTGCTTAGTGTGGCTAGGTGAAGAATAGTTTCTTACTTCGTACATTGTTTATAAAGCGGTGCAGCACCACACCCGCCAACATTGTGGAAACAGACCGCAATGGCAGGCTCTCATGAAAAGCTGCATCATCATGTCTGGAATTGGCGCACCACAACCAGGCACCAAGCAGGCCACACGAGAACGGCGTCATAGCCAGACGCAAGCCACACGAGAACGGCGTCATAGCCAGACGCAGGTCACACGAGAACGGCGGCATAGCCAGACCGTGGCCTTCGTAACTACATACATCTGGAAAGGCAATCAGCAATTACATTCTCTCTCCCTTTCACATGTATAATATGTAAATCATATTCCTGCAACATTAGACTCCAATTTAACAAGCGTCGATTTCGACCTTTCATCCTATGCAAAAACACCAATGGGTTATGATCAGTATAGACATTTACATGGTCTACAGCTGTACACATGTACACATCGAAATGTTGCACGGCCAAAATTAAGGCCAAGGCTTCCTTTTCTATAGTTGAATAAGACACTTGGTGTCTATTTAATTTTTTTGAGAAATACGCAACAGGATGCTCTACATTATCATCATCCCTCTGTAATAGAACTGCTCCAATGGCTTCATCACTAGCATCTACTGCTAATGCAAACGGCTGACTAAAATCAGGGGATTTCAGGATGGGAGACTGACATAATAAAGCCTTCAATTTACCAAATGAGCTTTTACATGCTTCATCCCAAGAAAACTTTCTGTCTTTTTTCAACAGATTAGTTAAGGGCGTGGTAACCTCTGCAAAATTCTTACAAAATTTTCTATAGTATCCAGCCATTCCCAAAAATCTTCTAAGACTCCTTTTATTTTCGGGCGGAGGAAACTGCAGAATAGTCTGGATTTTAGCCTGGAGAGGGGCTACTTTACCCTGCCCAACAACATATCCTAAATAGGTCAGAGTACCATGTCCAAATTCACTCTTTGACAAGTTTATAGTTAAATTCGCATCGGAAAGTCTTTTAAATAATTTCTCTATCGCGGCGAGATGTTCCTCCCATGTTTCATTCCCCGTTACCACATCGTCAATATAAGCATCTGTGTCACTCAGTCCCTGAATAACCCTGTGCATCATTCTTTGGAAAGTAGCTGGGGCATTTTTCATCCCAAATGGCAAAACATTATATTCATACAATCCTGAAGGGGTTACAAAGGCAGAAATCTCTCTCGCTCTCTCAGTCAAAGGCACACACCAATAACCCTTCAACAAATCAATCTTTGTCACATACTTGGCCCTTCCAACTTTACCTATGCAGTCGTCAATTCTTGGGATAGGATAGGCATCAGATCTACTAATTGCATTCACTTTCCTATAGTCTGTGCAAAACCTAACAGCTCCATCAGGTTTTGGTACAAGTATACATGGGGAACTCCAGTCAGAGTGAGATGGTTGAACAATATTATTTTCTAACATATAATCAATTTCTTTCTTAACCAATTCTCGCCTCTGAGGATTTATCCTATAAGGATGCTGCTTAATGGGTTTGGCATCCCCAACATCTACATCGTGGGAAATGAGAGTAGCTCTCCTTGGTACATCAGCAAACAAATCTTTATATCTAACAATCAAATCTTTCAACTGTTCTCTTTGACATACTTCCAAATTATTTAATTTACCATCAATATTCTGTAAAATCTCAGAATTTGACAACTTAGGGGATATCACATCACGTCTGAGATGTACATCTTGAGTCTCTTCTTGTGACTCCATATCATTATCTACTTCATTCACTACAGCAACAATCTCAACTGGCTTTTCATGATACATTTTCAACATATTAATATGACACAACCGTGTACTCTTTCTCCTATCTGGAGTTTTTATAATATAATTGAGATCATTAATTTTTGTCTCAATTTCACAGGGTCCATAAAATCTAGCCTGGAGAGGATTTGACTCCAGGGGAAACAAAACAAGGACCTTATCTCCAGGTTTAAAACTTCTTGTCCTGGCCTTCCTGTCATACCAAAATTTCATTTTCTCTTGGGCACATCCCAAATACTCTTTTGCTAATTCACAAGCCTTATGCAGTCTGTCTCTAAACTTCTGCACATAATCTAATACATTCATTTGAGGATCATCACCGATCCATATTTCTTTTAACAGAGCCAACGGCCCACGAACATTATGTCCAAACACTAACTCAAAAGGACTAAATCCTAGTGATTCTTGAACTGACTCTCTAGCTGCAAACAACAGCAAATGTATTCCTTCGTCCCAATTTTTCTCGCTATCATAGCAATATGTTCTCATCATATTCTTTAAAGTAGCGTGGAATCTCTCTAAAGCTCCCTGAGATTCTGGATGGTACGCAGACGACTTAATTTGTTTTGTCCCCAGTTCACCAATAACTTGTTTAAACAGTCTCGACATAAAGTTACTGCCCTGATCAGACTGTATTTCTTTGGGCAATCCAAATAAAGTAAAAAACTTTACCAGAGCTTTCACAATACTCTGTGTCTTAATATTCCTAAGAGGAATCGCCTCAGGAAATCTAGTGGATGTACACATTATGGTTAATAGATATTGATTTCCTGAGCTGGTCTTTGGCAAAGGACCAACGCAATCAACGATAACCTTAGAAAAAGGCTCCCCACAAATTGGAATTGGCTGTAAAGGGGCCATTCTTTTTCCAGCATTTGGTTTTCCCACTATCTGACATGTGTGACATGTATTACAAAAATAAGCCACATCCTTGTTAATTCCTGGCCAAAAAAAATGTCTCGTTATCCTGTCATTGGTCTTCCTTATACCCAAATGGCCACCCAGAGGTAAATTATGGGCCATGGCAAGTATTTCGTGCCTATATGGTTTTGGAACCACAACTTGATAGACAACCGCCCACTCTTCCGTTGCGCGGACATCAATGGGTCTCCATTTTCTCATAAGTACTCCATCTTTTATGAAGTACCCTTTTGGTACTTTATTAAGTTCTTCGTCGCTCAGAACTTGATCCTGCAATGGCTGTAAGCTAGGATCTAAGCCTTGTTCTTTAATTAACTGGTCTCTATCATATGATAAATTCTTATCTTCCGGCATAACATCGGAATGACTGACATCTTCTTCATGTAATATGGATCCTAGAAAAGTATAAGAAAGATCACAAGAATTATCTACTCTGGATTCCGTCGACCTATCTTCTTTGCAAATCTCTTCACTGTCATCTGACTGCTCTTCCTTTTTAGCCATAGCTCGAGTCACCGCACATGAAGGATATATATTTGTATCTTCACTTTCGTCATCAGTACTAGGTTTTGAAGTCAACTGCACAGTAGGTATCACTTCACCGGCAAGATCATTTCCCAACAATAGAGATACTCCCTCTATTGGCAAACCAGACTTAAGTCCAACTACCATGTCACGAGTGGAGTGAGTGCAATTAAGGGGATTGCTACAGAGCGGGTGTAGAGTAAGAAGGGCTCACGGCAGACAGGTAGGGAAAGACGTGGAAGGAAGAGAGTAAAATTAACGCACGAAGACAAGTAAGGAAAGCGTGCATGTTATGAGTGGTGGGGGTCTGAATGAGGCGAAAGCGCTGTATTACTATCACTGCAAGTTAGAAGGTCCTACTGAACGGACGCTAGTAAGAGCCCAGCGGGCGGACATAAGGGGAGCAGTCGAGAGACCAGTGAGAGAGTTTTTCCAGTGATGACTGGTAGGTAGAACGTTGATTGATAATTATGATTGATGTATTATATTATATTCGTCTATTACCATGATGTAAATAAGTATATGTGAGGAATGTGGAAGTCCTTGATATTGGATATAGCAATGTGCGCCATGAGCGATAGATGAAAGTGAGTTCATGGATTTGTAGCGCGAGTGAGTAGTGTGTACTCCGATGGAGGTGTGTTACCGTAAGATGTGTGGTGAGTGAAAGGTGAACTAGTGTGTGTACGCTTCATGGGTTGTAAGGAGAGGTGGAGTGAATAGAAATGGTAGGGTATTATACCAATGTAATGTTGTTCTTGTAGGTGCCGAGGTCGGGCCAAAGAGCGCCGCCTACGGTGATAGGCCAGCATAGGGCCGGAGGCCACACATAGGCCAGAAGTGAGGCTGTCAGTGCAGGACAGTAGAGGCACATAAAGTCGTGGCAGTCAGGCCACGGACAGGGACGTAGATATGAGCGTGAATGTGATAATGTACTATTGCCATGTTGAGGGGCTAGTGAACTAATAATGTACTATCGAAATGATAATGTCTATTGAATGTGATAATGTGTTATTGCCCTGCTGAGGTGCTAGGGGAGTGCTAAGGTGTATGACAATAGGAAGGTGATATTGAGAGACTGCGGTGCCAGTGAATTATTAATGTGCTATTAAGACCCTGAGGGGAGAGGCTGAGGCCGAAGTGCCTTTAGGAGTAACTACCGGGTTGTGGATCCGAGGGAGAGTGCGTGTGAGAATAAGGCCGTTGTACGGCAGTTAATTTCAATAATATAATGTATGTAATTGCGCTATTATCTGTATAATTATGTTTAATAAATGTGTGAGTCTGATGGATTGTTCTGTTAAGTGTTAAACTTGTTTGTTCGTGATTGTTGTCCTGTCATAACTTATTACATCTCCCAGTCAGGGATTTGTGACATACCACTCGACCTGTTATAAAGTCTGACTTCAAATAAATTTTATGCAAAGGTACAGAGCTAAAGACTCCCTCTATACCCTGTATAAGACTAACTTCTCCAGTATTTGAATCATCATTAAAATCTAGAACATTATCTAACAGGAGGGACTGGGAACATCCAGTATCCCGCAATATTTTTAATGGTATGGGGGTGGAATTTTCCCCAAGGGACACTAGACCCTCTGACACTAATGGCAGAAACTCTTCCCGTATGGTCTCTAACTTCACTGGGTTACGAGGCTGTGGAGCGTTTATAACTTTCGGTCTTCCCACAAAAGCTATAGGGCCAGTCTTCTTTTTTCCAAGAGCACGACAATCCCAGCTTCTATGGCCTAATCTCCCGCAGTTATTACATCTTGATCCCTCGTTCCTCCAATCTCTTCTCTGGAAATGATAATCTTTCCCACTAGGACCAGGTCTTCTCCCATCGAAACTACTGGATCTCCTATCCGGAACTCTATCCGGTCTACTGAGCCCAAATCTACTTTTATGAGTTAATGTAAACTCGTCAGCCAGTTTTGCGGCATCTTGCAACGTCTTTGTCTCTTTCTCATTGAGGTACGTCTTTATTTCATCACGGATTCCCGTTTTGAAGTCCTCTAGTAATATGAGCTGTTTAAGCTTTTCATAATCTTTACATACCTCCATCGAGGAACACCATCTCTCAAAAAATACCTCTTTTTCATGAGCAAACTCAATATAGGTTTGACTGTCAATTTTTTTATAATATCGGAACTTTTGCCAATATGCTTCAGGTACTAATTCATACGCTTTTAATATTGCGTCCTTCACACGGTCATAATCCCCCGCGTCTTCCATGGAAAGGGCCGAAAAGGTCTGTTGTGCTTTACCCCTTATTACACTCTGTAACATTAATGGCCAATGTTGTTTGGGCCAGTTCAGACTAAGGGCCACCTTCTCAAAATGTTGGAAGTATTTATCCACTTCCCTCTCATTAAAGGGGGGAACCAACCTTACTTCTCTACTCGCTAGAAAACTAGGTTCATGTGATCTAGTAATACCCAATCTGGCTTTTTCTAGCTCATGTTGTCTTTCCCGTTCTTTTTCTTTTTCTTGCGCCTGTCTATCTCTTTCTTTCTCTTTTTCTTGCGCCTGTCTTTCTTTATCTTTCTCTTGTCTTTCTTTATCTTTCTCTTGTCTTTCTTTATCTTTCTCCCGTGCCTCGTGTTCTAGCTTTTTCTGCTCTAACTCGATCCGCATCTTCTCTTTCTGTAACTCAATATTAACTTCAGTTACTGATGCTATGGTTTCAAACTGAGCTAGGTCGTTTTCTTCGAACACATCATCATCCACATAATACTCAGCAATATATCTCGATATTTCTGCTTTTCTTAAGCTAGCTTTCACATAATCGAGTCCTAATCTCTTACTAATCGTCAATAACTCCGGTTTCCTGAAGGTTAACAAATCCTCCGGTTTCCTGAAGGTTAACAAATCCTCCGGTCTCGGTGACGTTAGAAAGGTATTTATCTCCATGGCCGCTGGTCTGACTTACAAAAATATTTCTACAACTTGGAAAAACACTCGTTTGTGTCCTAAACTTTCAAATCCCGGACGATTCACGTCCTATCAATTTACGATCAAATCCAGATCCCGGACGACTCACGTCCTACTTATTTAGATCAATTACTCGTATGTGTCACAATGAGTTTATATCCCGGACGAGCCCCCAATTGTCACGATCACGTGCGTGAAGATGGTCACGACCACGTGTGTGATGAGTACCTAACTTATTTACCTTTCAAACCCAGCTAACAAGCCAAGCAAGCAGACCAGCGATCAACGGACACATGGAGTGAGATTTAAATTAAACGATATTTAATTATAAATGCATGACAAAACTTATGTCAAAACATTCAACTCATGATAATCACATACATAATCACAAAAACAGAGATATTTCAAATTTACTCTTGGGGATCATGGCTATTCTCTATTCCCCGTTTCACATCTAGATCTAATCCCTCTGTCTATAAACTTAACTACGTATACTTAATAGTCTCTGTCAACAGCTGCCCTCCTCGTTGATGCAGTTTCACGTCTCCAGAGTTCACACGATCCTTTCTAGATCTCTAACTTCGACGATAAAAGGGGAAACAGACGTCCCTGGCTTCACACAAATAAGAACACACAGTTCACACCCGCCATCGTAGATTACTAGCTCCTTGAGGGGTTATCATCCCGTCCTCAAAGACTCTTCTTCTGCAAACACACACAGCACATCGACGGTTCACACCCGCCATCGCAAATCACGAGCTTCTGATGGGTTCCCATCCTATCATCAGAACTCCTCAACTTCTGGTCCCCATGGCACGACCTTCCACTTGTCGCCCGGACCGATTAAATTCTTCTTATTGGGAAATACATGTGAACATCATGGATCCCTCACACACCTAACACTTCTGGTCCCCACTGGCACGACCTTCCACTTGTCGCCCGGACCGATAAATTCTGCGTCTTCCTTTTAGGAATGAATAACTTGGGAACCACGTGTGTCGAGCTTCTCCTCTACGTATACTCCCGAGGTTTTTGCACACGCGACTAGTTTAAAGCGAGTCGAAAAAAAAAACCCCACAAAAAAACATGCAGAGACAAAAAATTTTGTCCCTGCCTAGGCTAAGTGAATAGTCAAGAAATATCTTCTCTGCTTATGCACTTTGCACATAGGGATTGCATAGGCGGGGGATATCTTCCTTACCTATGCAAAGTGAATAGGTAGGGGATATCTTCAATACCTTTACAAAGTGCATACGTGGGGGATATCTTCCCTACCTATGCACTTCCTATATGGACATATGGGAATATATAAAATTATATATATTAAATGTTGATTGATAGACCAAACTGCCTCACTTTATGACATGTGTCATGATTCAGATGTTATTAAAACTCACGCAGAGAGTGAGTTGTTTTTTTTACCAGGGCCATGAAAAATTGGCTGGTGGCCTTGAACGGTCCTCGCCAAATTATAGTTGGTGAGTAAATAAATGTAAAGTTAAACTGTTGGATTCACGCTTGTGGGTTTTAATGTTCGTGATTAATAAGTAATGGAGTAGGGGTGAAACAAGGTGGGGCTAGTTGACATTGTTAAGTATGACTAGACAAGTTTTTGCACGTTAACTGGCTGGTAGAATAGTGCAGATAATAATTACTACAATTAAAATGGTGGGAGGTTTCGACCTATGAGATAGCTGAACTAATTGGGCCAGCGGACTAACACGCTGGGTAGTTAGATAGTATAAGACATCGTGTAACGTTCAGATTTGGTGAATACAGACGAGCAGAAGCATCGTGTCGTGAAGTATCTCCGGTTGACCAGTACCTGAACTGTGTGCTTTGAAGACAAGAAGTCCTTGCTAACGGACTGACTGAGCTCTAGAAAGAAAGGTCTGAGTGGGCTGACCTTTGAAAGCCCATGCTGCGCTATATTGATGTTCGCGCCTACCAGTAGGCGTGAGCAATGGTAATATATCTTATTTATTCAAGTATAATAGAGATCGGAGATAGAGAGAGAACTACAGCCTCATAGGAAGACTAAGGAAACCCCAGCTGGCACTCGACCACGAGTGTCCTGTATCATAGATCTATTGCCATAGTATGATTAGAATAATATAGCACATTGTTGATGAATTGAATAGTGATTGTGCATAAAATATAGTCTTTTGGCAACTGCTTAAATTACCTACAAGCCGAAGAGTGCTTCTGTAGGCTTTGACGTACTGGGCTCTCCTAACATTTAAGCCCCTATGATTTATGGAGAGTTTGCCTGGCGACTGGCCAGTGGCGACTCAACTGTCACTTTAAATTGATATCTAGTTTCGTATAATATACCTATTTGCTATTGATTGCAGTATCTCCATAGTTACATGAGTATCATTGGTTAAGTTATTAATTAGAGTTTTTTTTTTGGTTTGGATATATACCCCTATTGTCTTTTGTTTTGTTATTAATATTTATGTAAACTATGGCCTGACCGGCCTGACATATATACGCTCTAGTTATTTAATACTTTTCTTGTGTGGTTGTGTCCGAGTGTGAGTTAGCTGCCTCTCGTGCAGTAGTAACATCCCCAAGACCCTAACTCTGCTCGTGACATCTGGAGGGGACCCCACTGACATCTGAAGAGGACCCGTCACCCTCTGACATCTAGAGGACACTACTATCATCTGATGAGGACCCCGTAAACAGCTGCAGGTCCACCACTCTAGACTCCACTGTTATTTATGTCATTTTTGTAGTTTATAGTTTTGTATACTGCTAATTTTTTTTGTTTCTCCCCCACATGTCTGGCATGTCCTCTCGTCATTGATCCTGGGACCACTACGAGGGACTGACAGCTAGCATCAGGAAAAGACAAGACCAGCGCTGTGGACCAAAGGAAAGAGCCAGTCCATTTTGCCCAGTTAAGTGAACCATCTGTATTTGTCTTCGTTTGAGGGGTTCGTCGTTCCAGCTCCCCTACTTTTGACAGGCATTATTTTTTCTTTTGTGTTAGATTAGATAGGCGGGAGGTTGGAAGGGATCGAGACTCAGCATACCTCTTTTTGCCAGACTAGCAGATCTAGATGGCGTTTAAAACGGATAGGAGATTTGCTTTGCCTTGAATAGTTCTGTAGGGACCTGTTATTCGTATAGATTGTTAGCGTTCTATCTTCCTCCTGTTCTTTTTCTTACCTTTTTGTAGATAGTTTCAGGTTAGTCAGGTCTGTTGTCGTTTGTTCTTTCTGTTAGTCTCGTCTTACTCTCCATGTAATTCTTTTCCATTATAGTGTTGCATTATTATATTTTGTATTCATACTTGCTATATTATTGCCTGGGATAAATCACGTGTCTAGGGCACGTTGAGAGATAATCTGGATATTAGAGTTGTTAGGCTTGTATAGCCAAGGAAGTTAATATCGTGAATATTGATTTATTCCGATTTATAGCAGAGGGAACGCTGCTAGGAGTGTACGGAAAATACACTGGGAATATTACATTGGTATCGTTAGTTAACGACCAATCACGGAAGCAGTAGACTGACTGCTTGAGGATTAGGAGAAATACGTGGAGTTAAGTGATCACTGAGATAGCTCAACCACTACTTGGTTGACTAAGACGTACAGTTTGTTGTTGATTTCGTTAATTTCGTTCATACTGCAGGAACGAACACCCGCAGAGTGCAATTGATAAATTGCTTCAAGGGAGAATAAAGTTAGAGATTTTTCAGAAGCTGTCCTCGATTAGGACATTATTATATCGCATTATCGACCGATATCATGGCCGAACTACAGAAATATTTGGAACTAGCCCAATCATTTGGCATACCGGAAGCTCAGCGTGCTTCTTGGGTAGACCAGAAACTGAAAGAAGAACGAGAAGAAAAGGCCGCGGAGAGATTACGAGAAGAAAAGGCCGCGGAGATATTACGCCAAGAAAAGGCCGCGGAGATATTACGCCAAGAAAAGGCCGCGGAGATATTACGCCAAGAAAAGGCCGCAGAGATATTACGCCAAGAAAAAGCCGCGGAACGAGACGAGAGAGCCGCGGAACGCGCGGAAAAACAGGCTCAAAGAGAGTACGAGCTCGCTTTGAAACAGTTAGAAGCGAAGCAAGCCCAACCTACCGGGGCTCCGGAAGTTACTTCCAATAATAAAACGAAGCCTAAATTGCCAACCTTTAATGATAAGGTTGATCGTATTGATTCCTACCTACACCGCTTCGAACTCCATGCCGTTTGCGCGGGATGGCAGCGTAGTGAGTACACATCATGCCTCGCCAATCTTTTGACAGGGAGAGCGTTGGAAGTTTTCCATAGCCTCACTATTGATGACGCTAGGGACTATGACATTCTAAAGACCGCGCTATTAAAGCGTTTCCAACATACGGAAGATGGATTTCATAAGCGTTTCCGCGATTGCAAGCCGGAGGCATCTGAGAATTTCTCTACTTACGTGGACCGCCTCCGCCACCTACTCAGCCGTTGGACTGAGTTGGCCGGTGTGGAAGAGGGAAACTACAAGAAACTATATGATTTGATAATTAAAGACCAAATATATATGTCCTGCCACACGGACCTGGTGGCGCATTTTAAGGAACAAGCCCCCAAAACTACCGTCGAGATAACATCGATAGCGGAACGGTATGCTGCGGCTCACCCTAATCGATCGTTAGCTAAAGCTAAAGTAAGCGAACCGTGTTACGCCGGCGCTGCTACTAAGACACCGGTACCGACGAGACAATCAAGACAGCCCTTTCGACAGTCGCCGCAGGTTCGTCCACGGTCCGAGCCGCCGGTTAGCAGGAGGCAACCGAATCCCCATAAATTTTCTCGGGACTGGGAACCCCGATATACACGTCCTTTCCCTACCGGAGGACCGCGTAACAACTACTATCAAGCGCCCACATTTCCTTCTTATCGAGGTACACCTCGAAGAGATGATAATCCAGTCTACTGTTATAGATGTGGCGCCGGAGGCCACATTGCGCGACAATGCAGAGTTAGATTAGATGCGGCAAATGCATGCTCTGTAGCATTCACCGAAAACCGCGGTTACAGAACTAGGAATGCCGAAACCGTAGATAAAGTTATTCCAGTTATGTCCGCCCTCCACGAGCGAGGCGCGCTGACATTGTATGAGGGACGAGTAAACGCCATACGAGCATCCGTATTGCGAGATTCAGGCTGTACGACCGTCGGTGTACGTGAATCGCTGGTCCGTCCTGCACAACTCCTGGATCGCGATGCGACATGCATTACTTTTGGTGGTTCAGTTGAACATTTTCGTTTAGCGGAAATATATGTTGACACACCGTTTATAACTGGTGTTGTCACGGCCTGCGTGCTACCAAATCCGGTCGCCGACCTAATCATTGGGAATATTCCCCACTTAAAGGACGTCTCCTATTGCGAACTCGGGATTTGGGATGATAACGACATTGCGTGTGTCACGACAAGACAACAATCGCGTCGCCAGAGTGACGACACATTACGATCGCCTGTCGTCGATTTGGATGTAACCCCCGAGATTTTTCGTAACGAACAGCGCACAGATCCATCACTAAAGCCCCTCTTTGCTAAGATTGATCCGGACAACCCGGATACATCCAGGTTCTGCCTTAAAGACGACCTCCTATATCGCGTTTTTCGGGGAAAGCGCGAAACTATTTTGCAATTGGTCATACCGAGATCATTTCGCCGAGACATCACCCGCCTCGCGCACGACACGCCATTAGCGGGCCACCAAGGCAAAGCGAGAACAAAATCGAGAGTCCTGTCTCAGTTTTTTTGGCCCGGGGTTTACGGGGACATAAATAGCTATGTGTCGCGTTGCGATACATGCCAGAAAAGAACCCCCAAAGGAAAAACTTCGCGGGCACCTATACAAGAGATGCCGCCGGTTTCCACTCCATTTCAGCGAGTTGCCGTCGACATCGTCGGGCCATTACAGAAGTCGGATAGAGGCCATCGGTTTATTCTATCAGTAATCGATTATGCCACCCGTTGGCCTGAGGCTGTCCCTTTAAAGGAAATATCGGCCGATCACGTCGCCGAGGCATTGGTGACCATATTCACACGTGTCGGATTCCCGTCCGAATTATTATCTGATAGAGGTCCGCAATTCACCTCTGACCTTTTCAGGAAAGTATTGGAACTCACGGGCATTAGGCAGAAACTTACGTCGCCATACCATCCACAGTCCAATGGCTGTTGCGAGCGCTGGAATGCCACCATGAAAACTATGCTGGCACGCGTTTCCGCCGATAGACCTGGTGACTGGGACCGTCGACTTCCGGCCATCTTGTTCGCATATAGGGAACTCCCAAATGCGACAACGGGTTTTTCCCCGTTTGAACTGTTATACGGTCGAAAACCACGTGGCCCGATGGCCATTTTACGCGATTTATACGCCGGTTCTGATACCGACGTTCCTGATACGCGATCCGCGTATCAGTACATAGTCGATCTCCGACATAGAATAGTTAATGCATGCGACCTGGCTCGACAATTTGCATGCGTACGGACCAGGTCATTTATAGGATATCGCGATCGGGGTAGTCGGTTAAGAACCCTGTCAGTCGGAGATCGGGCATTGGTGCTGTTACCAGAAACGAATAACAAGCTACTCCTCACTTGGAAAGGCCCCTTTCTAGTTAAAAAGCGACTCTCGAGAGTTAATTATCTCATTACCATACGTGGTAACGATAAGGTGTACCATATTAATATGTTGAAAAAGTATCTTACCGATGATCAAACTCATCACGATCATTCATGCCATGTTGTGGCCCAAGCAAACGCAGCGATGGTCACTATCGATGACAACGACCGGGAGCCATTATCTATGACTAGATCGCTCCTATCCTTGCAAGCCACAGAGGACGCGACTTCCGTTAATATCAATCCAGAGCTGGATCAAAGTAAGACACAGGACATCATGAATCTTGTTCGGGAGTTTTCGCCAGTATTCACTGATTTGCCGGGTAAAACATCCTTAGTTCAACACGTCATCCGGTTGCACTCGGACGTACCCGTGTTTGTCAAACCCTACCCGCGCCCGCTGCAAGCGCACGACACCATACAGTCCGAGGTGGAAAAGATGCTCAGCTTAGGAGTCATTGAGCGCTCGACGAGCCCTTACTGCTCGCCGGTTGTACTAGTAAAGAAAACAGACGGTTCCGTTAGATTTTGTATCGATTACAGGAAGCTTAACGCTCTAACCATTTACGATGCTGAACCTATCCCGAATCAGGAAGATCTATTTGCGCGATTGGCCGAGTCGTCCGTGTTTTCGAAAATAGATTTGGCTAAAGGCTACTGGCAAATCCCAATGGAAGAGGCCAGTAAACAGTACACAGCGTTTCAGACCCCTATGGGTCTCATGCAATGGAGATTCATGCCATTCGGTCTCGTAACGGCACCAGCGACATTTGCGAGGATGATGAACATCCTATTGCAGCAGACACCATGCGTCCTAAGCTACTTTGACGACATTTGCGCTTTCCATACGGATTGGAAAGGCCACTTAGAAGCACTTCGTCAAGTGCTTAGTAAACTTCGAGATGCCGGGCTTACAGCTAAGCCTAGCAAAGTCTTCCTGGGTTATACGCAGATTAACTTTCTGGGACATACTATCGCCAAAGGCGTCCAAACACCGGACGACAGTAAGATAAGTAAGATTTTAAAACTCCAGGCTCCTCATACTAAGAAGCAGGTTCGTAGCCTGTTAGGCTTCTTAAGCTATTATCGGAAATTCGTTCCTAATTTTTCGGCCCTTACGGCCCCGTTATCCGATCTTACAAGAAAAGACAGACCCAACAAAATTACCTGGAATACGCAGTGCGCCACCGCGCTCGCGACAGTGCAGCAACTGTTCTCCAGTTCGCCGCTGCTTATCCTACCGAATATTAGGCGCACCTTCACCGTCCGAACTGACGCGTCGGACCAAGGAATTGGAGCTGTTTTGCTTCAGGAAAGAGATGGCTTATTGCGCCCTTGTATGTACGCTAGCCGGAAATTACTTCCGAGAGAGCAGAGATACGCTATTATAGAGCGAGAATGCCTGGCGATTGTATACGCCGTAGACGCGTTTTCCCGCTACCTACTTACGACAGAATTCGTCATCGAGACAGACCATAAACCGTTGTTATTTTTAAAATCGAACCGAGCCAAGAACGCTCGTTTGACCAGATGGAGTCTGGCCCTTCAGGAATACCGCTTCATTATAAAGGCCATTCCTGGTGGTCCATGCCGACCTATTATCACGGTTACCTTAATCTTGTTGTAATTTAGTCTGTCATATGTATTGGCGTTGGATACTGATTAGCACCTCATTCAGAGACCGAGGGATGGTATCACATATTGTTCACCCATTGTGAACACTTTTCACCTACCCCTTTGCTTTCCTTTGATCCAACAGCTATTTTACTGACGTCGACCCGTATTTTGGCCACACCAGACGTTGTTGCCCAGGGTCGAGGACGAGAAGTCATGGCAGACCAGGAGTCCAGATCCACTAATGCCATCGATGCTACTATAGTTATCTTTTCTTGATTATTATTCATTGTATGTATGTATTCCTGATGACATTCGCAAAGGATCAGTGTTGTACTCTAAAATTTTCGAGTTATGATTGTTAATGTCTACGTATTTAGAGGTAAGATTTAATCCTCAGAGAGATATATACTTTTGGACGGAGCCTTAAGATTTTCATGAAGTTTTGTCCATCAGGGATACCCGTCCTGTAGGTTTTTTTAAACTTTAGTACTAGTCTTAGTTATTACCTAGTATTCTTAGTTAAGTTAACCTTTCGAGCAATTTCTCGACTCATGCCTTCCCCTTACGATAATCATTTATATCGTTTAACTGGGGTGGGGGATGTGTCATGATTCAGATGTTATTAAAACTCACGCAGAGAGTGAGTTGTTTTTTTTACCAGGGCCATGAAAAATTGGCTGGTGGCCTTGAACGGTCCTCGCCAAATTATAGTTGGTGAGTAAATAAATGTAAAGTTAAACTGTTGGATTCACGCTTGTGGGTTTTAATGTTCGTGATTAATAAGTAATGGAGTAGGGGTGAAACAAGGTGGGGCTAGTTGACATTGTTAAGTATGACTAGACAAGTTTTTGCACGTTAACTGGCTGGTAGAATAGTGCAGACGTATTACTACAATTAAAATGGTGGGAGGTTTCGACCTATGAGATAGCTGAACTAATTGGGCCAGCGGACTAACACGCTGGGTAGTTAGATAGTATAAGACATCGTGTAACGTTCAGATTTGGTGAATACAGACGAGCAGAAGCATCGTGTCGTGAAGTATCTCCGGTTGACCAGTACCTGAACTGTGTGCTTTGAAGACAAGAAGTCCTTGCTAACGGACTGACTGAGCTCTAGAAAGAAAGGTCTGAGTGGGCTGACCTTTGAAAGCCCACGCTGCGCTATATTGATGTTCGCGCCTACCAGTAGGCGTGAGCAATGGTAATATATCTTATTTATTCAAGTATAATAGAGATCGGAGATAGAGAGAGAACTACAGCCTCATAGGAAGACTAAGGAAACCCCAGCTGGCACTCGACCACGAGTGTCCTGTATCATAGATCTATTGCCATAATATGATTAGAATAATATAGCACATTGTTGATGAATTGAATAGTGATTGTGCATAAAATATAGTCTTTTGGCAACTGCTTAAATTACCTACAAGCCGAAGAGTGCTTCTGTAGGCTTTGACGTACTGGGCTCTCCTAACATTTAAGCCCCTATGATTTATGGAGAGTTTGCCTGGCGACTGGCCAGTGGCGACTCAACTGTCACTTTAAATTGATATCTAGTTTCGTATAATATACCTATTTGCTATTGATTGCAGTATCTCCATAGTTACATGAGTATCATTGGTTAAGTTATTAATTAGAGTTTTTTTTTTGGTTTGGATATATACCCCTATTGTCTTTTGTTTTGTTATTAATATTTATGTAAACTATGGCCTGACCGGCCTGACATATATACGCTCTAGTTATTTAATACTTTTCTTGTGTGGTTGTGTCCGAGTGTGAGTTAGCTGCCTCTCGTGCAGTCGTAACATCCCCAAGACCCTAACTCTGCTCGTGACAACATGAGTGATCAGAAGACTGCATAGATTCTAGTAGACTCACGTAAAAGCAGCAGTCCGTAGCCAGAGATTTCATTGTGGTCTTTGCCAATCGATCCAGTTATCTAATCGTTGGGCAAGCAGCCAATAATTAATCAAGTGGCTGTCCCCACTGAGATTCCTATTGTGTGACTGCTTTTCTTCAGACTGATGCTTGTCTCATATCGACCGTCCAATACAGTCCCGCTTGTTTTGTCTTCTAAAGCTGTAAAGCAAGTCTATGTCAGTCTGACGTAGATTTATATAGCATTTCCGTAAGGTTGGTAGGATTACTGTAGGTGTGGGTTCCCTACATTAAATCGACATCGGCACGATGTCGCCATCAGCCGATCTATGTAGGAATGGTACCATTCCAATGAGCAAAGTTGACGTCAGTCCTACGCATCGGATTTACGTGGGCTTACTGGCTAGATATAAATAACACAATGATTAACCCAAATTTTTTCCACAAAAATGTTAAGTTTCAGTGACCTCATCTAAGGTTCAGTCACTAACACAGGCGATGACCCACTGACGTAGGTTACATACAAGTAGGCCTAGATTCACCTGTTATCCTCATCACCACAGGCCCATTTTGCCCCATGTTATCACTATAATTATTAAAACACAAACAGCATGACGTCACGGTCATTTCACAATTGCTCAGGTCATTTCATGTTGTGTGTGCGTGTTTTGAGAAGAAATGTTCGCCTTAATCAGACAGTCCCTTTGATGCACCGTTCAACGATCACACTGTTTTGTTTCGTTGACTTTCGAGTTTTTACACGACACCCCACATAAACCTAAGGAAGCGCATATCCGAACATGTTGTACGGATATGGACCGTGCATATCCGTACAACGCACACAATTCGATGACGTAGAACACACACCGGAATATTATATTACTGACCTTGTTAATTTGCATAGTTTTTAAAAATATGAATGGGCTTAGTAGCAAAACAATCCGACTTCTGTCCGGAGATTGCGTGATCTTCGCTAATAATATACATGAGTGTACGTACTACGTCGATCACCAATGGCTACCCCAACCCCTTTTCGCCTGATTAGTCAATCTGACTACCGCCCATTGATACAAACTGACTAGACCCTCACGCCCCCAGGTCCATCTGACTATTCCATGTGTTGTCACTTTAAATTCATGAACACCATATCAAGTTTTGTTTCAGCAAACCTTCACCAGTCGCGCCTTTTGGTAAACATGTTGTACGGATATGCACTTCCTAAACCTAAACCACCATTTACACTGTTGTTAGGGGAGAGTAGTCTTATGGCAAAACCAAATAGAGAAAATACAGAGTTGTGTTCGCTGTTCAGCTATAACTTTCTTTATAAAATACTACATTCCCCTAACAACAGCTATCACTATATTCGAAGTAAACAGTTTTCTTCGATTTTCAAAAAAACACCAAAACATGACTTAGGCAATTATGTTATGACCATGACAATGAGTTTTTGTTAAAACCATAGAAATAAACGGTTACAATCTGACTCAGTGGCTGTGAGAAGAAAGATGCATGGGTATGTCGCGCGCGTCTTTGAGCCGCCATTTTTTTCCATGTGACTTTGTTCCGATCTTGACTAAGTATTTGATATTGTCCGTGTTAAAGTAGGATTTTGCGGCATCACGTAACAAACAAATAGGTCTATTAATGCTTTTTCTGAGGCTAGCAGTCCCTACAACAGAAATACACCGATTCAACATGTCTGGACTGAATGATAATTAGGGCTGGTATTTAGGCAAGATGGGGTCGTTTAGTGTGATGTCCATATGAAACAGCAAAATCTCAGAATAAATGTCAAATACACGTTCAGCCTTATCGCATTCAAAACTAGAACAAAATCAAAGGCAGAATTTCGTCGCTTCCAACGTCCATTGTCCGAGGTAAAATGTATAGCTGTCGCTGTGCCCATGCGTCCTGCTGTTCCGAGACAGGTCTGTAGTGTTCAACATCACTACTTTCACTTAGAAAAACAAAATCTAAAAAATCACAGAGATTCGTCTTGAATATAAATTTGCTCGAACAAGAAAATGCTCTGAAGTAGTTTGTAGGCCTACAATAGAATATTAGTCAAAATTGGGCAAAAAGAAAAAGTTGTATGTTACGAAGCCCTGCGTGAGAAATAAAACCCAAACGACATGCGACCCCACAATTTTTCTGTGGTTTTTATGATATTTCGTCAATAGAATATTAGCTTGGGTTTGGGACCAATAACCACGTTTTTTTTCTACATTGTGACTTAGCTCGTTTTTCCTATGGACTCTTCACTTTAAAACAACCCTTTCCACACTTCTTCCTGTGTGTATGCTTTACTTTCAAAAATTATAATGATTTCCTGTTTTTGAACTAGCATTCTGAAATGTATTTGTGCAAGATTTGCATAGGGTTAGTGGGTCATCCTAGGGGCGGATTTCCCTCATCAAGCCGACATCGGGACGATGTCGTAACCAGCGGTTTTGCATAGGAACGATGTCATTCCTATGAGCAAAACTGACGTCCATTCCATGCGTCGGATTCAGTATGGTTGCAGGCTGGGATTATACCAATCGCACACCTGTAAAAAGTCTGGTAGCCTAATTCAATTTCTTGGATGTATGGCACACTGCATGTACTTAGTTCAGCACGAGCTCATATAATTATGAGTTTATGGGCTCATTCATAGAGTACGATATGCTCGATTTTGTCAGGTTTTTACCCCCCCCCCCCCCAACTGTATTATCACAGTGATTTATTATTTCTATCTTCTCGGATTTCAAATTTTGAGTGAATTGTACATTCAATCATTGATACATTCAGTCACAATATTATTCTTATTTGGACAGATTTTCCCTACATTCATTTCACACAAAAGAAGAAAAGAACAAATAAAACACAGCATCACAGTACAGAATTTTAATAAGGCTGCAGTGTAAAATGGCAGGTTAATTCTTCTCATCAATATTTACAAAAACATAATGAATCATGAAATCAATACAATCAAATCAACATAATTATTCTAACGCTATTTTCTCTAACATCGTCAGAAATTCCACATATTTTTCCCTGCACCATTTTCAAATTCTGACATGTATTTTCCAGAACCTTCTGCAGGTTCAGAGGAGTAGCGTGGGTTGGCAGAGCCCGAGGCAAGGCAAGTATTGCGCCCCTTGTCTTGTTTACCGTTAGCACTTCCCAAGAGAATAGGGGAATACATGCAGTATAGTAGCATGTCTATTCTGTGGCACTTCTTGAGTCCCTTCCACCAGTCCAGCATTGAAATCCTTACTCCACAAGCACATATTTTTAAAGTAAACACTCATGTAATTAAAGTAAAACGCCTTTGTGGAAATATTTCAATGAAAGTATTGAAGTATTATAAAATTATATTCATTTATTATCTGTCTGATTTGACGGAATTGCTAGGTTACTAAGCTATTTTGGCTATTGCAGATCTCTGACATGTTTTGATTTATTTAAGTTTTGAGCTGCAACAGTGACAGTTTTGAAATTCTGCGCCCATGTGGCCCCGCCCTGGTTACGCCACTGTACAGATCTGAGCCGCAAAAACCTCGTTCTTTTCAGTTCCAGTAAGACCTTTTTCGATCAGTTTGTCCACAATACACCTCAGATGAGACATAATGTACACATGAGGGTCTGAGTGTCCTCATTGCTCATTGTCAGAATACGATTTCCGAGTGTGAGCAAATAAACACATTTCCACCACTACGGCAGACTCGGTTTATGTCAGCTGTTTCTATAATTATTAGTCATACCATCTACAATGTTTAGAAACCATAATTAAGTATTACTGTCTTTTGATAACAGCACATCAGGTCCGAAGGTTTTACAATACTGATCTTTATTTAGGCTCTATCATTAGATTACATTAAAATGGTTCAGTATAAACTGTGTTTCAAGTTTAAATTTTCCTCTAAATTAAAAAGTAAACAACAGCAACAAAGTATCCAATGGGTTGCTATAGAGATACATGGCACAGAAGTAAAGTTTTTCCAAACCAAGAGTGATAAGCACCTAAGCCATAAATGATGATCAAACTTCCAGTCAAATGAAAACATTGTTTAAGAACTTAAAAATCAGGATTAATAATACCTGGTACAATGTAGATGGCATTAAGTAGGACATGAAAAAGAAAAAGGACGTATCCACTGTATTTATTCCCCAACTCTCAATTTAGTGCACAATCTTAGACAAATGGACAGATTAACAAAACAAAACAAACAACAACAAAACAAAACAAGAAAGAAAAATTTAAGAATGAGTTCAAATGTACTGGCTGTATACATGGCAGTTAAAACTCCATTTCTTTCTTTTTTTACATTAAAAGCCTATTCTTTCAAAACTCCGAACCCCTTAAATATGACATTCATAAGTGTAAGGTCTAACATTTTATAAATGATACTAAGTTATTATAGGGTGTCATATTATAAGAAAGCCCAGCGAGTCGAATGAAATTTAACTTTGTGATCCCATTTTATGAAGCGGTTTATATTTGCGAGAGTCCATTGGACCAATGTTTATTTTTCGTCTAGTATTGCTAGGTATGTAGAACAATTATGGCTAATCCCATAAAATAAAAAAAAATAATTCAGTACCAGTTTTCATTAATCATTTGATTAATAATGATTTGTCATAGTTTGCTGCATTATGCCGTTGATGAAGGCAGAATAACTATATACAATTATCTGTTATTTAAAAAATATTGGCACTATTAACTCACCTTGAAAGTAAACAGATCGTAAGATTGTCATGGTTTATAACTTTAAAACACGAAATAGGAACTAATATTTGCTCAGTAAACAAACTTCATGAATATTACAACCTCGCCCTGGGTTACGCAACAACCACAAAATACAATAAAACTGTGAAAAGTACAAACAATATTCTTCGAAAGCAAATACTGATGTTAAACATGACAAAAAAGCTGACAGACTAATCGCAGACAACGCCATTACAACAAGTATCTAAAAGTAAGTAGAAAAGCATCACTTAAGTTTCATTTTATTGTTGGCCATTACTGTTTGATAAAACATAATATCTATGGCACTCATTAAAAGCATTAGAAAACAACAATAACAACATAGGACATTAAACACTGTACGTGTTCAGTACTTTTAAGTCTTTGCAAACTTAACTGTAAAGGAAGAGCTGTGCAAAGAAAAATATAAAGCAAGAAAAAAACCCAGTCTATGCTATGGCCTTCGTAGTAGATTGCTAAAAATCACATAATGACATATGTTTGAAGTAAAGTTTGATAAACCTCCGTTTCAACTGCAGTCAAGGACTCAAGCAAATTCTAAAATCTTTCTGTCCATCATTAAATGCAAGTTTAGTTGTATTACTCACATTTTAGATACTTTCCTATAAATTTTCATTTGATTTCCAAGAGTCTGTTACACTAAAGTCAAGTCTGTGCCTGACTCGTATTGAAATGAACTGGTTATTTCCCCTACATTACCAAAAATATTGTTGTTGTCTGTGAGTGATGCATTTTGGACGCCATCACCCTTCCCCAGTATCGATACAAATCTAAGATATGGCCACATTATGAGTGCCCAAACTAGAGATGTGAGGAAAGACGATATAATATTTAAAATGACGAAGACGTGCAAGTTTTCTGACGTTAACTCATACAAATCACAAATAATATACAAAGCCTTGCGTAAGAAACAATACAGAAACGATGCAATAAAACACAAAAGGGAAAGGGAAGGCACATAAATAACCAGTGTTGTCATTTCAAAACACACACACTATAGTGTAAATTGCATTTTAATTGTATAAAAAAGAAGTGGTAAATGGTGCGAGAGCTTATTTGATCGTTCACACAACTATAAAGGACAACGTTTGTTTGCAGAAGTAAAATTGCATGTCGTTTAAATGAAAGAATTGCAGCTCTCAGGGGAATGTAACATGGGAGTGCCGCATGCACATAAAAGATGTGGATGTAATATTTTACGAAGACTGTGCACATTTATGTCGACAACGTTTTATTTCTCGTTACAGATAATCCTGAAGAACACAGGTAAATCATGTTTAGATTTTTTCCGGTAAGGTGCGTAATAATCTTCGCGTAGAGACAAGTTAAGAAAGATATTTGAAACTAGCTTTATTGTTCCCTGTGTTACCCGTGTCCCAGATTGATGGGTTTATTGGCTACCTTTGAATCCTTTTTTAAAAACCATTCTTTCATTTCCATTTTCGGTAAACCCTGGAAGAACTACCATGGGGTCTTAAACCCGCTTTGGCCGTTACCCCAGGCCAAAAATGTCATGTATGTAAACATGAAAGACGCCGTAGCCGAATTTCTTGGTCATCTCGTTTGGGCAAACATTTCTACAGAAATTTATGCTGCCAGCCATAAGTGGTGAGAGAATCATACAATATAGGACCATAACAAATAAATAAACAAATGACGGCTGGCGCTGCGCTTTGCCGCTGAGACGTGACTGCTCCATTTGTAACTGGGCTACAATGGCACAAAAGCAAATTTCCCACATGGGATTAGGGAAGTACACAGATTACATAATACAAATATAAAAACATCTTCGACGTACTTTGAGTCATTTCAAGAAACCTGTCCAGGCCTTTTGTGTCTATTCTGTATTTCGTGAACACTGATATGCATCTCAGATGAAGGTTGACTTCTTACCGTGTCACATCATCAAGGCTGTGCCACAAGAACCATTCTAAATTTGGACCAAGCATGATAAGTCATAAAAAATTGACGAGGCCTAAGATATATTAACCTTTATTATATTGAAATGGCAGCTAGTAAATTGATCTATATCCTATATACTTCACCCTCTCACTTGTATCGAAGAAATGTCTGAGGATCAAGTTTATCTAACGATTCTATTTCAACGTCTTTGGCTGTGCTTTGCAGAGAAGGCGCTAGTGCTATCAGTTTAGAAATCAGATCGTAGCCCCTGTTCATAAACCAGCTGCTCTGCTTCATGGACTTGAAAATATAAGGCAGAGACCTCTCCAAGATGCTTTCTTCCAGCCTCCATGCAATAAATTTCAGCTGAGCTATTTCTCGAATTACATGCTTCTCTTGCCTTTTTTCTGACTGACTCTTGCTTTTCTTGGGATGGACAAAGCAAAGCAAGAGATAGAAATATTCTAGCAGTGTGTAAGTTTGTTCTACAAAAGATGCACATTCTATAGCAAAACCAGCGGCCAGTTTGAGATCTACGCCTCTGTGTTGCATCCACCGAACTTGTGATGGGGCAGCAGCCGTGGCCGCCAGGTTTCTTTTCATTTTCTCAAATAACGATTTGATCTTTCTCTGCTTATCAGCCACTTTGCCGCTTTCAACCATTTCAAAAAAGTACTTCAGGGGCAGAGAAATGTCAAGTTTGTTTTGGAGATTAAATGTGACCTCTTTGGAGAGACCCCGTCGACACTGGGAAAATGAATGGTTATGAAATGACTTCAGACACTCCCAACAAAAGTTGAAAGTACACATTCGACATATCACTGAATCGCAACCTTCATGTTTTTCAATTGGGTAAGAGCAATTTGGACATTTTTTCACATCCACATAGAAATCCATCTGATTCGGTAGGTAATCTAATTTAATTTTTGCCTTGGCACGAAGCTTCCTGTACATTGCCACCTGATCGCATGAGGCAGGCCAGTGAGGAGACATTTGGCAGCTGCTACACCAACACTGTTTACAGTCACAAATTACAGGTTTCCCATAGACTTGACGTAGAGGCTCACTGCTGGAAACCGCAACCATCTGGCATGTCTTATTTGGACACCAGGCACAGAAGGAATTTGAATCGATGCATCTGTTTCTTACCTGGAGACGCCATTTGAGAGCAAGTTCCGAAGGAATAAGTGTCATTACTGTTGTCTCGTCCGCAGTGTTAGAGCATGTCGTGTGCATACAGGTTAAGTTATTAATACCATTCCTGATACAACTGTTTATATGGTCTCTCCAGCATTGCCTACAGAATCTATGGAAACAAGGAAGCAGGAGCACGGTTGATGCTTGCAGCTCATCCGTGGTGAACGAACTGAAGCAAACGTTGCATTCAGTGGATTCATGGAGATCCTCAGTATAATGTCCCCATGCCTTGTCTTCACTTATACTACATTCGATAATGGGGTCTTGCTTTCCACTGGCAGATGCTGACTGAATGGTTTCACATGCCTCATTTGCAGTGAGAATGGCTGTAGACTGGGGAACTAAATTCGGCATTTTGTGCCATAAGGAGTCAGAATGTTCAGTTGTACTTCGTTCTACGGAAGTAGTACCGGTATCTCGATTTTCCGCAATTATATTACCATCAGCATCAGACCAACTGTGTAAATGCCTGGCCAGATCAGCTAGCTCTAGAAGACTGATGGCTTTGGGGTACTTCTTGGCAATGATTTGCTGTAACTGTCGATTACTTTCAATCTGTGATCTACAGTGGTCTTGGAGTGAAACTGACCACGATAACTCATCTACTCCACTTTTTCTTGCAACTAAATATCTCCTGTTCTCTGCAAGTTGACCAGTGATGTCTTTGCTCACATCTATAACAAAGCAGAGAGGAAGACTGCGGCCGATTACCATGTTATACCAGCCAAAGGTGTTCTTGTTTTCTACACTTCGATGTGGAGAAGAGAAAAAAGCTGCCTCGTCCTTACTCATGCAAATATTCACCTCCGAAAAACTGTTGTCAAAATCGTCAAAGTTGCTCTCAGTTAGGATTGTATGTTCTTTGGGAAGGAATTCTGTATCGACCAAAGTCTGAAATTCTTCATGTGGTCGACGGTTGACATCTCCCTCGTCATCTGGGTGGATGTCTTCAGGTCTGACAATCTCCCAGTCTCGATCACTTTGATCCTGTACGAACTCAGAATGGGAGACATATACGTACGAGCCTTTAGGATACTTGATTTCATTGTCTGATACACTTCCATGGAGTGTCTCGTCTTGATGAAAGACACTTTCCTTCTTTCTGTGTTTCTTTCTTTTGGGTTTGGCTTGTACTAGAAAATCAGTAATGTTATATGTGGCAGTATCGGACCTTGGTCTCAGATTGGCATGATGCTCACTTTCATCATCACTCACATCGTCTTCATACATATCTCCAGACAAATCATACAAGTATTGCAATTCGTCCTCTTTCATGCCGGCTTTGGTGTAGCCTTTGCGATAAGACAACAACCCGTTGACAGCACCCTTTGTTTTCATAAAAGCTTTTTGAGGAAAGTATCCCCAATAATTAGACTTTCTCTTGGTATATCCGTTCAGGACCATGCTTCGTGCATCAATATGAAAAGACCCTCGGACAGAAAATGTCAGTTCGCTTACAGGCTCGGGCTTTTCAATGGTGGGTGAGTTGTCGTCATCATGTTGAGCTTTTGCGTTAAACAAATGAGGTCGCTGTACACCTCGTCCGTGATAAGTGTACCTTTTCCGCGATTTGTGTACTTGTTGCTTCTTTGTGTCATTTTCTTGTGGATTGTTTGCTGAAAGAACTCGGTCTTGAAATAGCCGGTGACGGCTAAACCCAATTTGTTCTCGTATCTTTCGGTGTCGAACGCAGATTTGTGGGATACTGTTCTCCAGGAAATCTGAATCCTCTATCATCGTTTTGATATTTTCCTCCAGCAACCACCGTTTTTTCTTTCTCAGTGAATAACAGCATGGGTCACCATAAAACCGGGTTGGTCGGGGGTCCACAGGAAACGAACAATTCAGATAATCTTCTATTTCTTTGAGATATGAGGTAGTCATTGCATCCTCTTTTACTGAGGTCAGACAGACTTGAAGGCCATTTTGAGTCTCTTGTTGGAGAGGTCCAAAGTAGTCGACTCGATAAAAGCCTGCGTGAGACGACGCCCTTTGTGTGGCACCCGAGTTTAAACGGGTTTTGGACTTCTTGAGTACCATGTTTGAAAAACCTGAAAATAACACAGAGGTTGGTTAAACCGGATTCACCATTCACGAAAATGATTATCCTAGATTTCAGTTAGGGCCCATGAGTGCAAAATCACCCAGGCTGGTAAAGTGATTCTGAGCCGTTAAACATGCATTTTAATTAGGCGTATGTACAGCGTAATTTGCTTTGTGCAAGCTAACACAGGTTGATGAAATAACAAAAACTTTGATATTTAATTAGGGTGTGTTCATGACCTTTATCGAGTACTCTCTGCTCCACAGACACAGCTGGTGTAAATCAATTAGTAAATATTGACTTGGCATTCTAAAAACAGCAACAGAAGTGGTGTGGGGAATTAAACATGCTCAAAAGCGCGCGCAAAAACGCATTAGTCCATTGTTTTCGTCTGCAGCCAATGCTTATACCTTATTATGGTTATATAATTTGTACTTCTGCAGAAAATGAGCCTTATAAATCATAGAGAAACAATGCGACAAATTAATGGGATTCCTCGAGAAAACAAAAAAGGTGCTCCATACCGAAACTTTGGACATGATGTGAGTTGTGCACGAGGCGACATTGATTACGGGGGGGGGGGGGGGCGGGGTCGAATCAATGAGGAATCTTTTTACTACAACTAAAGATCACAGAGACAGATAGTGCCTTTGCTATTAATATACTGAGAAAATGTTAAAAAATATTTGTCTATCTGCGCGATTTCAACAGTTCATTAATAAAAGTTAAACCTTACTGTCAAGAACAGATTTGATTCATAAATGTTTCCACTGAGTAAATTTTTGTGAGAGAGCAGTGAGTAATTTTTACAAACGTAATTATTGTGCGAGCCAGCATAACTTGGTCTCGTAAACAATTTGTTTTGAACAGTTTTTTTCCTAATAGATAGACAGAAGGTGTGGGGAAGGATAGACGGACAGCGTAGGTGTGCATGACTGAGCACTTTTTATATCTCGTGTTTTGAACTAGGTTTAGTAGAGAGGGAAGGGGTGAGTAGGAATTAAATGTTATTGAGACGTCTGTTGACGTACAGAAAATCCGTGATCCAGAGTAAAAGCTCGGGGTTTTGAACATGTTAAGAATTTATTGCTATAAAATTACATTTTATTGTCTTGAGTGATTCGACCTTTGATGTCGACCCAAGGTCGTTGCGTAGGGCTGTTACTTAAAATAACTCGGTTCGGCAGCTGAGCTAGAGGTGGTTGCACCAATCAAATGTATGAATCTGGACGGCAGGTCGAGACATAGCTTTAGTATTTAAACCCGTGCAGAGCTTAGATAGATGCCACATGTAGACAATCCATTTACGAGGTGGACGGCGATAGTCCTCAGCCAGATGAGAGACATTTAAGACGCAGTTGAGCAGTCCATATTGTGAGGAGCCTGATTTAAAGCTCCAGAGCCTAAGCTACTTGGTTTGATATGAACCCACAGCGTTTACATCCAGCGCTCTCACTCCTAGTGAGGGCCTCATGGTGAGAGTCCATACTAATTTGTAATGATGAAAGTGAACCGTTCTACTTACTTTTGAAGACAGTTTCAGAGCTACCGCCAGACAACGCATGGTTGTACAAGCATTCTCCATGGCGTGTCTAGAGGAAATGTCCATATCATAACATGTCTCATTGAATTAATAGAATTTAAACTGTTATATCCGTCGCCACGTGCGCGGATTCTATTTGGCATATAACTCATATGATCTGCAAGTAGTTAGAGTGAATAAGTTAGTCTTTATAGAAAGCTGTAGTTTCATTAGTTAGATTCAGTTGCCTTTGAATTGATATTTATATTTATAATTATATTTGTTACATTAATTCCTGTAATTAAACTGCCCTACAGTTCTGCTAAAAATCAAAGCAATTGATTTATTTAGTTTTTAGAGTGCAAGTATTTTTTTGTGTTCGTCGATTGTGGGAGCGGACCTCGAAAGAGTGTCAGTCGAATTCTCCCCATCTAACCCACATCGCGACACTTACGACAATTGCAGCGCGCCTTTCGCTACTCCTCTGTTAATGCTGATTCGGTGGCCCTCAGATTTTATACAACGCTTAGTATAGACTGTCGTCGTGTCCCCGGCACATAAAATAAAAAAATAAATAATAACTCGCAGAACGTTTGTATTAGTTTCTAGGTTGCGACACATTGGCGTTCGGTCTATTTTTTCGGCAAATTAATGTAACTAAGATTTGTTCCGGTATAGACTGTATCACACTCACAAAACAACTTCCGGTTAGGACTGATTTGAATGATGAGATTGAGTTCTAAGACTATCAAGTATAAAACTTTGTGTGTACTCAATGTGCCTAGACTGGGAAAAAGAAAGGGTCTGGAATTGGGAGATTGACGCTGTGGGAAAAAGAAAGGGTCTGGAATTGGGAGATTGACGCTGCAGGTTTGTGTTTTCAATATGCCTAGGATTTTATTATAATATTTCTTTTCCATTAACATAATTATGACGTTATCACTTCCTGCGATGTGTTCACTAACAAACAAACTAACCCGTGCGCAAATCGTAGCCATTTGACGGATGCTGGCGGGATGCGCAGGACGTCAACGCGCAATGGGAGAGCAGTAAAACGTATCTAAAAACATACACACAAAAATGAAATAAAGCTAGGCAAAATGAAGCAGGTCCATAATAATCACCCAGAACTGAAACTAATAAATCGATTTGTCCCGGGCAGGGCCGGGCAACTCAGCTAGTTTTGAATAAATTGCTTTAACTTTTCCCTAATATCCACATGCCTTTTCTTCGTTAATCTGACGTAAGTACACAAAATTTTCGTACAGTTAGTATGAAGTTCACATTGTAGACAGCTTTAGAAACTAAAAAAAAAAAACACCTGATAAATTAATTGGGAAATCTCCAAAAATTGGGAAAATTTCCCCCCAAAAATAAAACATTCTAGGAAATCTGAGAATAATATTTAACCGAACTGAACACGAAACTGAATATCAACTTGAAATGAAAGTGCGTGCGATAGACCAGTGCAGGCATAAAAGAAAATAAATAAATAAATTTGAAAAATTCACCCTAACTTTTGTTTTCATTTGTGTCTTTTTTTGTTTTGTTTTGTTTTGAACGTTTTTACTTAATCTTAAAAATAAACGTAATTACGGGCTAAATTAAAACACACTGTCCTGGCCGTGACCAGTCAAAGCAACTACGTGTCGGCTATTTCCAGAGTAATGTTATACCCAAGACACAGAATACCGAGATGAACTTTTCCTTCTTTCACTACATGTCCACAAATTGCGCGCGCATAAATACGGCGAGTACTACCAGAGAGTATAGATGTATACATCTATACTCTCTAGTTGCACTGTTGACATCGATGATACGCGCTCAAGTCGACGGACGGAATAATTATGACGAATTGACTCGTCTCGATATTCTGTGTCTCGGGTTATACACTTACTTATGCGGGCCAGGGCACAGGCTCATTATTTTTTTTTTTCAGCAATAGATTACACTCTTATATCAGATCAGTCGGTGGTCTAACTTTTATTCGGTCAGTTGATCTCTTTCGGTGTCGGTTCATCAAATTAATAACCAAACTGAAAGTATCAAATACGAGACCACCTATAATGTACGTACGCTCGGTCTTTGCTATTTTTAGTCGTTTACTCATAGGACTGACATTGTTCCTTGCGTAGATCTGCTGGGTTCTGTCATCGCCCTAACGTCGATCTGATGTAGGGATTCTGCCCCTTCGGTAATCCTACCAAGCCTACGCAAATCCTATACAGATCTACGTTGGAAATAAGTAGGGATGTTGGCAGGATAATAAGGCCATTTGATTAGAATGGCGAATGTCCATGTTGAGGCTTTGATATTTGAACACTTTTTCTGTGGGATTATGTATCGGTTCTTTGACTGCTTGGAGTTTCATAACAAACATGAGTTTTATACTACCCAAGAACTCAATTTGGTGAAAAGAAAGTAAATGAAAGCAAATCTTTTAATACATTACCATAACTGAAAATTGTTGGCTACTTACGCTTCAAATATCCCACCAAACGCACGCACTTGATAGATATGTCCTATTAGATCTACTGTAAACAACGAGGCAAGCTTACCGTTCGAAGTGTGTTTGTTCGATGACCGTCCCCTGTTCTGTTTTATATCACGGGAGCTCCGTTCGTCCACAGCTGCAAAGTAAAGCTGATTCCCTTGTTGGTAACGAAGGGTTTTTATTTGGGAGGTTTGTTTTGTTTTTTCGCAAGGCTAACCTCCTGAGCAGTTAAAGGTTTTCAACATGGTGGTGCAATACTGTTCATTTTAATCCCAAACACAGATCTATTCAGTCAAGGAATCTATTTTTAGAAGCTTACTTCTGCCTGGGTTTTCCCACACGGCAAATATATCCTGGGGAATAAATAGAACTGCCACATAACTCCAATGCTTTGGTTATAAGAAAGAGGAATCTATCTATCTATCTATCTATCTATCTATCTGCTTGTCTAATTGTCTGTCTGTTTGCCTGTCTGTCTGTATGTCTGTCAGTGTGTCTGCTGTCTATCTACATATCTAGCTATCTAGGAAAATGTTAGTTGATGGATCAAGCTGTCTCTGTTTATAACATGAATGATGAGAAGAATGTCTATCTGGTACTCTTTCACATAAAACACTGTTGCCAGCGACTTCGCGGTTGACTTTTGCCAACGGATCGATAACTCGAATCGTTGGGCAAGCGGCCAACAACCCAAGTGGCTGATCCATTGCCTGGCTGGTTTGCTTTACGTAGGAACATGTCGATTTGTCCACTGATACAGTACAATATAACCAGGCCTATTTTCATCTGTTATCTTTGACAACTGTGACCCACTTTATATTACAACCTGTAGAGGTTATGTACTACAGCTAGGATTACAACCTGCCGCGTCTTTGAGTCGTCTTTTTTCACCGTCTGACATTTTCGCCACTTGACTGAACATTCGAAACTGTCGGTGCTAAAGTAGGACTATGAGGCCTAGACTAGTCCTTTTCTGAGACCATTCCGACAACAGCATAGTACCCTGATTCAACGTCTGGACTGAATTATAGAGAGCGGGCTGACTCCAGGCATCAAGAGGTCGGTTGGTGTGATGTCCGTGTGAATCATCAAAATCTCAGAATAAATATCTCAAACACAAGTTCGGTCTGAACACACTCAAAACTAGGGCGCAGTCAAAAGCAGAAATTCGAGGCTTCCAACGTCCATTGCCTGGTGTAAAATGTACTTACCCGTCTCTGAGCTCATGCATTCGGCTGTTTCTCAGATATGTCCATTATGTTCATCATCACTATTTTTAGCCAGAAAGCCAAAGACTGCCTTTGACATAATGCAAAACCTGAAATGTGTCACTCCAGGAAGTGGTTTCATGCATGAGAAGCATCACATGAGCAATAGGCTAGTGTGTTTTTGTTCCTCATTGCAAAATCCGGTGGCGTACCAATTCACTCACAATTCTAAGAGTTTTTATTTTTCTTGTATTTTTCATGCCGTTTTCAGAGTTCGTTCCTGTGGTGGAAATACCGAAAATACATTAATTAAAATATTCAAATGACCGAAACATCATTTTACCAAATTCCATACAAAAACAAAACAGTAACAGCTATGACGTCATTCGTGGGAATACTCCTTCGGTCTGTCCCCTGTCTTTGTTCTTTTCCTGCTGGTTAGGTTTTGAGGGCTTTGTCCTGGGAGAATCACGGACACAAGCTTTTATTTACAACTCTCTTTTCTTGTTGTTGTTGGCTCTTTCTTCTGTTTTAGCTTGTTTCTTGCCTTTCTTCTGGGACGTCTTCTATTTCTTCTTCCCCTACTTCTTCTTCTTCCGTATTTTCATGCTGTATTGAAGTAAGAATATTTATTTTATCAGCAGGTCTGCGCGCGGTCCAGGGAAATACGGACTGCGTTAACACAATCAATCTTTATCACCATTAATAGTTTTAAATCAGTGGTGAATCCTAAGAACAACACAAAACTTAATTGTCTTTAAACTTGTTTTTGTCAGTTTTTTACCACAAAATAATTTACGTAGACCCTGCAGGACTGCAAGGGGACAAGGTGGTCTAGAGGCAGGGGACAAGGTGGTCTAGAGGCAAGGTGCTCGCCTCTCATGCCAAGGGTCCCGGGTTCAAAACCCGGCCGGTGCAGGCATGTTGGAAGTTTGGGATTTTTCTCATATTTTCGTGTCCCTGATCCTATTGGGGGGGGGGGGGGTAGGATCGAGTACCTAGTCTTCTCGAATAAGGACGAAAAAATTCGGAGGGCCCGTGTGCACGTTGCGCACCTTGTGCAGTTGGAAATCGTAAAGAGCAGGCCGAACATGCCGCTGCCCGGGCAAAATTAAATAAAATTCATCTCTACCATTCCCTCCCTCCCCCCCCCCCCAAAAAAAAACAACAACCCGCCGACCGGCGCTGCACTGTGGCGACGACGTGCCTGCTCCAGTTGTAACTGGGCTGCAATGGCACAAAGGCAAATTTCCCAAATACAAATACAAATAAAATGTACCTTTTAGTAACTTTTTCTGCCCCTTTTCTCCTGTGTGTGCTTTACTTTCCAATTTGATGCTTTTTCTGGTTTTGAACTAGCATCACAGTCATTATCCCAAAGTCAGTCTGGCGTGGATTTGCGTAGGATCTTCGTAGGGTTAGAAGGATTACCATAGGGGAGGATTTCCTACATCAAATTGACATCAGACTATGTCGTAACCAATGCATCTGCATGCGAAAGATGTCATTCCAGTAAGCAAACTTGACGTCAGTCCTATGCGTCGGATTTCCGTAAGGCTGCTGGATGGGATTACATGTATATCAATTCTGCACCTGCAAAGACTTGATTTCTTCGTTGCATGGCACACTGCATGTAGGCAGTACATTACGCCCGCATATGAGCCTACGGGGTCAGTCATAAAGTATACCGGTAACGTACGCTCGATTTTACAGGTTCTTTACTCCCCCCCCCCCTTCCCTCTCTCCCCCTATATTTGCTTTTCATGTGCTTGGTCTCAGCCCCCCCCCCCCCCCCATAACTCACAATAATAGACAGACTGGTTGAACTGGCTGATCTTCACGATTAGACTGTTCATATTTTCAGTTAGGCCTGCTTGTATAATATAATAAGATTGTAAAATAATGACACTGAATCATCGAAGTTCAATTGCGCCTACGTATAGTGAACTTAGCTCCTTGTACTTGTACATTCTGCTTTAAAATTTGTTCCTTATTACTATATTAGTCAACTTTTATATCACAGATACGTCGTTCGTTCAGAACAGAAAAAGGAAGACTGACCCCACAGTCCAGAACCAAAGAGCTTCAATTGGGAATAGTAGTTTACTAGTTAGGTAAAGGTTTTCAACATCGTAGTGCAATAGCGTTAATTTTAGTTTCCCCACACAGAGGTCTGGCTGCCTCTGTTAACATTAAATCTATTTATAGGAACTGCTTTCCCAAACACATCATCGTGAATAAACAGAACACTTGATTTTTTAACTATTTTATTAGATATTATATGACTGCTACTCTACTGTCTCTGATAAAGAGAGAGAGGGAAAGAGAGAGGGAGAGAGAGAGCGAGCGAGAGAGAGAGAGAGAGAGAGATCTATCATCTACATGTATATCGATGGCCTCGGGCACAAACCGTCTAAGTCCGGACAACTCTTTAAATGCTTTATACCTTAAAATAGATAGATAAAAAACAAATTCATGAACCAGTCTAGCGTACAGTCCTAAAGGTGATACCCATCAAATAGGCAAAACTTCTAAATAGCTATAAGAGAATAGTTATGGTTAAATCAGTTTTTTCCTTCCTCTGAAAAATTCTTGTTTACGGACTTAAATGGTTTGTGCCCGAGGCCATCAATATCTAGCTACACTTCTTGCGACTATAGCCACGGTGCAACACAATGGTATCATACGTACGCTGACACCATACAAGTACATGTAGGCCTATGTTCACCCGTTACCCTTAACACCAGAGACCCGTTTCATAGACACTGCCCTGTGGGTGAAAGATAAATCGTTTTGTGAACAGATCCCATTCCTCTCCTGATGATGATGCTCCCGACAACGGAGGGGCTTTGGCAAAGAATATTGATATTTTCAAGAGAGTGATGGGGGACCCTTTGACACAAGGAGATCCATAACATATGAATACAAATAAAATATAGATAAATAAATAATGTATCTAGTCACTAATTATAAACACAGAGCAGTTTCAAATAGGGGGCCTACATTTCCCATCTGGTCTTGGCCTATTACAGTAGGGTAATGCAGTACATAGATTAACATTTGACTAGCCGATGAAATGAATACTGAAAGAGAAATTGTCTATTTTTGACTAGGAGGGTGGTCTGGTCTAGTGTGGGCAGAGGTCACAATTATTAAATTTTACCACAAACAACACAAAATTTAAGTGTTGGAGCTTTTTGTTAGATTAGTAGCCTACTGACCAAAAATTATTTTAACAGCAACACCACTGTAGACTTGCAACTTCATACTTCAAATAAAATAGTGTTTTTTCAATATTTTGTAAGAACTTTTTCTACATCTCTTGTGTGATTTTCAGTATATTGACTGCCTATTTTTCAAATAATTTCATAATTTTTTAATGTCATTGAGCAAAAGAAGGCGCTAAAATTGCATCTCAATGAAATACTGGCCCCACTATTTTTTTTCATGTAATGAGATCCCTATATAGTAGTATGACCAATCTTGTTTCTCAATATAAACTGCTTAAGGCTAAGGTTACCACACCTACAAATTCATAAGAACATAACAAGGACAACACTTCATGAACAATTGAGAAATTAATACAAAGAATCGATCATAGGCTGTTATCACAGTGATTTATTAATTCTATCTTCTCAGATTTCAAATTTTGAGTGAATTGTACATATTCAATCATTGATACATTCAGTTACAATATATACCTATCCCTTCTCATGTGGACACATTTGCTCTTCATTTCACACACAAAAAGAAAAGAACAAATACAACAGAGCATTAAAGTACCTGTATTTGAAGGCTGCAATGTAAATTCATACTGCAGGTACAAGGCTAAAACTAAAACTAGATAACACATTATATCTTGTGAGGTTGTAAATTGTTCTCATCAATATTTCAATTAAAAAATCAATGAAAAAGATAGTATAATCAAATCAACATACTATAAAGCCATTTTCTCTATCAAATACAACTGGACATTTCGAATTCTTAACTTGTATTCTGCATAAAATTATACATGAAATAAGATACAGTGGAAAGTGGCTGATATGAATTATGCTGAAACTGGACATCATCAAAAACGCAGTGGACACCGATACAGCCCTTTTTCACTACCTGCACTGAACTGAATTGTTTTTGATAATGACAGACACACTCTGGGTCTACAATCCAGAAAGAAGTGCAAGCTTTCAATGCTTGTCTCACAATAAGATTAAGTCTAGTAGGGGCGGCAAGGACTAGGTCTCGCTTGGCCTGCTGAAGTTATACAATGCTGTTCACAGATTTCGGCCACAGAAATCTTATTCTTTCCAGGTTTATTGATGACTTTCTTCAACCATTTTGTCCACGATACATCTCAGATGAGACACATCATACACATGAGGGTCTGAATGTCCTCACAGCTCATTGTCAGAGTATGATTTGCAAGTGTGAGCAAATAAAAACATTTCCGCCACCAGTGCAGGATGGGTAGACTATAGTAGTAGGTGCTTCACACAATAAGTCATAGAGAGCAATGTTTGGAAATTTCATCATAAATAAAATGTAATTGTTTTTTGACATCAGCACATAAAATATTTTGCAATATTGATCTTTATTAAAGCTTCACAAAAGTACTTTTAAACTTAAATGGGTTTAATGTACACAAGTACATGTTTCAGCCTAGGTTTTCCCACCAAAATAGAAAAAAAAACAACAAATCAAATGGATTGCTATTATAAAAATACATAGCAGAGAAGTCAAAGTTTTCCAAAATAGGAGTGATAAGCACCTAAGCCATAAATTAAGATGAATCTTCAAATCAAATGAAAACAGAGTTCAAGACTTTAAAAATCAGGATTATTGTCGATGGCATTAAGTAGGACAACACAATATTTTCCGTCTGTTCCCATCCCTCAATTTGACATACAATCTTATATATTAAAGAAGAATGAAGAAATCATCTGTAACACTCTCTCTGTACAGGACGCCAGTTAAAACCTCAGGTAGTGAGTTGTGCAAGGAATAAGACAATTGTTGCACGAACTTCTCCAAATTTCTAAAGATTCCCTTCACCAGCACAGGTAATTTATGGCACTATAAAAGCTTTGCTGGCCTGACGTAACTGTTCTTCATATCACTAGGGCTAAACACCCACAGACTACAAAGTATGGAACCCCCGAGCGACAAACAAACATTTTCTTTTATGTGTATCTCTGGGTTTGATTTCATCATTACATTCAAGCTTGGCCGGAAAAACAAAGTACCGGTACATTATACTGACCACATATCCGCAAATCCCTGCCGATAAGTAAGAAAACAACCTGTTTCATCACTACAAACAGTTCTGAATACTCTACATTTTGTACATTCCAAACTTTACCCAAGCTGATGAAAAATCCACTTTGCTGATTTCACGACAGGGTCTAACTTTTTCCCCCACTAGTCACCTGTCACCTGTCGGCTTCATCGTCATCGATGTTAGCTGCTACAGTGGATGTCACGACAAAATCTCCTCCACCCAATCCTGTCCTTAGCTTTCCTAGTTAGTTCACTTATTTCCAGCTGGCTGACTTTCTTGATGTTATCGTGATATGTAATGGGTGGTCTTCCTTGTTTTCAACTCATTAAACAAATACAAGAGCAGTTACCACAGAGGTACCACAGTACAAATCAGAGTACAAGAAGTTTTCTTCATGGTTCACAGTGATCTGAAATCCCACCATGAAAGTTCACAACACTGACACAGACAAATAAAGTATAAATGCAAATGATTAAGCTAGATCTCAAAAGCACTTAATCAAAACACAAAAAGAAAGGAAAAGAAGGGTTCAAGTATATTAATATGTTCTCAACTACCTTTGTCTGGTATAATACTGCCATAAATAATTATAATGGTTCATTCCATAACCACATCAATGTGGCAATCTATCATTTAGTCTTGGTATTTGCCAAAATAATTAACATTCTTCAAATAAAGCATTATTACAATAAAATTACTTAAAATCACCCCAAGGCTTTTATGTCAACAACTGACAAATGATAAGGTCTAAGAATTTGACTATTTTGACTTCTCGTTACACTGTCACCTTGCACTCACTCCTTCAATATAATGAGTGAACCCTTTCGTTATTCTATTTGGCCACTTCAGCCATTCTGTTGAGGGCACTGCCAGCTCTAAACCATGTAATCTGGCCTTCATTCATGGTGTGATTCAACTGGATCTTCTCCACGGTGCCATCCTTGTGTTTGATCTCGCACTCAACAGGCTGGAAATGAAGATGAAATAACTTGTTGGTGGCAGGTGTCAAAGCTTGCAACCTAGCAAACAAACTGATAACTGCATGCCTTCTTCATTACATTGTACCAGCACCAACTCTGACCCCAAGGTCAGGGAGGTGAAAATGAGAATGATGTCCTGTCAACAAGTAACTTCAGTTTAGGTACACTTTATCAAGGAAGAATCTGATCTTTTTAGTTACAGCATCTTTGTGAATCATGACTGGTAATTTTAAGAAATTACCAACAATATCAAAAACCTAACACAGGAGTTAACTATGATATGAATATTTTCATGTAGCACAAAAACTACAAGAAACTGATAAATGCAGAATTTACAAATTCAAAGCTTTTGCTCATTTTGCAGTTGTTTTCTCACAAAAAGACTGAATGTAGTAATTTCACTGATCTTTGTTCACACAACAAGATAAAGTTAAGTCACCTTTCCAGGTGTAAGATTCTTCAGGCCCAGCAAGGAGATTCTGTCAGACGGCTGAATCTTGTCGTAGTCAGCAGGATTGGCAAAAGTCAGGGGCAATACACCTTGTTTTTTCAGGTTGGTCTCTGAAAATGTAGCAAAAAGCAATGGTGTATAAATCTGACAATAAATCTCTTCATTTCTAGTATTAGTACAGTAGTCTCCGTCTAAGAACTCGCTGTTGTCGCGAAACCAAATTTTTTCACTGTAATTTACGCGTAAGAACCCACTCTGAAACGAAAAATCCGCCTAAGAACCCGGCATTTGACTGAGAGACGAGCACACTTTTACGTAAAATGTCCATATTATTATGCAAAATTCTCTTTCAAGTAGACGGGATAGAACAAAGCCACACAGCCACACAATACAGTGAAAAAGAGCGGGTGGAGGGAAGGTGGGGGAGGCGAACCGTACAAAGGGTGGAGCCCAGTTACGTCTTTCGTGTGCAAGCAGGCCGCTCCTAGACTAAATTAGCATAGATATTACCTAATATCTATTGTTGTCTAACTCGAGGGGCAGAATTTTATACGCATATTGACCACGTGCTTGGCTTGCACGGCACATGTACTTGTGGCTGATTGTGGTTATTACACAGGGTATCACTGGGCCTCATGTTGTCTAAAATCGGCATCTGTGATTCACAACTCGATTGTTCAGTCTGAAACATTGCATTCATTACACAATCATCACTGTAAGAAAAGAGCATTCTGCTAGCCATAAGTCGTAACTTTGACCATTCGCAAAAAAAATTATTTTTTTTATTATGTTCAACGCTTTATTTTCATTATGAGGTCATGGCCCAGGTCCGAGCAATCAAGGGGGATAAGCCATGGACACGGGAAGTCAAATATGGGTGGGGTATCCGCCTAAGTGCCCGGTCCGCCTAAGAACCCGTTTTTTCTGTCTCCCGTTGACCAGGTTCTTAGGCGGAGACTAATGTACTGGTAATGTGATTAATTAATAGAATGCCGTACTTCATGTATTTCTAGACAAATGTACCAATCAAGCTCTTCAACATTCAAAGGTAATGAGGATTTATTGAAATTAATAAACTCGGATTTTGCTTTAAAAAGTGACACCTCAACTATCGTGCCGACATGCCGTAAAACCCAAACTCAAAGCTCAACTACAGTGGACCATCACGTTTAACAACATTGCTAATAACGAGACCTTGCCAACAGGGAGAACATTTTAAATTCCTGGTTTTTTTGGCTATATGAGCTATAGCATAAAATACTGGAATAACAGCAATCAATAATCAAAGCACCTGCTACAGCGAGAGGATTAATTTTGAATGCGTACGGCAAAAGGTGGGGGCAGATGCAGAACAAATTATTGGGTGTCAAGACAATAACAATGTGTATAGTTCTTTGCTTGTTACCATATGCCCACCATGCCCGCCTTGCGAGTTGTGGCCCCACCTGGCCATCTCTCACTTAGGGTGCCTACAGAGAGAACGCTTGACGCCTGAGAAAGCTCGCGCTTGAAAGTAAGCGCCTGTTAAAAAGAATTGTTAAATATTGAGGGGCACATAGATAATGCTTGTCGCTAGCGCTTGCTTTGGGTGCCATCTGAAAATGAGAGTTGATTTGGCACCATGGCGGCTTCATCTGACAATGAATTATTATTGCTGGACAGTGTTTTACCTAAACTTATCCTTGGAAAATGAAAGAGTACAGCTGTTCACGAAATTAATCAGAAACGAAGAGAAGAAAGTGAATATCATCACCTGTTTCCTCGATTGAAAAACCACCCCAAATGATTTCATTCATAATGAGAATGAGTCTCGACATATTTTATTACATCTTGGGAAAAATAGAACCTAAAATAATGAAGACCTGGTGCGATTGGCATCAACCCATTATGGCAGGGGAAAGCCTTGTCATCATGCTGAGATAAGCCAAGCTTCACTTTCAAACAGTTTTTAAAAAAATGTAATGCAGACACTGTTATCAAGTATTGAAGTTTTTTTTCTTTTTATTCTTTATTCTTAGCACAACTGTGATGAGCGATTCGATGTCCATTTGTTGAGGTTATAATAAACTACTGTGCGCTACACACTAGGCCTGACTTCTCTGCAGACAACACAGCTTAGCCCCTTCAATAAACTACTGTACAAATAATAATTTTTTTTAAAAAGTCCCAACTCCTCTGCGGATGACACACCCTAGCCGCTTTAAACGAGAAAGAATTAACAAACAATTCTTTATGCTTTACAAGTGTCGTGACAGACAGCAAGCGCCAAAGAACAAGCTTTGTCTCTGAATGGTACAAGAGAAATATGAAAAACATTACAAGCGCTTGTCTATATGCCCTCGCTTTCTCAAGCGTCAAGCATTCTCTCTGTAAGCACCCTTAGGCCTAGTATGCTTCCTCTCCCTACTGTCCACATGCTGTGACAGCACACTACACGCAGTCAGTTCACAGTGATGACTCATCGCTCACTGAGGCAATCAGGCAAATGTGGGGCAGGTCATGAAGGCTAAAACTGTGTAGCTTCGTCACTGCCTGTGATGTGTGATAATTATTACCTTAGCACATCACTGATCATCACTAATTGCAGCATGGCATATATGCTCTTTGTCTACACCGGGATTCGTGATCATATGCCCACACTCCTATGTCACAAACATGTGGCCAGTCTGTTCTCATTCTTTGACAGACAGCACAAGAAACCACTGGAAACAAACGTACTCGTCAGTTTCTAACTTTTGCATTTACCTCCCTCGTAATTTGATCGAAACATGGCTATGGCCCGCACAAAAAGAAAAAAAAAACAAAACAATACCGATATGAAGGCCGAGATCTGCCATCAGTTTGGTATTATATTTGATGTACAGGACATGCTAACATGGGAAGTAACCATAAAAAATAGTGGGGTATTTTAATCTCTTGCCTTGCTTTTTGTGCCCTTTCCTGGAATTGCGAGACCTCGGGTATAACGAGACAATTTTGGCAGAACATGACCTCTCATTATAACCAAGTTCCACTGTACCCATCTGAAGTCCACCTTTACTGACATGATACTGATGTGTGATGAAATATAATATGCTTACTGAGAACCACTGTTTGCAATGTAGGACTGCACATAGTATGTCAAAACAGCCTCAAATTTTGTCCAAAACATCTTTTGGTAAAAACTTACCTCTTTGATTTACAATATCAAGACAGGTGATTTTACTTAAAGGTACAACTTTTATAAAATATAAATCTGACAGATTCACCAACTGAAAAGAACATTCACATCCTCCTGAAAATTAGGTCAAACCTGTCAGATTTCACTGTTTATTTCAGGGATAACTTTTCTTACCATGAATACGCGCAAAACTTTTCACAATGATGGCCCTGCCGCCAAGATGTCTTGGTTCAAGAGCAGCATGTTCTCGGCTACTTCCCTCCCCATAGTTCTCGTCGCCTACCACAACCCAGCCTTGGTTTTTGGCCTGAATAAAAATAAAACAAGCATCAATCTTGACCTAGAACCTTCACACCCTTGTTTTGAAGATGGCTTAAGATCTGACAGAGAAAACAGTAATGATTTAAACAACTTATTTAACTACAACATAGTAGTGACCTGGCATGTTCTAATAGCCTGTAAATCTCACATCAAACAAAGAGAAAAATAAAAAAATGACTTGTTCTCTCGATTTATCTGACATTGCTGTATTCTTATACTCATACTTTACTCTCTTGACACATCACTGATTAGCATGTAAAGTAGTCATATGTATTGTTCTCCAATGACTAGCAATACTGGGAGGTTTGTGATTGTGATCTTTGCACCAGCTATTATTGACATCTTAGCTGTTAAATATAATTTTCTTAGCTCATATAACATGGCTCAATATCAGAACTGGTGTGGTACTATTTCACATCATTTATGATCATTAAAAGGCAGTTAGCTCTTGCTTTTCATACATTCTATAAGTTACACCAATGTGGATAAATTAAGATGCAAACAAATCACCAGCTTGCCACTGTAATTATTTATAATATAAACATTTGATATAAATTAAACATTACAATTCAAAACAATGCAACAACAGTATAAACAATGAATTAAAATGATTTAATATTGGAGTTGGGGGCACCTACTTTGTAATCTCTAGCGGTATCTGGCACAGCCCCAACTTTTCCAGTCAGCTGGTTTGTCACTTTATTCATTTCATTGTTTTCGATGTTGACAGCTCTGACAACAAAACAAACAATTAGAAGCAGAAAATACATATATTGTCATTGGTACAGCAAAGAATCAATAATCACTGTCAACTGAAGATGAACAAACAAAATGATTCAAGACATTTGTAATCATAAAATGATTTTAACATTACTGTAGTCTCTGGTGAAGACCAAATAGCACAGGAACCCATTTTGTCCCAGGGCATGGAGTAAATACAAAACTAGATCTAGTTCCTTCTTTTTAATTCCAAGTCCAGAAACAGCCACTTGCGGCAAACTCTTGGCCGGGATTTCACACAAAAACACATGCTGTAGTCTATTCCTATTCTTCAATGAGAAGGAAAACGCCTGTTTTCTATCATGTCACCAAAGGTGGACCATAATTGAGAACATTTTGTGACAGGATGGGTTTATGTATAGAGATATGAATTGTTCCTTGTTCTGTAAGTGTTACAATCTTGGCCCAAGTCAGTGGACTGGTTCTCATGCACACAAAACAATATGTCACTGCTGAGAGCAACTTTCTCAGCTTCAATATGGATTCTGTTCCTTGCTTCTTAATTTTGCAGTGTTCCTGACTTCAGAGAACCACATTAGCTAGAGATAATGATTTTCTGCTAAAAAATAACTTCCACGGCTACCACTTACCCAATTAGGAGATTATTTGAGATGTTATCTAAATGACCTCTGTATTTTAGCCACTGCCCTGCTGCACTGATGTGGTCTGTGGTACATTTGCCTTTCACCTGAAATGGAAGTTTCAAAAGCGTAAAAATAACACTATTCTTTGGAATAAGTTAATGGTGTAAATTTCTCTTTGTGTGCTGCAGTATGTTTTATTCTGTAAAGAGCTTTATCTATCACTTTCCTGTGTTAAAAAAATATGCAAAGCAAAACAACAGAATTGTTCCCCAGCACTATCAGGAAAATGTAATCCACTAACACTCACAAAAGGAGTTTCGTAAAACCACAGTATGTAAAATGTAATTTTGCAACTAAACTTCAAATGTCAGAACAGATGAAATTATGAAGCCCATGCGACTAAACAAGGGGTATGGCTGCCTTGGTTCCATCAACATCTTGCGGACAAATACACCACTGTGAAAGAAATTGGTATTGTTCTTATTGTATAATGAAAAAGGCAGAATGACAAGATAGTTACTGATCCAAATTCTCATAGCATACATGTTATGAGCTGAAGATTTACTACTGAACACGGAATTTCAAGATTCAGAGTGTGGTCAGAATCACACACAGTAGTCTATGATTTCCAGAACACAGACAACTATTACCTTGATGAGAACAACTAAATCTTCCAAGTCCTTGCCGCTCCACTTGTCGAATGGGGAGAGAAGCTGCAAACGTTTGCTGTCAGGAGCCACATCAACCCGTACGGAAGAACTGTCCTTAGGTGGGGCTTGGTATGTATCTTGGCCAGGATCAAAGCCTTTCTGAGGAAGCTCATCACCAGATGGTGCTTGTAGCTTGAATTTTTCACCTACATCACAAAGAAAAGTGCTCATCGAATGAAACAATTATTGCAAATATTTTATCCCATGCATTTGGAAACTACCATCTTAATTTTTCATTCCAGTAAATATGAAATGATTAGCATCTGAAATGGTTCCAGAACTCTCTCACACCAATCAAATTATAACCCTCAGTTCTGACTTGGTGAAATACTCCATGATTGTTCTATCATTGCACAAAATTCTTAGCTCATGACAACTAAATGAGCTAACTTGACCTTGGTCCCTCATGAATGCCTTACTTAATATTTTTCTGACACTAATCTTCCTTATTTAATTATGTCAGAAAATATATGTTACAAGTAATGTGATTGTGTTAAATGAAACGCAACTGTTTAGCTGTGAAAGACCACTACTACTGCCTCTATTGTTAAAATTCTGAACACACATCTATGAATAAATACATCTATTTTAATAATGCAACTTTAATACATAAATTGCTGCAAATTTTCATGATATACGCTATTTCTGATTTTTGTTAGCAAAAATTCTCATGGGAAAGAAATGATTAGTTCTACCAAGAAAATATACAGTGTTATTAATTTTTTCCATCACTAATCAGCCAATTGCCGGAAATAAAACTAGTTCACTCAAAGATTCATCTCTCACCATTGCTGCCAGTTAGCTCATCTTTCAATGGATTAAAGGTCAAATCTCCAGAAATGGCCAGTGCAGTCACGAGTTCAGGGGAAGTTACAAATGCATGTGTTGCTGGGTTTGCATCATTACGTCCTGTGAAATTTCTGTTATAAGATGAAACAATTGTGTTCTTCTCTCCTTTCTTCACATCCTTTCTGTCCCACTGACCAATGCAAGGTCCACATGCATTAGCAAGTACAATACCACCAATGTCTCGCAAAACTTCTGCCTGTACAGAAATAAAATATTCAGTGAAAACTAATAATTCCCTATTGCACTGAAGTTACATATATAGCAAATTTTTCAAACTTTAAATTTATGTAATTATAAATATGTACTTCATCTTTCATCTCTGGATAACAATTTTTAAATGGGTTACACTTCTATGGCAACACTTACTTTGACAATGCAGGCTACAAATTAACATCTCTACTTAAAACTCCTGTGAACAAAAAGAGAAAGAAAGAAAGAAAGAAAGAAAGTTCACATCTGGAAACAGTTCTGTTTATATGTGACTGTTTTTAACATTTACTTCATTTCCAGATTGCCCTTTTTGACACCTAACATTTGCAGAAATATATGAAGATGAAATATTGTCACTTTTGATTTATTGCTACGTGGCACTTCTTGCTTACCATGCCGTCTCTCTCAATTGTGGCTCTGATCTGTTCTGAGCCTGGTGTGATAGTAAATGTAGACTTTGCCTTGACACCATGATCAAGGGCTTGCTTAGCAATGCTGACAGACCGACCCATGTCTTCATAACTGCTGTTGGTACAGCTGCCAATGAGACCTGCAAATGGAGCACATGAATGGCTGCATTATTTCAGTAACACTAGGCATCCAGTATCTCCAAAGCACATATCCTATTTTCATGTAAATGGGATCAATTTCTCCATAAAAGAAAACCACAAATTTTCCCCACAGGAAAGAAAGAAAAAGGTACTAAATTTGAGCCACTCTTAATTAGATAAACAATTTCCAGATGTCCAAGCCATGTCACTGCTCCTAAAATGAGATTGGTAATTTTCTCATTCACATCATTAAAATGACACTGCCCACACATTTATTTTAAGTCCTGCATGATTACTAGACAGTAAGAGATGCAGACAGAAAACATCATATTATTAATGGGGGATGAGTACGCTATTAGATTATAACAATGTAGAGTTTTAAAAAATTACCATAATCAGAAACAATTTTACATACCCACTTTGATATCCAGTGGCCACCCTTTCTCTTTGGCCGTCTTGCCTAGCTGACTAATAGGATGAGCCAAATCAGGCGTAAATGGACCATTGACATGTGGTTCGAGCTGAGGGGTTGAGGATACAAAATAAACTAATTACATATTCTTCATATACTTTGTTCTAAAGAGTTTCCCTACAGAATGAGAAGCAAGTTTTTGACATGCACATAATCATCCCTTTTCTGAAATGCAATTAGGTAAAGATATTTCAAATCTTCAAAATTACAGCACTACTGCTTCCTAGGCAAGTGAAAAACATTCCTGTAGTGAACATTTAGTTATCTAGAAACATCAACCAATAAACATGACTTTCTGCAGTAGCCCCCACCCCCCCCCCCCCCCCCCAACCTAAGTACATGTAAAATAAAGAGTTGTACCATCTTTAACATGGCTTCAACATGAATACAAGTTTATGAAATAAACTATATCCCATTATAACCAGAAACAATGCACAGGAAAAGAACATGCAAAGTTATGACTGTGGCTGTCAAATTAAAGAAAGAAAGAAAAAGAGACAGAATTTTGTAGAATGACTTATATATATCTTCCAGCCTTGTGACTTGTTGAAAAGAAAGCACACACGATGATGCCAATATGCACAGTGATGCCAAAATATAATGCTCCCTATCAAATACCTTTAGACATTGCTTGTTAATTATAAGACACAAGTAGTGAGACGAACTAGCAATCCATGGGTCTTTGAATTGATTCCTTATAGATTAATTAGCTTCATTTCAATTTCACTCTCTCAATTAAAAATAAATTGAAGCAGCCCCAAAGAGTTCAATCCAAAATGTAAACAGAAAGGATATTCATTAATATGTAGAACAAATACACACGTATATTATATAATACATTTATATAATAAATCATTGCCAAATAACTAATATTGCAGTGGTGTCAAACTTTCACAGAGAGGGAAAGAACAATCATATACTTATTATTAAACTGAAGTGCCTTTATACTGAACAAATTACTAAACCCCTTCAATGTTAAAGAATAGCTAAAATAAAATAACATGAAATAAACGTAAGATTTCTTTTGACACCAAAATTTCCCTTATGAAATTTAACTTCTCCAATAAACACATGCAGTCGTCATTATGTATTTCATTTTGTTTTCCACAAAAACAGGACTGCAACAGCTATTTAACCTAATTCAAAGAGAAAAATTTCTCCCGCAACATGAAAGAATTCTGATTAGAGAAAATGCCCCACGGTCAAACAAAAAGTAAGAAGCTCCCACAACATACTTGCAAACTTTGAATCCTCCATTGACTGCACACAGAAAAATAGCCTTTTATGATTTATTCACATCTATTAAACACTTATTCATGCAAAACGCAGTACGACACGTCAAACTTAAGGCAGGACCAACAGAAGAAGGGATGGAAAAAAAAATTACTACATTACCATGCCATTTTATTCATACCATATTACCACGGTAATTAATCACTTTGTTAATACATAAATTAATGATCTGAAAAACTGACATTAATAAGTTTGTCCACACTCTTGCATTTAACAGACCACATAATGGGTTTCATATGTTTCTTGTGAATTCCCCATTGTCTGTGGTGGTACCAGTGAATTCAACCCTAGAAGTAGAAGTAGACTTATTCTGTCCCATATCTTTTCTCTATCCCACCTATTCACAGAGCAGCCTATGCTGATATAACAATACAAGGGTTAATGGCTCTGTGATTCAAAATGGGTTTGGCAAAAAACCTTTTTGGGGTACTGTAAAAAAAACAAAGATTTCAGGGAGAATGAGAGAGATTTTAAAAATATAAATTGACACTGACCATCATGGAAAGCAAGTGATAAATAAAATGCCCCTAACAAAATCTGACAAGTCAATAGGGGTGGCAAAGTAAACAGCAAACAAACAAAACTTTTTTATGACCAAACTGTACATTTCTCACCTGACTCAAATTAATCTCAATCAGTTCATCATATTGCGCATTGGGATCTGATGATAGCAATCCTTTGTACTCATTTGCAAGGCTGGCAATGCCTAGAAAACAAAATGGCATATGAAACCAAACCGTCATCAATCCAGTGGAGTGGCTTAATTAGTGAAAAGAAACAAAAAGATTTAACAATCATGAATCTAGGTTACAACAATCTGTGGGCCTAATCTGAACAACTATACATTGAAAGTTCAGAAACTGTATTCTTACCATCTCTGTTGGTTGCTTTGAGGTAGTCCTGCATGCGATGATTGTATGGGAAGACAGATGTTGTGGCACCAATCTCAGCACCCATGTTGCATATTGTGCCCATACCTGTTAAAATTAACATTCCACATGAAGTTATATGGTCATAACAGGATATATCATAACACAGCTACTAATCTAATTAAACTACAATTTCCATGACAGCTGCTGATTTATTAATGCCTTGGAGTAACCAACTCTGAAAATGACAAAATCCATATGATTTATAATCCAATCATGATTACCATGGCATTTACAGGGTTACAAAAATGTTAATTTATTCAGAGTATAATATGTCTTTGAAGATAGTAAAGTTGCCAGAGTAGATTCTCCATCTCTTTTATACCAACAAACAAACAAACAAAAAATCATAATGTGACAATCCCAAGAATGATGAAACACAGAGATAATAGATAATTTTTCAGGCCATGAAAATTGGATCTAGGGATAACTCAAATACAATGTAAGAACAGCATCTTTCTGTTTGCTCATTATTATTTCTGTTGCCCACCTTTCTTTACACGTTGTTTGTTGTATATTCCCATTCTGGAACGGGTAATTATGCTTTACACTTATGTTCCAAAACTAACCACCACATGAAACAGACCCCTGTAGCAATAACGAATACGGCAGGTTCAGTCTTACCCGTGCAGGAAATTGAGTCGACCCCAGGTCCAAAATACTCTACAATGGCTCCTGTGCCTCCTTTCACTGTCAGAATGCCTGCCACTTTCAAAATGATATCTTTTGGTGAAGTCCAACCTGAGAGCTCTCCTGTGAGTTTGACACCAATGACCTAAAATAAAGAAATATAATAAATATAATTTAATATTTTGAATGACCTGGTAAAATAACAAAACATCTACTCCTGTTAATGTTATGTCATATCATGCAACTAAGGCGGAAAACTTCATTTAACGAAAATTCAAATTATCTAAGCTGAAGTCCTGTTTTCCTGAAGAAAAAAGTTTCATCCAGAAGTTTGGCTTGCATGATATTAAGCAGTTGCTGCTGCTCATTCCCTCATTGTAAATGTTTATGTAAGACAGATTAATAAACAGAAAAAACTCACCTTGGGACATTTCAATTCCCATGGAATATTGGCCATTACATCTACAGCATCAGCTCCTCCCACTCCAATGCACAGACCTCCCAAACCACCTGAAAAAAAAAAAAAAAGACATTTGTCTTGTTATCGCACCAAGAGCAAATGTAGTGACCAAGGGAAACAAAGCTGTACAGATGAATTCAGCCAATGGAAGATTGTGCTTACACAGAATATGTTTACTTGAGTATTTCTCAGACACACATTATACAGTCACATGACTGTGTTTTAGAGGAAAGAATATACTTTAAAACAAATGAATTTCTTTGTTTGGGGATCTGCATGCATTTTTTTAAACAATATGATGAGTATTTACCTCCATTTGGTGTGTGACTGTCCGTGCCAATCAAAAGTACTCCTGGGAAGCCATAGTTCTCAAGGATTATCTGAAATACACAACGAATACAAAAACAATTCTGATTATCTCACATCTCATGTAGCAAGTCATGAATATGAATTTGCACTACTAGAGTATTATTCCACTAACATAAGAACGCAGACAGTTTGTGATTCAGCATACTTTCTAGGTGGTAATAAAATTGCAGATAAACTATAATTTTATCACCTATACCCAAAAAGCTGTGCTTGGCCACTAAATGTGCTTTTAGAAAATTTCCCTTGACAAAGCACCCTATTCCTGTTTTTTTCCAAAACCTCATGTTGAAGTGAAGAACCACAGAAAAAGTTGGAGTCAAGAAATATTTCAATGCTTTTATATCAAATACTCCAAAGCTTCGCATGGTAAAACCAGTTCACAACTTATATGCTTCCACTTGAAAGAATCCCATGGAACTGTAAACCAGATAACCTGCTAACTGAGAGCCCCAGTATGGTTCACAAAGATGTCCAGAGTGTCCGACAATGCCTCTCAACTCATAAAGGTAATGGTTTCCACAGTATCTTCACCATTTCAATCTCCAAATCTACAAATTCATACCATTTCTCACCTGATGGATAATACCACTACCAGGCTTCCAGAATCCCACACCGTACTTAGCACTGGCTGTGGCTAAGAAGTCATAAACTTCTTTATTGAGATCCTGAAAATGAAACATTTTATGTGTAATGCCATGAGTTATTCCACTGAAGATTAAGTATGAATTTAAAACATGTCTCAAAAAATTAATGAAATTATGGCACAAAAATGTGATGGGATCTGAGAAACCGCGCCACATCGCGAAATTTTGACATGTTTGTTTTAATGCATTTTTCCATTCTATACATGTCTGTGAGCATACAGAACTTTAAATTTTTCAAATATCTTATCTAGAACCTGAGATAATGGCAGTTTAAAGACAAAAAACATGAAAATGCAGAAAACGAGAAAATCGAGTTTAAAGTTTTCATATAGTTTATTTTGCGTTTCTACACAAACAATGCATACATTAGTGTTTTTTTGTACATAAACATCATCATACATCATATTGCTGAATGACTAAAATGGAATTTGGCATATTTTATGCTAGAAACACTCCAGTACTTAACACAACATAGCTAGATCTAGATCTAGATCTACTAGTCTTAATACTAAGAATGTCGTCTTCATGAGCTTCATCCAGATTATGTGGATCTCCCTCTTCTTCCCCCACAAATCTGGTAGCAAAATAATCTTCAATGACATCAGTCATCCATTCTGTGTGTGCTATTTCATGAAGATTTAGATCTTTTTCTGAGTTTAAAAACTTTGCGATCTCGACAGCTGTTTTCGTCCGCCATCTTGGATCGAGACGCGCTGTCTTAGCAACGACAAACCCACCACAGAATGTAAAAAAAAAAGGCTTTTTCACGATAAAACCAGCACAAATCTAACAGTTGACAGTCAAAAGAATGTTACTTAGTAGATTTAAAGCACAGATTGATGAGAAAATAGCGATAATACAGGAAAAATCAGGGGGTGAATCAAAGGTGACGATAACTGAAACTTTGTTTTCATAAGATGCGCAGTTCTTCCAGCTGATTTCTCACTGCTTGTATTCATGCGCATTATACACCACTGAAAACTACAGAAGAAAACGAAACCAACGGTACGCAGTGTGATTGGGTTTATTTTATGAATGGGTTCGGAAAAAGCGTCCGCGAAGGTTCGGTCGTAAACAGAAGAAAGGTCCCAATTTTTTGCTAAAACCTCGAAAACAAGACCTTTTAAATTGCAATTTAAACATATTTTTAGATTGAATTTGACAAAATCCTTCTAGGACATGCTTTATAAGATGTTTAAGATGCTTTTTATGCAAAAATCTGAAAATTGACCTAGTTTGACCCGATGAGACATTCTTGCCTCTATCTCGTTAGTAGGCCCAGCGCGATGCGGCACGGTTTCCCAGATCGCCTCACAAATTCTTACAGAAAAACCCTCAGGTCTGAGTGGTGAATCTGAGTGGGTGTGGGATCCCAAACCATATAAACAAAAAAATCTTTCAAAATAAATGCCATCACAGGCCCACTGTTTCTGTGCTACACATTATTATTGCAATTGTATTAAACTCTAATTCTTCAACATTTCTCAAAGTGTGGATTGGAAAAGTTCTCATAATTTACTGAATTATTTTAGAACTGATCATAATTTGACATATGACACAATTGCATTATAGAAATGCTCAATTAATGGTACAGGCACAGATTTCACAACCACTTCATTTAAGTCAGCATATCAATGGTGTCAGTCACAAATGGGCCACCTCTGAAAAACTAAATTTTACAGGAGGCTAAAAACTGGTTTATTAAATTATTAATGACCGTTTCAACTCCAGATTTAGTGTATTAAAAATTTACGCCTTTATCAAAAATAACACCATCATTAAGCTTTCTTCGAGTTGGCCACTTGTATTACGAGGAGTTGTGACTGATTCAGAGGGAGGATGTCTTGGCCCTTTTGTATCTTTAAACAAAAGGACCAATGCGGTTGGCCATTTTATTTGAAGCAATATTTCCTTCATTTCTATTGGCTGAATCTTTACTTCAGCTGGGCATCTTCTGCATAACAAGTAAAAGCCATGTTTTATGAAAATCTTGGAAGTTGGAGTTGGCCAATCTGTGGCTGACACCGTGGATATGATTCACTGCACTGCCTGTTGTATGTCTGCAGAGTTTTTTGCCATGTACTGCCAACTTTACCATCCCTGCCCAAGAAAGACTGTCAAGTGAAATAATCTAGTAAAACTTGAAGAAACAGGTAAACTGAACATGTGTGCAACCATATACATGGAAAAACAACTTGAGTCTCCCACACCTGCTGGTTGAACAGTTTTGTATTTTATGTAGGTTGGCAAAACAGTCAGGGAAATCTACGCTGGTGATGAGTAACACTGCCACAGTTGACAGCGCCCTTTCTGGCCAACCAAAAATATATACAGTAGACAACGGTAAACTGAAATCGGCAGGATCATGGGTTTAGCGATAGGAGGCTTGAAAAACACCAGCTTCAAAAGAGGCAGCCCAAATCACATTCATAGAGGACAAATAATGTAAGTGCACATGCTAAACAGATTCAACATGTCTTCGTTTGCTCTGTGTTTTTGACTGAGAATGAGGATGGGCTCAGGCCTAGGGACACACAGAGCATGAATATGCGGGACGAATGTGGACTAACTCTCAGAACAGGGAGACATGCCTGTGGATGGGCAGTACAGAATTGAGAACTGCCATCCCACTGATCTCGTTACCGTTACTGTACACGATGTCTTGAAATAGGCTGTCCACCATCACTAGTATTGTCTCTCCGATGTGATATATTTTACATGAAAGGTCACTCACGCTGCGCCAGATGTAACTTCTGCTACCGTCTGATTTTGGACCCGTGAGGTTATAGCCTCCCCCCCCCTTCTCCCTATCACTGTAGTGCTGCTGCTCCCATGTCAGCCTATACTACCGGGTAGAATGAAGCACGCTCTGCTTGGGGGGGGGGGGGGGGGTGTGTGTGTGTGTGTGTGTGTGTGTGTAATACAGTGACTTGATTCAATCTATGGCAAATCACGGTGGACTGGCCACTGAATCCAGCAATTTTCTTTTCGGTTTAACCACAGGGTTATTTCGGTTTAGCCCTAGTTTGTTAACAAAGATAAAGAGGAAAAAAAATCGGGGATTCTTATCTTCCTTATGTTTGGCGCTAGTTTCGTTTTAGCCATTTTCAGTTTAACCGTTCTCCACTGTATATCAGGAGTATTCAGAAAATTAAGATATGGTAAGTGAACTCACTTTGGCCCTCTTCAAGTCCTGATCACCTCCGACTTGAGCCTCAATGAGATGGTCACAATGAATTGTTGATGGTACAGCTACCTTTGGGAGACCACTAGAAATAAACTGGAGCATGGCCATCTGTCAAAGAAATATTTATGATGAGGTTTGAGGATCACAAAATGGAGCTAGAGGTAAATGAAAGTAGAAAAGATATAACAACAGTCTAGATAGCATTTTTTTTTTTGGTCCTGAATGCCAATACTGAAACTTTACAACAGTACGTTAATACATGCCCAAAAAAAAAAAAAATGTTTATTGGATCCTAGAATCTTTGAGATAGAGTTGACTGTGATATTTCTGTTCAATATACATCCCAGCAACATTTTCTTTTCATGATAAAACATAAACCATTTATCACTCACAACCAAAAGATGAAGCACAACTAAACTGAAATGAATGAGACAAACATGAATGGAGTGAACTAGCAAAAAAAGTTTACAACAAATTTTCAATTCAACCTCTTCTCAGATGAATTATACAAGCCTTTTTCACTGAACACATTTTTACCTGAGCAGTTGCATCTTGCATGGCAACACGATCAGGCCTCAACTTAAGATAGCTCTCTCCTCTTTTAATGTCCTGAAAAAGCAATTTTATGAATATGATTTAGATGAAATATCTGATCATAACCAGCATAACACAAACATGGTAATAATTTAAATTTCCACTAACAACAGCACACAAGAACAGTTAATCAGTTAATAAAAAACACTATTACAGTCAAACAAATGTAACTGAACATGGCTGACCTGAATCAATGGGAAAAAAAAACATATTCATTAATTTAAATCTCCTCATTAGAACAGAAAAACGACCATGTGCTGTATTGAAGCCACTGATCACATCAATTTCTAGCCTCCAGACAGGTGCATTTTTTTGCAGTTATTCCAAAATGGTATTATTCCTGTACACAGTTACAGTACGTTTTTCATTCTGTGAGCTCAACAAGGGAAGAAGATGGGAGAGGAGTGTTGGGCAGGACTCTGCGCATACTGTGAAGCCAAGTCATACCCAACAGGAAAACTAAGAACAGGCTTTGATGGCTGGTCTTGAATGAGATAGGTAATTCACAGTACACACAATGTATTGGTGACCATGACTCACCTATTAACTTTACCCATAAGATTAAGATGGGAGTTGGTAAGCACTCGTGGACAAGTTTTCTTCTCTTTGTATCTGGGCCTGATCATTCCAACCTGACTAATCAAGCTAACATTAAAAATAATGGACACTGCCTGCTATTATTAAATTTACAATTTCGATAAGTGGGGGAAACGACTTGTGCACATTATTCCGCGATATGTCACGGGTAATTTCATTTCTTTGCAATTTCACATAAAAATGGGCTAACCAATAAGCACTAAGATGAATCACTTTATTCCCAGGATTTTGAGTTACCCATGTTTGACTGTACACACAGGTACACAAAATCAACACTACATAATTTTGATTATTACCTGGTTCTCTGGATCATCTAAATGCCCATACAGAATTTTTTCCGAAAGTGTCAATGGTCTTCCCAATCTAGAAGAAACAAAAAAAATTAAGAAAAATGGGGGATTTGAGACATAAAAAATGGAAGCAAAAATCAAAATTGTTTTTATTTTCTCTATTTTTTAAACAGATATTGCATACAGTAGCCACCACTGATGCATCAAAAACGAAAGTACTTGTCAAACGTTTTTAATGGAGGCAATAAATCAGCAAGGCAGATCAAGGAATCTTTATCAGCTGAAAAAAGCAGTCATGCAAGATACGAAAAGGGATAAGTTTGTAACATTTTCTCAGAACCAGCTATGATGATTGCAGTGACATGATTCCAAAATAAAAAAACAAATTAAAAAATACTTTGTAGGAAATGTTTTAAAAAGTACTTTAGGAATACAATTTAAAGCCACATGAAGATTAGTGATTCATTCAATTTGTTGTATCAACTGCCCCATTAATACATTTTGCTGAGCATGGCATACAACATGTAGTCATCTAGTATGACTGGGGCAGGTAACCATTAAGGAACTGTTCTGACCAAAACTGCTGTGGCTTAACTCATTGCCTACGCGGCCTTTACTGGCTTTAGGCCCAGCCAGCCTCCTGTACATGCAGTTTTTATAGCACTTTTTAAAAAATCAGTGTACTGTCCAGATCTACATTTGGCTGACATCTTTTCTTTGATATTTATAACTCAAACTCATTGTTCAGAGGCGGGGATTCCATAATAAGCTGTCAAAGTTCTCAAAAAAATTTTTTTTTGGAAGCCCAGGGTAAAGTACAGAAGAGAATAAGCTAAAAATGGAACACGTTCACAGTATTGTGTTCTTTTTGGAGGTATTGTTGAAATGAGAAAAATGGTTGAGGAATATTCTGATCTCAAGTTTCTTTTTTCTGTTGATTAAGGTGTAAAAAAAATTGGAAAACACTGTCACCCAATATATGTGGGCTGCACATAGGCCCTGCTAACCATGTGCATCGTCCACATGTAGGCAGTGAGTTAAGAAAGCCTTTACAGTAATTCTAATATCCTGAAGTGAGATAATTATTATTAGCATTTTCTTGTATAAAGAACAAACACTGAGTGCCATCCTATCACATTAGTTATTATAAACAAAAACTTGACATTTTTTAAGGTGAAGAATTTCAATTTATTCATACTAACCTGTCTTTGACAACTTTGACATTCCTTTCTAATTTGTCATAGTCGACTACTTTATCAGGCTCAAAGCGGCTCATGGGGGCCTGAAATATGAAATGATAAACAGAAATGTAAAGCAACAATTACTCTTGACAATGCACACACTCATTCTTGTAACTAGAGATCTGTTATTTTCTCCATTAGCTCTGATCTGACAGACTAAAAGCCACTGTGTACAGATGAATGATGAATGTGAATTCTCTAAACATATTAATAATCAAGAAAATAGAAATCTTGTCAGCAGCAACAATGTACATGACAAATAATAATGAACTCCAATAGTAATAAAGTTCTATTGTGACACTATTCAAATCAATCTTTCTTCATTCACTTGTAACTGAAGTAAAACCTCTCAAAGTACGAGTTTGATAATTACCAAGGGCTTAAATGCGTGTCAGCACAATAACAACAGCCACTTCTTCCATTAAGAGTTTTTGGGGCCATAGCTTGATTGTCAGAGCGTGTCAATTAAAATTTCACCAAAAAGATCTCCCTTTTAACATGAAAAGGCCTGTATTAAATAATATATTAAAGATCTTTAAACTAGCTTGCAGATTTCAGCCTCCCTAAGGAAGGACAAGATTTGCTGTTGGTCCACATCTAAAAATAGTTCTTTCATGGATTCACAGATTTAATGCTACAGAACAAATTCACATGTTTTCTTAATTAACAAAACATGACATCATAAAAATTTAATCTCCCCTGACTGATGTTCTAGGAGGAGATCTGACACATATGATTATGAGCTATCTGAAATATTATGAGAGTAAATCAAATCCAGTACACATTTTTTCAGTTGACAATTACAGCAATTTAGGATTTCAAGGAAACTTAAAAATGCATTTTTTAATAATTAATTATAATGCAGGTGCAGAAAACATACTATTTAGTAATTGTACACTTCACAGTCATCAAAACAAGAAATGTTATCTTTCTAATTCTTTTGTACAATTGTAACAGTAAGTGTTTGGACATTTCTGATTTGGCAGGTTTTCACTCACTGTTTTTGCAGCAACATATGCTGTTGCATGAAAATGCCTTGGTGATCCATAACTGAGTAGATCAAAGCCCTGAAAGAGAATAAATAGAAAGTAAATGATGGAGTTCTTGAAACACTTCCTAATGCCTCTCTTCATAACTATTGAAACTCCTCAAATGACAGGGCAATGGTAGAGACTGCCATGCATGGAAACAGAAAACAAAAAACGTTCAACTTCTTGTATTACAAGTTGTTAATTACAACTTGTGTTACAAGTTGTAACAAATATAGAGCACACTCACTATTGTAGACATTTTTCCAGATATTGAATTGCGTCTTCGATCTTCAGATAAAATACCATGCAGTACTTTACCAGTTCTTGTTTCCTTTTTAATATTTTATCCCAGCGATTTATTCCTTCAAATACAGCAACTATTCATGTCTACTAAGATTAAGTTGTCACCCTCAAAAGAATTACAAATACAATTACTACAAATTTTAAATCAAAGGTTTCTTCTGTGACGACTCTTCAGTCTCAGGAACAGGCTACACAACAAGGTGAAAAAGACTGACAAACCTAGAAAGAGATAGGTTCAGTCACTGAAATTAAATAACATTAACAAGGATAGTTCTAAGCTTGCCATAATCATGAAATACACATGCCTGCCGAAGAATAATAGGTCTCTGGGCCATTCATGCAAGGCCACGCTTGTTCGCAGACGTCTGCGGATAACATCTGGATCTTATTAGCCGATGTTTGCGAATAGGATCAGATTCTTACTCGCAGACTTTTGGTTTTGTGATTTTTATTTAGGAAGAACTCCTTTAGATCACAGTTCTGGCTTGTTTTGTTGAATAATTAGGCTCTCCACTCGGAGAGATGGCTCGATTCGGAGTAACCCATGGTTTAAATTTTCTTACGATAACAATGCACCACATTGTCTTTTTTTTAGCGGTACTTATCGGTTATCGTGTCCTCTGTAGCATTAGAGAGATTCTGCTTAGCAATACTTTTACTCAGGTTCCCCGGTGGCATGCTAAGTAAATTCACCTGCCGAGTTGGTAAGGGGGGTTGGAATTCCTGCAAGAGCTGACTTTTCACTTTTGGTTTGTTTTGGTACTTTTTAATTTTTTTCTGCTTTTCCCCACACTGATCATCGTTGCTTTGCTCCAGATTATAAAATTGTGACTAGGATTTTTTTTATTATATTACTTGAATTATTAGCCAATTTCGTCGGGTGTGAAATCACAGAGAAAGTCAGAAAGAGCAGATAAAAATGAACTTAACTTCCATGCAAACCAAAAAGTAATAAAACAAAACATGACAAAATGACGTCTGCGAATAAGCATTTTGTTCATGCAATATCATACAAACAGCCGGTCGTTGGCCCCCTTCATCAAGCCTGATATTAGGAATTTTTTACGTGTCAGAAGTATTAATGATGCATTAGTAGTATTACATAGAATTAGAAAGTAATTTATGTGGCAGCAGATGTCAGCAGTAGGCCTATTGATCAACAGAACCATTAAAAAAAAAAATTAAATGTTGTGTCTTCTCCAACCTGCTTAGATGCTAAAGACAGTAACACTAACAGTGTAGAGTTGAGGGTGAAAATTGGAGAATTTTATTCATCTCTTCCAATTAAACTTTTTAAATGCAAACAGCAGTCACTTCCATCCACGAAATTTACATTTAACAATAACATGCATAAAATTTTGATGGCACAAAAGCAAGAAAAGCAATTTAAAGGATTGATAACCTAAAATCAAAAAGAAGGTAGATTCTACCCTCCGATAACGTCATCATGTAAATTTGTCTGGCCTACATCTAGATCTAGATATATATATATAGAATAGATCATTTCTATTCTAGGTCTAGATCTAGATCTAGATAGCCTATATCTAGATTCTAGATCTAGAGTAGATCTAGATTTAGCTAGAGTCTAGACCTAGACTCTAGATCTAGATTCTAGATCTAGATCTAGATCTAGACTAGATTCTGGGCCTAGCCTACAGTACACCTTTGAATTGATTTCAGTGAACTAAAAGCACAATCTGGTCATATTATATTATATAACGTGAACGGGAAATTTATGGCCTGCGCGTTAACGTGCACTGGTGCTTATCTCACATCCTATAATTAGATTTAATGGTGGTACTGTAGGCTACTTGTAAGATGTCTCAGTAAACGTAGAACTAGATCTAGATCTAGATCTAGATTCTAGAAGATAATGGATATGAAATAATGACCTTGAAATGTTTCGAGTTTTTTATGAGAAATATGCATTACCCAGCTGTTAGAATTAAACTATATGCAAGACCACATAAATATGAGTGCTTGGCAACAAGTACAAATTTCAATGTCATTCATTTCTACGATAAATACAAACAATTGTCCAGGTTGTCTTATTCACCTTACGGGCCGCAGATCTCAAAACGTACGCCATGTTCAGCGAGTGACGTCACAGCAGCTGTTTCTTTTTCCTTGATACAGAAGAGCAAAATTATACAGGAAAGAAACCGAAAGAAAACCAAAGATAGTAGATTTGGGACTTATGAAAGGGGCTTCGGGATGGGAGGGGGGGGGGTGTCCTGAAAGCAGTTTGGGCGTTAAAAATATGCTTTATTATTGTCTTTTCTTGTAAAGTTTCTGCCATTTCTGTCCACAGTTGGCGCTAGATCTGTTTTTGTCGTTGTTGTTGAAAAATGCGTTTTTCTCTGGACCAACCCGACAGATCAACTCGTTGTATACACGTACATGTAACTGCTTTTTGGAGTATCCTCTGCTGACTTTTACAGTTCCAATCTTTTACGGCGATGTAAAAAAAAAAAAACAAGACGGCTGGAAGGGACATCAAGCATGTTAAATAGACTGGTACCAGTCTTCTGAAAAAGTCTTAGTTTGTTTTGTTTTACTGTCAAAAAACTTAACCAATCTTTGAGTAAACTTACATGAAAATTAAAATAAAACTATGGAATCTATTCAGCCGTGAGATCAGGATTCATCCCAATAGCAAATGACAAAATATTATCCAAAAAAAAAATAATTTTTTAAAAAATATAAATCAGTGGATTGCACGAATACGTGAAGCAAAGTCAGAATACCGGTGTAGCAGGCCAGATTATACCACCGCCAGACTATACCCGGGGTTAAACAGGCCTAGCCCACAATATACTCCGGGGTATAATTATTCTGGGCTAGGCTAGTTTATAGCCTGGGGTCTACTTTGGGCTAGGCCAGACTACCCCCCCCCCCCAGTCTCCAGATTATACCCCCTATTCTTTTCTTTAAACAAGCCAAGAAAACGGTCTATTTCAACCTTAGTTTAAATTGTTCACTATCACTGTCATCAGGTATCACATTGAAGCATATTTTCTTGACTCTTGTAAACTGATATACATTTAAGAGGAAATAAACGTGCATTAAAAAGCATTGACATACAAAAGGATTGAAAATCCATTCAAATTGATATATTATGACTAGACTTTCACACTAACTCTACTTGTGTCCGTTGGTATTATTGTTGTTTTTTTGTGTTTTTTTTATATAATTAGTTGTCCATGAATTAACATGCATTGTATTTTTTGTTTGGCACTTAGTGGCAAAGTACGAAATAATTATAAGACTCATAAATGTAAAGTCGTCTGAATTTTATTTCAATTTTTGAAAATCAGAAATGTGCTTGATATGTCAGAACCTACAAAGTTACAATGATGCAGAGAGAAAAGGTCGGAAAAGAACACACATAGAAAAAAGCAACAACATTTTAATAACCCAACTGACAGATGGTGCCATTCCATCATTCAGCAGACATTGAATATTTCACAAAAAGCTAAATAAACACTCAATTTTTTCACGTGATGAACTCCACCTGTTCAGATCCACTTGAAATGTTATAGAATGCTAACCAGCAATATACAGTAATAACAATAAGGACACCAAATCTTATTTACACTTGAAATAAAGAGAAATATCAATATCAGAATCAGCAGCATCATCATCATCTTGGAATAACATAAAGATAAGAGGGGATCTAAAAATGACCTATGCATATCATTCTAGAATCTATAAGTAGCAATGTGTGTGTATCAATTATATGTAAAAAAAAAAATGTGTTAATGTTTTTAACTATTCAAGTAGAACTGGACAGAAAGCTTTAGTAAAGTACCCTTGATAGTTGTGTAAACTGACAGATTAAATCTACCGAGACAACAGTGCATTGTATAATGTAATTATACAATTTATAATTATTATGTTATGGCAAAACTTCGATGAATCATGTTGCGTTAACAACATTTCTTGTTAGTAAATTCTTTGATAGCTTATTTGTAGAAAGGTATACATTTCATGTAGCTCATGGTTTAAGGCACTGGATTAGTTTGCAGGACATCTGAAAGATTCCAGTTATGTGTTATATATATATAAACTTATAGTGAATAAGGGCATGTCATTTTGCGAGTGAAATAAAATTTAAAAAACTTAATGTTGTATCCTTGAATATTTTGCGTGAATATGGGAGTATAATCTGGAGTGGTGGGGTATAGTTTGGCCTAACCCAAAGTATACCCCCGGATATATACTGGCCTAGCTCAGAATATATAGATTAAGCCACTTTAACCCAATGTAGCATGCCATATTATACCCCCGCCAGACTACACCGAGGGTTGAAGGAGCCTAGCCTATTCATGCTCTCATGTATATTCTGGGCTAAGCCAGTTTATACCCCCTGGGCACACTTTGAGCTAGGCCAAACTATATCCCCACCTGTCCAGATTATACTCCCACATTCAGAGACTCAAAATGTTCAAGGATACAACATTCAGTTAAAAAAAAAAAAATCTTATTTCACTCGCGAGTGACACACCCTTATTCGCTGTAACACAAAATTGCAATCTTTCAAATGCCTTGCAAACTAATCCAATGTCTTAAACCATGAGCTACATGAAATGTACATCTTTATACCAATAAGCTACCAAAGAATTCACTAAGAAATACTGTTAACCCAACATGTGATCTAATTAGTTTATACGATGCATTTACTGTTGTCTCAGTGGATTTACCCTGTCGGTTTACACAACTATTAAGGCTATTTCACTAAAGCTTTCTGTCCAGTTCTAACTTGAATAGTTGAAAACCTTTAACACATTTTTTACACATAGTTGATACACACACATTGCTGCTTATAATATTCCAGAATGATTTGTAGGCCTACACTGTCGTTTTTACACTCCTTTTTATATCTTTGCATTATTCCAAGGTGATGATGATGATGATTCTGATATTGACATTTCTCGTTATTTTCAAGTGCAAATAAGATGGTTGGTGTTCTTATTGTTATTGTTGTATATGGTTAGCATTCTGTAACGGTTTAAGTGGATGTGGACAGGTGCAGTTCATCGCGTGAAAACAATTTAGTGTGTATTTAGTTTTATGTGAAATATTTAATTTCTGCTGGATTTACATCGCGGATGATGGAATGGCACCATCTGTCAGTTGGGTTATTATTATGTATTTCTTTTCTCTCTGCGCCTTTGTAACAAAAAATACAATGCATGTTTTACTCATGGACAACCAATTATCAAATAATTATAATACCCATACACCCACCCTCTTATTACAATCCATGAGCCCAAAAAATTGTTGGTTTCTTATCTGACGGGAGATCATGTACTGGCTTTGCGGTTGTAGAGCTTTTGTCTGGCCTTCTGTCCGTGGCTTTCTTGCTTCTGTCGTCCGCCGTGACATGTTCATCCACCTGGTGTAGTGTAGTGGTGCCTTTGGAGTCAAGGAAAGGTATAGCGGAAAAAAAAAGAAAAAAAACTTTTGAGAGGTAAAAGAACTGCTATAGAGTGTTGTTTTTGTTGTTGCTGTTGTTTTGTTTCCCAGGGGCAGCAGTTGTCTCACTCCTTCTATCCCAGCTCTTTTCGTGGATTTTATCCCTTTAACTGGAAAGATAAACCGTTTACTCACGTAATTTTTTGTAATACTATCCGTCAGTGAGTGCACCATTACGTGAGATTGTCCAGGCTGCTCTTTGCCTTACCCTTGTGTATTGTCATTTATCATCCGTCACCAGAGGTTGACAGGCGGAGGGGAGGGGCGGGGGCTTGAGCGGGGTTGGGGTGGGTAGGGGTGGGGTGGGGAGTGGGAACACAGGTCTCCAGCGTTTTGAAGTTCAACCTTTTCATCCTGAATCCACCGTCAACAGCTGTGTCCTGACGTTATATTCCCTCCGCAGAATGATATTTTTCTAGAGATTTTCACTCTGAAACTGGCAATTCTACTGGAGATTGTCCCAGATGCTTGGTGCATTTTAAAATTTAGGACCATTGCTGTTTGTATGTTTACTGACGACTTAGCCTATCTATACCAAAGATACTAGATTAATATCTTTGCCTATACGGCGCCATTTCTTTGTGAAGGTCCACACGAATGAATCCTATCATGAGCAGTGGGTGAGTTAAGTTCTTTTCTAGGGGTTGGCAGGATCAGAATATCTTTGGTGCATGAGTGGGTGCATGATGCTGAATTTAGAGAGAGGGAGAGAGAGAGAGAGAGAGAGAGAGAGAGAGAGAGAGAGAGAGAGAGAGAGAGAGAGAGGGAGAGAGAGAAAGAAAGAAAGAGAGAGAGAGAGCTTACATTAAAAGTAGATAGACTCCAGAAAGCGAGTACTTTAACCATTTGGAAACCGACATATTACTGACCTTGTATAATGAAGAGTAATTACATAATGAATGGTGTTACTCAGTGTTAGTGTTAAGACGCTACTAACCCATCAAAATATAATCTCTCCCGTAAAAAGCACAGCGTCATTCTTTTGAGCAAGTATTGACTATGTAACTATATATTATTATATATTATTGGGTATAAAAAGGATTAAATCTTGCACCTTATTCAGGAAGTAAGCAAAAGAAATTAGTCCTAACTCTGACGACCCCTTTGCCTGACGAGAATGATTTATTTTAGTACATCTCTGAGTGGGATGTGCTGAAATAGCACTAGCAGATGTCTAATCCGAGACATTGGATACTGAGAGGAATCAATTCGCCAAATTCCGCCTGTCAAAGTGCTCACCTCAAAGATGTCTGCAATGCGCACCTCTTCCCTTCGTAACAGTGGCCCACGAATATGTGCACAGTTTTGCACTTTACTGAAATAAGGGATTGTCCGTCTCATTATCCCATAACCCGGGTATAATATCTTGCAGATGATGAATATCCTTCCATTCTATCTATCTAGCAGCATTCATCATCCACTGCTTCGCCCATCTCCATTCATTCATCCAGTTCTCATCCAACAAGAGTTAAAGAAACACCGGATTGAGGAGAGGGTAACAAACTAATTCAGTTTAATGTTTAATGCCACTCAAAGAGTTAAGAGATACACCATTAGTCAAACCTCAACATACACATCTATAACGTCATTTCAACCGACAACCAACGCCAGTCAAACCTTCAAATTTCCATCAATGATGAATAATGATATGAATTGAACAATCGATTAAAAGGTCACGGTAATTAATTTTCTATAACAAAGTTTCTCAAAATATTAAACAGGCACGTAATACTTGGGGATGAAAATAAAATTGTTTCGTAAACGAGCTAGAATTTGTGTTGAAATCCTCATGCATGCATCTAGGCGGACAGAAGCACTTTAACCATTGTCTTTAATGTTTTGGAACAAACTTTTCATTGTTTTTAATTTTATGGCTTTAATGAGAAAATAAATCAGTGAAAGCCACAGGAAGATTTTTAACTTGCAGTCACAATATTGATTCACAACAGATTTGGTGTAACTACAACGAATATGAACCAAAATCATAGAACTAAAAAGCTTCATGAAAGAAAATAGAAATGAAACAAAAGTACATCATCGCCAGCACATCTAGAATAAAAAAACAAACCAAAACGGTACGTCGGAGGACATCAGAAAACATACTTTTGTACAGCAGACAGATTTTTAGCACGAGCGCCCAGAATGGGAGAAAATTTCAATAATAAAAAAAAAAACAACTGAAAAATAAACCCTCGGTAGAAAAAATACAATAAGCTGTGGGATTACTACAGGTTCCGACAGGCTAATGATTTACATGAATAAATTTCTTATTCTACGAAATGATTCTAGAATGAGACATGAATTGAAGATGTTCCCACCATTCGCGCAGCGTCACTCACTGTCACAGCCCAGCTGATAAGACTCTTCATGCAAAACAAGAAATAATAAATACCATCAATAATCATGTAAACATTGCAAAACACCTGCCTTTCAAGCACAGGAAAAAACAAAAAGAAGCTATAAATGATTTTATATATTTATATAAAATATTCTCTGCGACAAACAGGACTTTTAAAAACAGTTGTTTTTTTTTTTTACTTGGGGTCTAGGGAAAGTGGAAAGGAATGGGGTTCACGAAAGTATATGAAACGACAAATCTATTGCACAACCCAGAATAAAAGCAAAACAAAAGAATTCTTAATGTAAGGACAAAATACAAACATTGCAGTATTGAACACTTCGATGTTTTTAAATAATTTTATTATTGTGTTTAGAATTAAACTTCAATCAAGAGAAAGGAGAGGAATACACCAAAATGAACAGTTACAACAGCAAGAAAAACAAACAATAAATAAAAACACGCAAACATAAACATCCCCTTCCCAAAACAAACAAACAAACAAACGAACATCATATATCAGTAGTTAAACAACTTTCACAAATGTAGATGTAGAAATGATGTTTCAACAGCTGCAAAATTCAACGCACTAAAACGTACAATGGAAAAACAAAACAAAACGACAGATAAAAAAAATGCTATAAAATCATATTAATTATTATCATGTCATGACAGTACATGTAGTAATAACAACAGTAACACTAACAATTACCAGTACCGTACTATAAACTCACGCCTTACAATACGCACATTTTATAACGAACAGATATATATGAAAATACTATTTCAGAAAACATTGAATCAAGAAACAGAGTGAAGAGAACACAAAACTCCTGTGAAAAAAACAACAACACTAGATCCAAAGTATTTGATCATAGGAACATGAAGAAAACGCCGATGTGATTAAAGAAAATGCGAAGGCAGTTTCAACCATGCACGTAGGAATATTCTATTTTTCTACCTAAAATGAAAGAGCTTAAACACATTGCATTTTGATGCATTCGCTCGATCAAATTAGAGGGTGCTATTCAAAAACGTTTGAGGAATAGGGAAGGGTGTGGGAAACAATATATGTATGTATATATACATTTATTTATATGCAAATTTGGTATCATGTCTGTTCCATCAATCTTTGTTTCGATGAAATTTAATCATTTTTCCTTTCAATTGGTTAGTTTGCTTTACTGCAAATGATGCAGACTTGTCGGCATAATATAATTAACCATAAGAACGAACAAACCGCCATTTCTGCATTTGTTGTAAAAGTAAATCTCTCGTTGCGTGTTTGTGTATTATTTCCTTGACACTTTTGGCAATAGTACTGATTTCAGATTGCTTCACAATATAATAATAAAAATGTTACTGTACATGGTTAAAAATTCCTCAGTGGCTAATTTTGTAATGAACGTAAATTGAATATAAATATTTCAGCTTCTGTTGATAATGACAAGCTTCTTACATGAGACCGGTTCCATAATTGTTGTAACGACAAAAAATATCTTTTAATTTCGTTACAGCTTAAAATTCTTGACTATCGTGATGTGGGGAACAAATCATGTAACTTAATTATTTCGTAACTATTTTCAAAATTGATGACCCCAGTCAGTGATTACACCTTTTCTGTCCACTTGCTTACGTGGAGAGGTAGAAAGGGCTGCCTGGAATCTCATCATCACCCCATTTCACGTGCAAAATGTGCTCTCCCGCTTCCTGCACTTTGTAAGAGACGTTGTAGGTGGTTTGGGTATTTTTCTTGACTATCAACTCCGCCTCGGGAAATCCACTTGGGCTGATCATACCCACAGACAGAAGAGCGTTGCCTGTGTGGGTGAAGGAACATTCGAGTTTGAGATAGATAAGACAAGAATCAAATTATCATCTCCTGCGGGAAATTCTCTTTTACAAACCGTTTAAGAGCACATGATAATATATGGTACACACATCTTAATCATCATTACATAAATATAATTCAAAACTCAATAAACTCATCAACAGACATACATGAAGTGACAGGGTAAGGAACCTTAGTGAAATGTGGCTCACATCTGGATAAGGATTAAAACCAGAACAAACTATTAATATTCCCATAAAACAGCTCTTTGAGATTAAACACCGTTCAGAACCATTTGCATTACATTTTATCAATAAATTAATGTTAGGCAATAGATGAGATTAGCTTATGGACTTGATATTATGATTAAACACCAAAATAAATATTCTCTTGAACAAATAGAATTAACTAATTATGAAAATGTTTGCAAGGATATATGACAAATATGGAAATAAAGAATAATTTAATGAACAGGATTGCGTCAAAACTGGCCACACACGTATCAATTTATCGTGTCGATATCCCCAGCGATTTGAATTGCCCTAAATATTGCAGCGTGTGGCAATATCGGTGACGACATATGGAATTGGAAAGAGGCTGTCTCGTCTTTAGGAAGCCCTTGAAATTGAAAACTTACCTTGTTAGCATTAAACTCCACAGAAATTTTCAGTAGTAGACTTGGAAGGTGTTACAGAAAAGTTCAACTTGCCCTCCTCTCTCATTACCCTCCCCTTTCCCATCCCACACAACTTTCCCAGCCAGCACCCAAACGTCAATCCGACGTAGATTTGTACAGGAGTCCGTAGGTCTGTTCGTCTTACCGCAGGGGCGGATTCCCTACATCAAACCGACTTCAGAGCGAGGATCTACCTAGGAGCGATGTCATTCCTACGTGCAAACTCGATGTCAATCCTACACGTGGGATTTGTTCAGGGTCGCTAACTCGGTTTATACTAACCGGCATCTTTGAAGTCAACAGTGAAATTTTGCACACGATTGGTAAAGGCTTTCTTCAAACCAGGGCCTTTAGCAACCACTTTGCTGGCGTCACCCCGATGTTTACGAGCCTTGGAGCCAGCGCCAGCCTTTTTCTCCACCGTCTCTACTGCCATGGACGACTGCTCAACAATTGGTGAAGGTTTACGTCCCATGCCTGCCAACAACAAAACACATCCTCAACACCCAATACACACACACATTGGAGCGAAGGCAATTTACAGGGGAAGGCTGAAAAAAAAAAAACCTTTAAAAAAAACAAACAAGCAAAAAACTACAGCAACATCTAAGACGATGTAATGTCCAATATTTATGTTGTTCGAAATGAAGATGATATGACTGAAATCTGGAATGTTGAGCTGACAAGTACAAGAAAAACGATTGATTTAAAGCCAAAGTAGAACAGCATCACGCACATGAAAATTACTGATAGTTTCTATCTATTCACACAGCTCAAATCTCAAGAACATGACACTCTAGTCAAAAGACTCAAACGTCTATTTCAGTGTATTAAAAAAAAAACCCATAATGCATTTTGTATTGAATACATATTATTAATTACAGCCGTGCCTATACCAGACAACACACATAGCCAACATTGCAACAGTTGACAGTTTACAAAAGGAAACTAATGAACATAAAAGAAGCTTCTGCTAGTTACAAACATTTGGGCTAAAATTGCAGATATCTTACCCAGATTCGTAAATCTTTGAATAGAAAGACTATGACGAACTGCTAATCTAAGTCTTATCTAAAGACTAAGTATGAATGAGCAGTTAGTTGCATGCTTTCGACGAGCAAACAAAACTTGCAAAAGAACAGAAAAAAGAAAGAAAAGAAAACAATATAAAACTGGCACTATGATGAAATAAAATTAATTTTAAAGAAATCGTGTTATGCTTACAATAAACATTTGTTCTTAACTGGTCCATGCGAAGTCAAACACTTGGATGGTTATACCTATAATGTGTTTATGGAGTTCCGTGTTAAATTTTTCTCAGTTGGATGATGGAAACTGTGTGGCAGCTCGTGCCTGTATGTATTTATTTTTAACTGCCTTCAGAGTTTCACATGAGAGGCAAGCAGTAAATTATACGAAATGTTTCACCCAAAGGCGCCGATTTGAGCAATTTCAATCATAAGGAATACATTGCCTTATCATCGTAGGAATACTAACGCCGACTTAAGAAACGATTGTTTTCGTTTTTATTAATTATTTATTTATTTATTTTTTGCCAATTGATTGCGAATTTCATTAACTTCCCATCCCCCACCACCCTAAATTGTGATGTTGACTGTAACGCTTTGCACTTGCACCCCCCCCCCCTCTGTATAGATAATGATATTATGAGTGGTTAAAATAAAAGATGCGTGGGAAAAGGAAATAAAATTTAAAATTTCGGAGGAACCGATGTCATGTCAAACAAACCAATAGAATACACCAAGCAATAACCAATGTCGCCATTTTTAAATCTAGCGTATTTCCATATATTTATATGGTACATTTTAATTGTAGAAGAATATGACAGTAAACGGTGCGAGAAATTGAATGGCTGATTTTTATCACGTAACAAAAGGGGTGAATTTTGTATGTAAAACTAAAATTAATTTATAAAGAAGAACTGAAGCTCTCGTGAGAACGAAACAATGTGGTGCTGCATGCATATTTAAAACATGTGAAAAGCAGCGATTTACAAGGAACATGTGCACATTTACGAATGACAGAACAGTATATTACGTTAAAGACGTAATTGGAAAACGTCTAAACCATAAGATTTTCCCTATAAGGTGCGTCACGAAATGTAATTTAAAGACAAGCTAGGATTTTCGTTTCATGGCCTACTGGCAGTACTGATATTGCTGATCTCAATATACTACGTGCCCATGATGCCTCGGAACTTCCGGCAAAATTCGAAACAAAATTTGAAACTTTGGAAATTCTAATATGCCACGTGCAACGAACCAATAGGTGCCATTGAAGAACTTCTCAATTCAAACTGTTTATGTAGAAAGCAAATTCTAATGTTTTAAACCTGAAGAAAAAAGTAACTGTTGCAGTGAAATTAAGAAGTTTGTAATTTGAGATCCAACCAGTTTTTACTTCATGGGTATTGCGTTGATTCAGTGACGCCAAGAAAGCTGTGATGTAGACCGTCGTGCATTGCATGGCCATTACACTGTGCATATCTCATGGTAAGCATGTGCAGTATACACAAATATTAGATAAATGTACATGAAAGTATTCGGCAAATGTACATACATTATACATGTTTATATAAGTTATCACATTGAAAGCGCAGGCCTGAGCTCCTATTTGTTTAAAGTCTCTCTGCTTCTTACATTTGGAAGGGAAATTAATGTCTCGGCATCGACTGCTGTATTATTCCCTAAACAAGCACCGTGCTCAAGATTTGCGACGTCCATCTGCCGGTTTCATAATTTAAAAAGTTTGAAGAACTGCAAGTTCTTTGACATAACGTGACCCAAACCATAATTGCAGCTAATCCGAAAAGAAACAAAAACAACATTGCGTTTATCTCTCGTTGTATATTTTTGTAACTGTTGATTTTGGTTTGCAAAGTCCTGTACTAGCAGCAAATAAAAAGAAAACGATACAGTAAATTCCACAAGAAACTGAATTCTAAGTGAGAACTTACTGCATAATTCTCTTAATGTTTGTTGCATACGTAAGGCTTTGAAAAATACATTTCTCTTCTTTTGCCAAATTTCAGCTTTACCTAACTGATATTGCAACATTATATATTTGTTCTGTTTTGGTTTTCTTTTGCTATTCATTAAAGGATTAATTTAGTTCTTTGTGATATCCCCTGAATGTATTGATAAACTTGTTCACTGGAACGGGCACGAAAGGAGAAACAGGGTTACATGTAAAGCAGGTTGTTGGGGATGAAGGTGGTGGGACGGATGGATGGATGCTTGGGTTTCTGGGTGGCGGGGGACAAAGTCAGAACTGTTTTGTCAAACAAAATATCGGGATAGAGTTGGGGTCGGGGTTAGGGGATGGGGTGAGTGGAGGGATATAATGGAGGATCAGGACCTCACAGTTAGCGTGGTCCAATTTTTTTGAGTGACCGGTGAGACAAAAATGGGAAGGTTTTTTTTTACAGAAACAACTATTAGAATCAACTGGCATTCAAAATGATTAAGAAAAAGAAAAAAAAAAAAAAGAAAATTAAATTTTAAAAGAATGTTCATGTCGATACGTATTGGTCGATCTGGAATTTGGTTCAAGTCCAAGACAACAGTTTAAAATGTATAATGGCTTTGGTTTCAATTTTCTACGTCCTTGCCAACGTATTTATTTACTCTTATTTACTTCTTAATTTATAATACACAAAATATAATGGTTGCTGCAAGGAAGCATTAAGCCTGTATATTGATTTGAACATCAGTGCAACACGACAGCCAAATGGCGTTCGATGTAATATGAATACAGTATACAATACATTATAATGAAATAATATGTTACACTTAAGAAAGAAAAGACAACATTTCATGTGTTATTGGGTCCGTATTACCGTATCCATAGCAGCCAGTTTCATCTGGGAAATTCAGAGAGAGAAAGAGAAAGGTGACTACTATACACACTAATCAGGCACAAATAGGAAAACTAAGATAGGAAACTTTAGAATGTGCACACCGGATTGCTTCTATAGAATCTATAGTACAACATGTAACAAACTGCTAACCTACATTAACAGGAAGACATACAATGCAACAAAAAGTTCAATTCTGAAAGATCTAATTTTTTTTAGTTTTAGAATTTTTTTTTAGAACTAATGAGTTTAAGTACCAGTCCTGTGCACAGTCTATACAATGATTAGAAAGCTAAACATTTTTCTAACACTCACCCGCAGAGAAATACAGCAAAACATGTCTTATCAGAAGAACATTTAAAAAGAGCACACAATTATACCAGAGACTGTTTATGTTAAAAACTTTTGCTGTAAATATTAGAATACATTATGTCATAGCAGGGGAAAAAATAGAGCAGAGCGCAAATTTAAATCATGAAAACAATCATAAAATCACAACAAATACAGAAAAGAGCAGACATTTAAAAGCAATAAATTGGTGAAAATAAAGAGAATATTTCATATCAAATTATCAGATCTTATGCTCACATTGAACACACTCACACAACATACACACGCACGAATACACAAAACATTATTGTGATATCTGTGCATGTGGATAAACTAAATACATGTATGATTCAATCTCTGAGGTGTCCATCATCATGATGACATTATTCTGCAATGTAACCAGTGCATCGTATCGTTTTGTAAACTCTTTAACAGTATGCCAGCGTTTTAACATCAGTAAATATATAATTATGTTTCATGGCAATTAATTTATCAAGTATTATTTTATTTATTTTATAATTTTGAAAACTATTTTCAAACACAAAATGTCAAGGAACAAATTATATTTAACTTTATCGTATTTGTTCTTGTAATTTATAGATGACGTTGGTGATGAAAAGGATCCTTACACTTTTTAGACAGTTTTTTTTTTTTGTTGTCCTTATGATAAATGGGATGGTGAAATATACTTTGAGCAAATCTTAACTTTAATAGTTAGGAAAATGTTGCTGTGAGAGATGTGACGTAATAAAATTATTGATGTGTGGTCAGTTTCTCTTATGCAAGTAATGACATGTTTTTACAATAAGTATCAGATCAGTAGCACAATGCTCACGTAACGATAGAGAAAGTTGTGCAGCTAAGCTAAAGGTTAGTTTGGTCCCAAGATTTTTTATTCCCTTGTTTTATCATTCACAAATTATTAGAAAAAAAAAATGAACATATCATTAACAGACAATGAAAATGATGCCAGGAAAACAACATAAAACAATTATTTAAAAAATACACAACAAAGTTTTCCCTAGACAATGAATGGATCAGAAAGTGTGCAAACATAGGCCTACATTTCCAATCAATTTTTTTTTTTTTTGGTAACCGCTTCATTTCGCAAGAGCTTGGTTTAACAATAAGTGCACGTTTCCAGGTCATTTTCTCACATTCGAATCCACATGGCAGGGTCTTTCGCAAAGGGCCACAGGGTTTGCGCTGCATTTAATGCATGGTGAAATTGGATGTGAGAGGGTGGGATACTAACAGTGAATTCTATGGGCTTTAAGAGAACAAAACATTTCAAAGAAGTGTGCATAAGGTGGACACAGTCTTACTGTCCTCCTCATAAACCTATATACGCTGTGTTTACTTAACGTTTTAATGATACAGGTACCAGAACCGCTTATGTTTGCTATAGGAGCGAGAAATTTGTTCATAGTGGATCTTAAACTGTAAACAGCGGAAAAGAAAATATTTCTCCAGTCTTTCTCTGGCCAAACAGTCTCCCGTGATGACATAAATGACATGGTTAATAGTACTACAGCCACAGTATTTTAGCTTTACTACAAGCGCTTGTGCCATCCCTAAACTATCTTAGATCAGTTCAAGATCGGTGAAATTGCAGTGCATGGCCGCGTAGCTGTGAGTTATTCAAACAGAGTACATAGTCTGAATTCTGAAGTCTGAAGTCATTTGTTTAGTGATGAAGTCAAAATGGATTGGAATTTTATATCAGGGCATGAAATCAATATCAACAACAACGACAACACACAGTGCTGGACAGACTTAGCTGGCATGTATAGCGTTTAAATGTCTTTTGCAAGATTTGAATGATAATGATGGATGAGAACAGTTCAACGACTGGAAAATTAATGCATAGCCCATTTTTCTGGCCAGCTGCTTCAGCACAGATTTAGAATTATTTTACATTGACGTGGCATTTTTTCCCCCAAAGTAATTCCAGTCCATGCTTTTGTTTTGCTCAAAGCTTGTGATGCCGTCAGTGAAAGAGACCTCGGAAATCGAAGAAAGAGACCTCGGAAATCGAAGCTAGCCTATGGGCAATGGAGTGTAAGGAGAGACTGGAGAGGATGGGCTGAGGATGTGTGGCAGGGCAGTGCTCTTGGATAGAGTAGCTTGGCCTACCGCCAGAGGAGTGAAGGGGTAAGGGTTTTGATATACAGTCATACAGTGTCTCCAGATCTACGATGGATAACGTTTACTATGACGCAGTTTACAATAATTGAACGTAGGCAGTTTCATTAACTTTATCCCAAAGGAGGTTAAATAATTTTCCTTTGGCGACTTTGGTATGTCAGGAATTTCTGTGATGGTCCAGTTCAACGTTCTCTCTGTGCTCTTGGTTTCAGACCACCCGTGGAAAAGACACAAATTATTTCCCATTTCCTGGATTGTATCAGTTTTGTTAACGAGGGTTTGAGTTGGAAACTAAAGGTATTTTCAGTGCAGGGAATTTCTAAAGGGGGGAGAGGGGTGTGCAGGGTTGTGGTTTGGCTTGGCGTGTGCATAGTGTAATAAGCGTGTTTTGCTTTAATAGGAAAGGGGAGACAAAATGGGGGAAGAGGGGCAGGGGAAGTATTTCAAGGGTTCATGACTGGCCTTTCTATGCTGACAGAACCAACTTGTGAAGCAGAACTATTCTATGCAAAACATTGGACTAATGAGGTCGTAAGTCTAAACAAAGCGATGGGAAAATCCAGGAATATTAAGATATATCCATTATCCATCGATTTTACACAAAATCCAGAGACACTGAATACTGTTTCCACAGAGATACTGATATTAATGGACAATACCGTGTTCTTGGTTATTCTTTCATTTTGCATGGTTGGCTTACCTGCTTGCAGATTTTCCCCGCCTTTTGTCAAAGATTCAAAGGATATAATGAGTTATGTTTGCGATAGGGAACGGATTCAACAGGGAAAGTATGAGGTATGATAACATCTTTCAATCAAGATAAGCGATGAATGTGATATAGCCTAAGAACTAAAAATGATTCATAGAACGAGGGGCACTCAATGACCAACGCTGAACGGGTTCACGAAATAATATTTGGGAGAATCCTTAACAAAATACACAGTGTCAGATAAAAGAAAAAAATCTGTGGGCAAAAAAAAAAAAAAAATAAGGGTTGAAACAACGAAATCTAAGTTTGACCAAAAACTGAGTAAAAACAGGGGTGCGAGTACAAACAAACAAAAGAAATGGGGGCCAAACAAACAATACAAACTAACAAACAGGCAACAACAATACTGAACAACATAGAAAGCAAATCTGTTTAACTACGTGAGGATGACCGAGCCACTGAAGTCTGTCTTAAGTAATTAGCAATGTCAAGACTCCTCAATTCATTGATTTAGTTTGGACTCTGAAAATCTAGAGTAGATGATGAAAGATGTTTTGGCCACTCCGAATTTCCAGTGCCTAAATTAGAAGTACTCAAGAAGTGAAACTGTTGGGAGAATGAGACTGCCTGATATCTTCAGTCAGTTACCCGGCACATCCTCATTTTGGTCAGTAAATAAATACAATGATGCAGAAAATGGACAAATGTGCAAGGATCGCTGCATGACAAAAATAAACTGGCTACTGGGCGTACTGTCTACGCTTTAGTATACAATTCTTGGAAACAGCCGCGAGCGAACTAGATGATAAAATGCGATTTAATGACACATGGAATGAGGGGCATAATATGATATGTGTATGTTAATGATGCTGGCTGACAACTGCTGCTGCGGAAAGCAAATTATAAAATGCGGAATGGGTAAGATTAATTGGACGAGATAACGAAAAAAGACAATGTGTGTGTTAAAAAGATACGAAATCACAAATGAAAGAATTTGCCCGGTGCACCACCAAAATTCCACTTGATGTGAACCTTACTAGACATAATAATATAGCTATGCGAGATCAAAGTTGATACTCTAGCGTTAACTATTTAAATTAGGTCAAACAATGGAAATTTCTTTTCATATTCAAGATGGCGTCAATAGCAGTTAACTTCCAAAGCCCAAATTTTGATGAAGCGAGTGTTGGAGAAGATAAACATTTGCTGGACTCAATCTACACTATCGGAAAAAGCATCCTAATTATTAGAAATAATTATGAAGTATTTCAAAATCACCTGAAGAGATCAAGTGACACTGTAAACCAATTTATCTCACATCTCCAGGGCAGCGATGAAATCAGTTTAAAATTAAATGTCACCCATAACAAAAACTTTGCAAGTGATGATAAGTAAATCATGGTAATTTAGATAAACAGTTCTACGCAGAGTTTAGTGGCTGACTGTGGCAACGTTTAAAAAGAATTACTGTGTGCACCGACCACAAATGAAACATTGTGAAAAGAGAAATAGAAAAAAAATATGGGAGGATGCCAGAATATTTTTAGCGAAACAGAAAAAGTGTCACATGACCAAACGTAAAGAATGAACGTTACAAAATGAAGGTATAATTTGTGATCATTAGACCTAAACTTAATAGAGCTCAATTAAGTGAAGTTATTCACCGGCAGCGCCGCCCTCTGAAAATCAAAATCAAACATATAAAAAGAGTTATTTTCACCCCAGGTACAATATAAAATTCAGAAGTTATTTCGTTTCGTGGTTTCATGCCACCCCCCCCCCCTACCCCCTATCCCCCACCCCCATTAGGACCGGATTTGGACATGGTGAAGGTACAGAGAATAACGCTCTTTTACACTGAATTGGCCGAGGATGCTCTCAAGTTGCACATTAGACCCCGCCGGACAGGGAAGGACAATAAGATTAAAAGTTAAAAGCCGACGCTTTTAATGATTCGATAACAGTTAGAAGATACTACGAAGAAAAAAAGGATCTGATATTCTGAGAGGCACTTCAGATTGTATGTCCTGAGATTGCAGCATTTTTGCTTTATGCCTAAATCCGGCCCTGCCCCAAATCTTCCACAAAGTTCAAAGTGCAGTTGATACTGAAATTAAGTGTAGTGCTGGTCAATCCCATGATGCCTTTCTAGATTATTTCAAAGTGCATTGTATTCCAGAGAGATTCAAGAAAAGAAAAAATATCTCGAGATACATTTACATGAGCAGTACATCAAAAATGCAGTAATCAAATGATCAATTTGTTATGCATATTGGTCCAAATGTCTGCACAATATGCATTCGAAGATCCCACGGAAATAATTTTACACACACACAAAAAACAAAAAAACTCGCTGGAACACCATATAAGGGAGAACTGGAGGTCAGGATCGGGAGATGGTGGGAGATGCGATGATCTTGATGCACTGATTGTGATAGTTACAAAATGGTGACATGTTCGAGTAGATTACAAGAAACGTACATTAAATGGTCTTCAGCAACGCATAGGGGCAATAGTGCGCTGTAAAGCGTTGGACGCTGCGCGCATGATATAAGGTTATTTAAAACTGCTGGACTACGTGCAGGATGAAAGGGTTTCCCTGGAACTGGAAGGCGTTTTTCCATGAGTGCAGAAAAAATATCAAATGGTCACAAAGCTAAATCACGGTAAATTTATCAAAATTGCATTAAAAAAATATTTAAACTTCAAGGCCACGGATGACTTCTTATCAGTATAATACAGATTCTGTTTAAACAGTTTGCCTATTTTGTGAAATGGTCAACGATTTAAACCCACAACAATAACAAACAAACCAGGGGTCGTGGTGGTGTATATTTCCATGAATTTGTATTTTAGTCTGATCTATCGGTGAAAGTTTGATAATTTGATATTATTGTTGAGCGACATCATCACGATAAAGATGAATTCAATTCTTTTACTAAATGATTTCTTAGCTACTTGGAATGATCTGAACGTGTAGGAAAAAGAAGAAACAGCATCTATCATAAACCATTTCACAAACTGACTATAAAAATGCTAATCTCCAGTTAACCATTTCACCGACTGACTATGAAAATTAATGTAAATCAAAAACGTGATTGTCAGTTGAAATCCACTAATCAAGATAATAATTGAATGTTTGTTTATTTGCGTTCAGAAATGACAAATTACTCAGTAAGCCTGAACTTTTTTTTTTCCATTCACATACACCCAGCAATGTAGGGCTATGTAGTAGGCCCATCACCGCAATAAAGAGCTATTATTCTCTAATAAAAACCGTTTAGAAAGTCAGTGATAAAATGAATCTGTGCCGATAAAAAGAATTCAAAGGTAGACAATAAATACAATCAGATCACTAACATCATAGGTATTTGCCCTTTCATCCTTGTTTGCGCTGCATGCAGCACGTGTGAACGCATTAGATTAGGTCCGGTCTTTGGTGAGGCAAACATTATCATCGTTGTCATAATTATCAGCAGTTTGTTTTAAAATCAGAAACTATTCTTCGTTATACACTATCTCTTGAGCACCGTACACGACCTCACCGTGATAACACTCATTTGGAAAGTAATGTCTAAGATAAAATAACATTTGTTTCGTTTCCTGAATAGCAAGGAAGTTTGTTTCGTGTTTTCAAGATCTGAATTTTGAGATGAAATCACTTTCGTTCGCATAAATCTCAAGATTTTCAAAGCCAAAGATGTCTTTTGATGTTTTCTGAAAAAGTTATAAATGCGAATGCGTTATTATTGTGATGGTCTATAATGTAACATAACAAAATTTGACGTTTCCTTGTGTTACTAATTCGTTGCATTGTACACCTTTTTAATATTTAACAACCTGAAAGTAAATGTGTACAAGCATTATTTTTATAATACGTAATAAATTATATATATATATTTTGTATTGAGCGCTCACCTGTGACACTGGACTGGTAGGGAGATCCAGCGATGGGTATGTTGCCATACCTGATTGTGATCAGATAGTCACCCGGGCAAAACGGGGTGTAACTGAACTCATACCCTTCGTCCACTTCCTTGCAGCTGAGAGCAGATTTGGACGGTCCATCCATGAAGACGGCTAGCAAACCAGAACCTGCTCCAGCAGTCTTCACTACAAACTTGTTCTTGTTTCCTGCCAGTCAGAAATACACAGAGACCTGTCTCAAAATCGCTACATCTTTCTTTCTCTGTCTCTCTCTCCTCTCTCTCTCTTTCTTTCTCTCTCTCTCTCTCTCTCTCTCTCTCTCTCTCTCTCTCTCTCTCTCTCTCTCTCTCTCTCTCTCTCTCTCTCTCTCTCTTTATCTCTGTCTCTCTCTCTTATCTCCCATTTTACCTACCCATTGAAAATATCAATCAGAAATACATACAAGGCTCTGTCTCAACATCGCTCGATGTCTCTCTTAGTCTTACATCTCCAGTTTCATCTACCCTTTGAAAACATTTTGTGTAAGTTTCATCTTGAGAAAGGACATAGTTTTTTGTGTTGTTTTTTTTTGTCATTTCTAAATGTGTCTGTGTTATATATTATTTTGATGCACGAAAGCCATCAATTTCCTCCGAGAGGCGATTGGGAAAGTGTGGAGGTAAAGTAAGGAATCCCATGTTTTTGTTGCATTTTACTTGTGTTATGATAATTTTTTATCAAAATTGTTCATGTGTATCAAAATTTTATATTCATACGAACAGGACAGTTTCGGTAAAAAACATGGAGATACGACATTTTGTAAATTTGTCAATCAGAATAAAGTTATTCTATGTAAAGGTTAACCTTTGGTTCATTGGTGATCACGTATGCGGTTTTGTCTGTAAGCCCGTTCATCCATCTGTTTGTTTCTTTTCCATTCTGTTTGTAACTTCGTATCCTATTAACCTGGGCGACAGTGTCGAGAAATGTTTATTTTACAATTACAAGTGACACCCCTTGAACTCACCACACTTTCCATGTTCCAATCCCTCTCCACTGGCTGTAACCATAGCAGGATCAGAGGCAATGGATCCTACCATAATAGGGAAAGGTGAGTCGGGTATATGGGCATCGTTCAGTTTGACATCAACGTAGTGCACACCATTCTCTTTGGGGATGAAACGCACAGCGTAAACCCCGGAGTCCATTTCCTGGAAAATATGACGTGTTTATATCAGCTAGACTGGCACAAAACGTTTCACCATCATTGTGACATCATCCTCGTCACACCCTCTTCTTCATCGTGAAATTGTCCTCAGCATTTTTCTCCTCGTCATTTTCACCCCCTGTCTTCTTATCGTCATCATCATTCCAAACCACCCTTCTTCTCTCGCCATCACTATCATCTTCATCATCATCATCATCATCAACTATAGATCATGAAATTATTCTTTGCAGATTAGAAGCAACCTATGGGATCTCTGGTAAAGCTCTGAAATGGTTCAGGTCCTATCTATGTGACCGAAAACAAATTGTTGTAACAGATAACATAAAATCAAAAGAATACATACTGCCATATGGTGTTCCACAAGGCTCAGTTTTAGGTCCCACTCTCTTTATTATGTACATTGGGCCCCTGTCTAATATTTTTAAAGATCATGGTTTTTATTACCATCAGTATGCTGATGATGTCCAACTATATCACCCTGGTACGACTTTAGGTCATGTTGACAATGTTATAAAAGATAGTGAAAAGTGTATTATGGACACAAAAGAATGGATGAACCAAAACAAGCTAAAGCTAAATGAAGACAAAACAGAAGTTATGATTACTGGAAAGAAAAGACAAATTACTGCAATTAAAAATGTAAAATTAAATCTTGGTGAAAGCACTGTAGCAAACGTGAATAAAGTTAAAAACTTAGGCACAATTTTAGAATCAGATCTCAGCATGGAAAATCAAATAAGTTCATTATGTCGATCATTAATGTTTCAATTAAAAAATATCAGCTCTATTCGTCCATTCATATCCCAAGAGGCAACTCGAATACTTATCACTTCACTTATGTTTTCAAAGCTTGATTATTGTAACTCTCTGCTCTTTGGAATTCCGAGCAACAAAATAAAACGCCTTCAAATAATTCAGAATAATGCAGCTAGACTGAATTTTAGAAAATCAAAAAGAGAATCTGCCTCAAGCCTTATTGACCAACTTCACTGGCTTACTGTTGAAAACAGAATAAAATTTAAAGCTGCAGTTTTGGTTTACAAATGTCTTGAAGGTTCATCTCCCTCCTATCTTTCGGAACTTTTGAAAAAACATGAGTCTGATAGAATTTTAAGATCTACTACAGAAAACAAACTGGTTGTTCCCAGGTGTAAAACATTAAATTATGGAGATAGAGCTTTTAGTTGTTTTGGTCCCTGTGTGTGGAATTCTTTACCACAAGAGGTTCGAAATTCTGCCTCTCTAAACATATTTAAAAACAGGTTAAAAACATTTCTTTTTAAAAACTGAATTTTATAGCTTGCTATGGATGTATAAAACTAGTTTGTCTGTGTGTGTGTAAGTTTATTTGAATGTGCTTTTATGATTTTTTACTGTGTACGGCGCCTAGAGCTTTTAATGTTTTAGTCCTGGTGCTATATAAATGTATATATTATTATTATTATTATTATCAACAACAACAACAACAGCAATAACAACAATGATACCAAATGGGACTAACCTGAACCATACAGTCATTATGACCACCGGATGGTGTACGCACGGTTGCATGAAGATGACCTTTGGCTCCGTTGAATGACACAGTGAAAGTACAGGGCTTATCAGTCTGTTGAGATAAAGAAAGCGAGGTACAATACTGGTACTAGGGCAGATTGATGCAATTGCTACATCTACATTAATTATTTTTTTCTGTCACCATCATGGTCACTGCCACTGCCACCACCATCACCATAGGCACATCATCATTATCAACACCACCATCACACCCTCACTGTCACGCTGACATGACCACCGCCATCTTATTCCTATTTCCAAATTATTTCTACTGCTACCACTTCAATTACTGCTGTTACTCCTACTACAAGAATGACATTATAATTACACATATTGATACCACCACAAACTTCATCGCCATCATCACTATCTCTACAGTCCTCACAAAGATTTCAACTGATCAATATCGCCACGAAAACTACCAATTCTTCTACATTCTCTTTGTCATCGCCATCACTTCAACCGTCCATCGGCCTCACCAATTTTAATCATTTCTATACTGCCATTGTAACTACTACAACAAATACACACACACGCAACATATACAAACACACGCAGACACACACACATAGTCACATGCGCACACAAACAACAGAAACAAAACAAAAACCCACCTCCCACTACTATCACATTACAGTAACAATAACAACAACAACAACAAAAACAATAACAACAACAACAACAAAAACAATGTCAACACAACAACACTGCCACATGTACAGGGAGGTAACAGCAGTCATTTGACACGTGTTTCCATTAAAATTCAGCTATCCTCACCATGGCTTCTGATACATTTAGGATTAATAATCTGTAACAACAACAACAACAAATTCTGTGTCCTCTTTGTAACACACAGACAAACATACCGACAGACCCCTGTCCTTGAGAGAGTGCACAGTGACCTGCCTAGCGACACCGCTGTCCGGGGCGATATTGACCATAAATGGTGACCCAGGAATGTGGGTATCATTATACTTCAGGTGCACACCATACATGCCTGATCAATGGTAAAGACATCAGATTACAGTCACTATTCATTTGTAACTTATCAAGGCAAAAACCTTCCCATACTTTGGCATAACCTAGAAAGCTCGGGGAAAGACAACTTATTGTCACACGGTGTCCTGTAAATCAGTGAGGCAGAACTTTCAGATATTGTTGATCTAAATCTTTCGCTCATCGGCAAGACAACAAATTGTAGTAAATTCCAGGGTAAAATAATGAGGCAAAACATCTCAATATATAGTTTTCTTCGAATGCTGTTTGTTTATTCATTGGAAAGACTATGATTATCATACGCTATTCATTTATAACACATGAGACATAATTGGTCCAAACCTCGTCTTGACACAACCTTTCTGCACACTGGAAAGACAACAGACTATGCTCAGTTCTGGTTCAGTATAACGAGGCAAACAAAATGTTTTTTTTTCCAAGCCTGTTTAGCTTTCTGTATTTGCTTGCTCTTTGGAGGGATAACATATACCATTTATAACACATCGATGAAAACCCTTTAAAGTACAGTACTGTACTGTTGGTTCAAGGCTTACAAACAAAAAACGATTATTCAGTGTCAGTATGAGCCTACCCATTATTAAATCTTACCAGGTTTGGTCGCTCTGAACTGAGCTCCAAGGAAACCATTAGGTCTTGGTTCCAGTTGAATTTGGGCTTTAGACGGACCTTCCACAGCTACAGACAAGAGGCCTGGGCCTGCTTCACGGGTGTAAATGTTGAAAACGTCTGGGGACAAAAAAGATTGAACAATTTTTAGTATTTCATATTTTGAAAAGTTCATATTAGTTACTGTGCTTAACAGTTTAAAAAAATCCCAGCATTTTTTATTTACACGGTAAACAAAATTGTACGGTTGAACAAAATGGCACTGTAAACAAAATTGCACGGTTGAACAAAATTTGCAAAAAAAAATAAAAAATGTATATCCTTCAAAGATCTGAACTCATACAAAATGCAATTTCTTAAGCAAAGAGGCCGGTCATGTAGGGAATGCGAGCATTTTTTATTTACAGTTTTGACCTACGGCATTCTCACACATATGGACGAGGGAAGCATAAGGTACGGCGCAGTCTGTTGAAATGGCACCAATATTCCAGTATTCTTGAGAAATGCCACCAGTTACTCTAATCACCTTGTACTGAAAAAGTCTGTACTTGATACGCAGATTAGTTAGTAAGTTTTGCCAGCAGCTTTCTCCCCTGAGTCCTAAGGACTTCCAGCATGGAAACAAAAAAGTAAACAAACAAACCAAAAAAAAAAGTCAACTTACTTTCGATGCCAACCTCTCCTTTCTCCAGACCAGGTCCACCAACTTGAACCTTGTGTGGTCCACCAATGGCCAGCTGGCCCACTGAATACTGGAATGGGCTGCCTGTTGGCAGGGTATCAAAACTAGCCATCATTAATTATCGGGTAATGAATGAGAAATCGTGTTTGCAAAACAAATTGAAACCTTCGTGTAAACTGTGCAATCTTTCATTTATCGACAGGTATGTTTCCGGTTCTTTTTGTATTTTTGTTTTGTTTTTGAGAATTAGTCCAACAGCTGCTTTTTTTCCGTTTTAATTTCATACCGATGTGAAGCCTTAATACACAGGCCTAAGCACTTGGTGTGAAATACACCTATCACTTTCTTGTCCTCATCTTTGAATGTAATTACTGACTAGCAAACTAAAGTTAACCCTTTTGTGCCCTGTGTTCTAGATTTGAAATAAGTACCTTGATGATTGCATGTTTTTTTTGTATTTGAGCACAAATTTATCCATAAATAATTTTTCGTGATAGATTTTTATGTACATGTTTGAAATGACAGTGCATGTATAGGCAATGCTTAGGCAGTCGTGGATTCATACGTTAATAAGCTAACAAAGTGGGAAAATTAACCCTGATTGAATAAGTCATACCTGAAATGTGCATGCATTTGTGCTTGATACTTAGCGTGTGCAGTCCATTAATCTTGGGTGTCATCTTGACTAAGTAATGGAAATCTTCTTGATCCATCACCTCACACAGTTCAGATACACCATCGGGGTCGGTGATCGCTGCTTCCATATCGAATGGGTTGGTGCCTGCACGGGGGGGGGGGGGGTGGGGGGAGGGAGAACATTATGTTAAAGATAGACATGAGGCTCACAACCTTACTTTTTTCTTTTTTAGCTGTACCGGATGATCGGAACAACCAAAACATTGACAATTTAATGTCATAGAAATTATATTTTTACCGAAACCTAACTCACACTCTCATTTATATTTAAGTCTGAATTTAGAATCTATTTGGATCATATTGCCAAAATGGTCACAATTTTGTTACCAACTGATAGCCAATTAAATTATTTACCTGTCGTGGTCATTCCGCCAAAGAAAATGTCCGTGTAGCCAATTAAACTTAACCTAAAAGCCTGAGCCCATGAAATGTGCTTTTAGGCTTTTTCTTGAGCCTCGTTTTCACTCAGTAGACAAGCGCGTATTTTCTAACATTGCTCCTTTTATTTTTCGACTACTATTTCCCACGAAAGCGTATTTTTTTAGAGATAATACTTTCGAAAAAATACAAAACAACACGATTGTCAAAAACTAGCCCAGAAATAACCTGTTTCATGGGAATAGACCCTAACCTGAGACACAGAATATCGAGACAAACCATTCCTTCTCCCACTGTATGGCCACAAATTGGGCGCGCATAAATGCGGTGATTACTATTCTATTTTTTTTCAATTATGAAGGGCTGTGGTGCGAATTGTTGCATTGCTGACGTCGATGATACGCAGGCGAATTGATTCGTCTCGGTGTTTTGTATCTTGGCTCTAACTCTACAATGTTCTAAAATAATATCTGCGCAAAACAAAACCCAGTTTGGTCGCTTGGAGCAACTAGTTATGTTTTTTTCCCCCAGCAATGCTGGATAAGTAGCATAAATCAATGACCAATTTAAGGTTATTGAGACTGAAATTAATTTTGGTATCCATACTTAAGTCCCACCATAATCTACGTTTACATTCAATATTTTCTACATCTCAGAAATGCTAGAAATTGATTTGACTGGTACAAGATCCACCACTGAAGTTGACTTGGCGTGTTACAGGATCAGTCGTACTGACATAACGATACGGGACGTACCTGGTATCTTCAGAATAAACTCCGCTGCTTGACCAGCAGTGGTGGGTTCTGCGGTCTCCATCTCCTTGGTAATAGTTTCACGGACACGTCCAGAGGGGTTACCGCCCACATTCACCAGGAAAGGACTGCCTGTTAATGACAAAGGCAATAACTATAGCATGAATCCAAGATTAATGTGTTGAAATTTTTGTTTGCCGTTGCCAAATAATTATGCACCTCTCGTTTTCTTGCTTTCATTTTTCTTCTTCTTGTTCCTTATCGTTGTAATTGTGTGTGTCTTTGTACACTTGCTTGATCCCATTTGGGGGCAGGGGGTGTGGGGGTGTGTGGTAGGGATTCGTTTTTGTTTTAAATTAAATTTTGCACGGGCAGCTGGCCTTAGTAAGCCTGCTCTTCTCGATTTCCATCTGCTAAGGTATCTTGCCTGTAGGCCAACGCATACCCCTGTATCCAAGATTAAAACATAGTGATGACACTTTTATTGAGCGAAACATACGTGAGTTATAATTTTCAAACCCTGTCTTAAATTTTCAGACTGGAGGTAACCTCCCCTCCCCCCCCCCCCCCATACCCAGGATGGATATGAAAGCGTCGATAAGAATGAGCTGGAGATATGTAACATAATGAAACCATTGCCGGAACATCTTTAACTAAACTGGGCAGGACATGGCCAATGAGGTTAAACTGACCTGGCACGTGCTCGTCAGCAAATCTGACGTTGATGATGTAGATGCCAGGTTCATGAGGGCTGTAGTGGACAGTGTATCGTCTCTCCTCTACCTTGTAGAACTCCACGTCCGAGCGGTGAGATCCTTCAATGGACACACTCAAGCCTCCGTAACCTGGGAAACATAAAGAGCAGATTTTCTGTTGTGAGAAACACCGAACTCTTTAACAGTAACCCAGTAAATCGTGGCATTTACTATGATATGGTTGATGTGAGAGTGACATTATCTTTTCAAATATGATTTGAATCAAAGTAAGGCATGTTTGCATTTAAAAACGTGTTTAAAATATATCTAAAATGGTCGGCAAGAGCACTGTTCCCCCTCGAAGCCTCCCATCACACATGGTACCCGAGGATGGGAGGCGAGACATTTATATTATGGGTCTGTGTGAATGTCTCAGACAACAACTAAAATCTTTGCATTTTACATTTGAGCATTACTTAAGTTGTTTTATTTAATTTTGTATGTGTATGTGTGTGTGTTTGTGCCATTGTAGGGCAATCAACATATCCATTAATATATATCTGTTCAAAATTCTTGATACTAAAATGCAATATTAATTTGCACCACAGAATAATAATATGCTGAAGTTTGGAGTCACGGATTCATACAAAAGTAGTGGCAAAATATTTACTGAATGTTGAATTAAAATCTGTCAAATAAACATTCTGCTTACCTCCATTGGTGGTGTCAACAACGATCTCATTACCAAAATTAGCAACGGCTTCGGTGAGGGCGCCCTTGATGGTGCACCCAGCGGCGTGTCCCAGTTCTTTGTCACCCACCTTGATCTTGAAGGGGCTGTTCTTGATGTGTTTTTCTTGTCTCAGCACGTTGACAACGTACTCACCCTTCTGGCGGGGAGTGAAGTAGGCGATACCTGTGTATGATGGAAGGAGAATATCAGAGTTGAAAATTTGGGCAATGAAGGGGAGGGGAGAGAGAGAGAGAGAGAGAGAGAGAGAGAGAGAGAGAGAGAGAGAGAGAGAGAGAGAGGAGGGAGAGAAACAGACAGACAAACAGATAAATAGATAGACAGACCGACCCACATGCTGTCACACAGATAGACAGATAACTAGATAGATAGACAGACAGATAGACACGCAGGCAGGCAGGTAGACAGACAGACAGACAGACAGACAGACAGACAGACAGATAGATAGATAGATAGATAGATAGATAGATAGATAGATAGATAGATAGATAGATAGATAGATAGATAGATAGATAAATGAACACTTCAATTTAAATTCATTTTTTCCGTTTTTATATGACTGTATATGTTTATTTGCGGGTGCTTGGGGCATGTGTACATACCACAGACTAATAAATTAACCAGAATGGAAACACAGGCTTCGGGCTGTGTCGTTTTTTACGGAATTTCCCGAGCGGCGACTGTATAACCAAAATGGCCGCCGCTCGGGAAATTCCGATTCTAGTTCTATCTGCAGTAGAAATTTCTTTTTATTTGTCAATATTGGTTGTACATGTATTAATTTCTTGGTGCGGAACCAAACATCCGCGTTCAGTCAAAATGGTATCATTCAAAATTGTACTATGCTGAAGCGTCGGTCGCTACCGCAAACCTAACATGGCGGATGGTTCATGACCTTTCGCTGTTTTGTGACGTCACACAATGGGATCATCCAGTCTGGATATTTTATTCGTCTGTGGTACATACCATGATTGTATTTGTCCACGAATTTGTAAAATCGTTCTAAGCTTATGATTATGTGAAGGATTCTACATTGGTCCTTTAACCAAAACAGCAGCGTCTAAACCAGAGTATGCACTAATTTAACACACCAGTTGAGTAACAAATTGCCCCCATTGCTCACCCAGTTCTCCATCCTCCATCTTTTTCAGAATAATGGGTTCAATTTGCCCTCCGGGCGTCTTGATGGTGCCCACCAAGTCAACAATGTCAGCCTCAATGATCTTCAGTGAGTATTCAGCACAGTTACCTATGGACAGAGTTGATCTCTTACGGCCTTCACCTGTGGAAATTGAATGTGGAGAAAATAAAATGAAGTTTAACGCTTGAAGATTAAACGCCAGGTGCTTTAGAATTTATACTTTTGGGACATAAGGGTACAATTGCACTGCCCTTTTGATCACCATTTGAGAAGGGAAGAGCAAACCTGGTTTTGTACATTTTTTTTTTTTTTTAACTATGCTTCGGAATGATGAATACGGGATTCGGTGAGTTTATGGGGTAACTTTTTTTTCCCCATATTTTAATTTCCTGCAATCGAGGTTGAAAAGATCTTTGTTTCTCAAGAGCCTCAGCCTAAAGCTTCTGCTCCTAAAAAAACCACTGGTTTTTAAGTTCAGTGTAAATTTCGGGTAGTATTACCTTCCTTGGAAAGTAGGAAAGTCAAATTAAGAATGGTTTGATTTGTTTTGGATCTTGAATATTGATAATACCGTTGCACATGGCCATAGTGTGTGCTTTCGACATGGTGAAGGTCAGCTGACTCCTAAGCGTCTTCCAAGGGAGCAAATAACCATTGTTTTTAATATTATTATCTCCCCTGATTGCATAACAAAGTATAGGAGCGGTCGTGGCTTCCAAGGGAACAAACCAGTGCTTTAAACATTCCGTTTCCTTATTATTATCATAACCTCCCTTTGAATGGGGAATGCCAGCACCGACTAGCGATATTACTACGGAAGCACATAATTATGATTTAATATTGCTTACAAGAATATAACTGTCAGCAATCTCCACTTAGATCTGGTTACATCGACTATTTTGGGTAGTTTGGGGACAATTGAAGACAAATATGAAACCTGAAATTTTGGAGATAAAAGGTGATCCCTTGATAGCTTTGCCATGGTACTTGATGTTAATGTTGTAAGCTCCAGGAGTCATGGGCCGGTAACTCAAGTTGGCGGAGCCGTCTGGGTTGTCTTTTCTTTGAAGATCCACCTTTGCAGGCCCGTCGATCTTGACTTCAATTTCCTCTGGTAAACAAGAGAAGATTGAAGTGCAGGTGAGTAAATCATACACATACCTGCACGTGGCGGGTTCACCAAAGTTTATCTTGCATAAAGTGACATTTGACATCTCTCTCTCTCTCTCTCTCTCTCTCTCGCGCGCGCGCTCTCTCTCTCTCTCTCTCTGTCTCTCACCCTGTCACTCTGTCTGTCTCTCTGGGTGTGTGTCTCTCTCTGTCACTCAATTCCCCCCCCCCCCTCTCCATCGGTCACTCAATCTCCTGACTCTGTCTCTCTGTCACTCACTCTTCTCTCTCTCTCCCTCTCCCCACCTCTCTCTCCCCGTCTTTCTCTGTCACCCACTCTCCTCTCTCTCCCCTTCTCCCCCCCCCTCTCTGACTCTCTCTTTGACACCCCCTCCCTCTCAGGAAGAACAAAACACCAATACCATTATCTCTTACTTAAGGAAGATTTTTATGTTCTGTATTCTAAGTGAAATAACATAACGACAATCCTGTACTTCCCTGAAACAAAAGACATTCTTTTACCATCCACCACCATTAACAGCATCTGCAGTAACAACTGCAACCACAAAGGCGATAACAACAGCGGCAAGAACGGATGACAGCAGCAGTTGTTACGATAATAGCAACAACTTCAATAATGACATTAACAACAAAAACAGCAGCAAGGAGATACAAAGCAGTAGCAACAGCCGCAACAACAAAAGCACTGTCAACATCAACAGCGACTATTCATAATAAAAACATCAGTACGACAAAACAATCACAACATGTCATTTCATCCCAGTCCATAAGTCATCCTCCACCCCCACCCCCCTCAATTGGGATGTGTGTCTGAGAGACTTACTTGCTGTTCCTTTCTTGGCCACCACGGTAAAACTTTCATTGTCTCCGCTCAAACCTCCGACCAGACCTGTGCCAAAGGCCGTGATGAAACTGCCGTCGATTTTATCCACCACACAGGAGAAAGGTGAGCCTAAAAAAGAGATCAATCAATCATTCAATCAATCAATCAATTAGTCAGTGAATCAACCCACAAACCAACCAAGCAATATATGAGTGAGCGAATGAAAGATTGAATGAATGAAGACTGCGCGATAAATATAAGAACAGAATAATACAAATCAAATATTATGCAAGATGCATACAAATACATGGATAAATCGATGAATCAATGGATGAAGTAGCCTGTCAATCACCGTCAGTTCATTAGATTTATAATTTCATACAGCATCGCTTTGCTTGTCACCTTACCTATTAATATCTGAGAAATCGACATATTAAACAAAACAACAGCAACAACAACAATAACCAAAAAAAATCGTAGACAGGCGCTGTACTGTGGCGACGACGTGTGTGCTGCAGTTGGAACTGGGCTATAATGACACTAAGGCAAATTTCCCAGATGGGATCAAAGAAGTTTACAAATACAAATTTTGCAGCCCCCACAAAACTTGACCGATATTATTGCATCATCTAAACTGACGTTGCTGTTGTGACCGCAATATGCAAGTTTACTCTAAATTGTAGGGCAATTCGTCTTGAATAATCATTATGATTTCGCTACACACCCTAATATTATTATCAGCATAAATTATTTTAGAAATCCGCCAGTTTGCAGGGTTAGCTCGTTATACTTGACAGAATGCAGTTATGGACTGACCCCAAGATATGTTTTTTTTTTTTTTTTATCACAGTTCGGAAATTATATGTGTGTGTGCGTGTGTGTGTGTGTGTGTGTGTGTGTATGTGTGTGTTCTGGGTGTGAGAGAAATTTCCTGGACATTTTTTGGTATCGGTAGGACGTTTTCTCTTGTTATAGAATACTGAAGTACTTTATACAGAAGAGTTAGAAAGAGAATATTAGGTGGGAATTTGGCACGTTTTCATCCAAAATTCTGGCAGAACTTTCGAACACGAGGATCACAGAACATTTCGGATCGTCCCCGCAAATGTAAGCACTCGCCTTTAACACTCTTTTCGGTTTATTGTTTTAAACACAGTCAAACAACTTGGCAGTCCCACTTCATTTTATAGTAAACCGAGATTAATGTTCTGTACCAGGGGAGGCTTACAGACCGTTTTACGACCTGTTTCGCAAAAGGTGAGCAGTCTATCGCCAGAAGTGGTGCGTGGTGCAAAATTTCAACAGCATTGCGTGCCATTTCTCAGGTAAAAGCCCCCCAGCCCACCACTGATGTACAATCATAACAAAGGTACAAGCTATGGAAAAATGTCAGGAAAAGAAAAAGTACAGACTAGGAATAAATATTGTCAAGTGTTTCATTAGCTCTGCTTACGCACGAAACAACCGGGTAAACATGTTTTGAAGCAATCGATTGTTTGTTTGAGCACACTGGTTGGCCAACGCTGCCAGCGGTAGGGGATGAAAGAATTACGAGTTGTCTGTAAATACAGTAGTCAGAAAAAGCAGGTAGATCTAGATGTGTGTGTTTAACAAATACCAGGTTGCATTTCTTCTTTTTTTGTTCGACAGAATCCTGGTCGCAAAATCTGGGGAGGTGGCTGTTCACGAGTCGAAGAAGAACAAAAGAAGAGGAAAAAACTTCCAAAGCAAGAATGAGATGACTGAGAGAAATAAGAATGCAAACAACTGAAAGGAAGGAAGACAGAAGGAGGTGGGCAAAAAGAGAAAATGGAGTCATTTTTAGAGAACCCCACGAAGACAATAAATTTGAAATGAGGGGAGAACGACGACGAACAGAATGAGGAAAATATAAAGATAAAGAGGAGGAAGATACAGCTTAAAGACGAGCCGGAGTTATCTTACTGCCAATGGCTCATTTTGCTCAAATACAAAGGGCCGTAATAATGTAGGTGGCGCTCCACAAGTGGAGGTATACTTTCAAGCACTTTCGCTTTATCCGACTCGATGTTATCAATATGGCGAACGTTGCAAGAAGGATTTATTTATATCTGTTTGGATTCTTAAGCATGATTTGATCAACATTAGGTGCAGCTATGGTCTTTTCTTGCCTTATGATGCAAACTGCTGTATACACAGTACATAGCTTTAGTTTAAAAAATGTGTTTATCATGTGATTTTAGGTATCAGCCATTATCTCATTAAATGAGCTTATGGATCATATTCCCATGCAAAGTGATTTCTTGATTGTAAAGTCGGAGTTGTAGCCCTATGTACTGAAACTGAAATACTTTTTCAAAAAAAATTCTTTTTTATGCTTGTAACCCTAACCACAACCCTTTCTATACTCTAATCCTGATTGGCAGTGAAATAAATTATACTCCAGTGAACAGTGGGTGTGTTTTCTTAGGTTTACTATATGAAAACTTGTTTTATGTTGTGATTTGTATGATTGATCCGACTTAAACGTTAACCAATTACTTAAAGTTAGTGATATCGATATTAACGAAACATATTTACTGACAGAAGCAATACAAACAAATTAGGTGGGAAATCTGAAACCAGGCAGGGATTGAGATTAAAAGTAGGTACTCAAAACTGATTTTGGAAAGTCGCTGTATAGACACTTAAATTAAGTTTTCCAATTGAAAGAACTCACTTTCCTAAGAATTTTGATACCAAATTTGTCTCTGTATCTCAATATTTGGCAAAGTTAGGATCATCTGAATTTTCTTGAAACACCACCGGTGCGTTATCACTGCAAACATGCCAAACTGTAAACACATTCTATTTAATACAGACAACAAGCCCAAATTTTTTCAAGGGTTTAAATTATTAATAAGTGGTCTTTTATTTGAATCAAAAATGCCTCCACATCAAATTTCACTTTTTGACAAGGAAGACAAAAATGTCAAAATTTATCAGTTTTCACTGTCATCATAAAAAAAATCAACAGATTGACTTGCAGAAGTAAGAAACACATCATTGTGTTGGTTATTCGAAGGCCTATCCACAGAAGGATAAACGAAATGGTTATTTTCAAAATCAACAGCCATATTGAAGCTTAATTTAGGAGCAAAAAATGCGTACTTTCGCAAATTTTAAAACTCCATACAAACATAAAATCGACATACACATACAACAAATGACTTTCCGTAGCCCAGGCAAAAATATACCAAAATAAAGGTTACTTATTCAATGTAATCCAAATATCAGTAAATTGTAATTTTGAGTCTGTGTGATCAGATCCATCTTGAAACGATATATGGGTGTTACTCAGCTCCCGCAGATTAGCGATTTTGGCCGTTAAAATGTCCGACAGTGACTACTTTGGGCTCATAATATTAAAGTTATAACAGTAATTTCATGGAATTGAAAAATAACATTTGAAAGAGGTGTTATTTTCAATGGTATTTTTGGTATGTGGCATTTTAAGTTATTTTACTTTGGTGCTGAGCTACAGAGGAATAAGAACGGATCGCGGCAGTGCCGATAACCATCGTGATTTTTGCAAAAGGGAACAATGCAATAATCTGGCATTTTGGAGAGAAAACTACAGTTTATTATGCGCAGCCGTCACTTCATGGAGCATCAGTATAGGAAAAATCAAGCGGTCACTTCCGGGATCGGCTGCTATTTGTTTACCTCCTGTTATTGCGCGCCCCCTATCGGATTAAGGGGAAATAATTTCAGCAAAATGAGCCATTCTGGCAAAAACAAGTTCTGTAACTAAAAAAAGTTATGGGCCTTTGCCAACAGATGGCATAGATGCATTTTCACTACAAACTGCCGAAAACCCAAGCTGGTTCACAAACAGACAGTGAGGCAGATGTACAACTCATCTGGACCTCAGATTCTCGTGGTAAATTGATTTAAGGTTGTTTTTTTTTTCCCTAGTATTATCTGTGCCTCTCTGCTTTTCTATTTGTTATTTACATATTATCCCTTTTTTCTTTTTTTATCAATCACCAGATAATTATATGATTACAGAAAACATAATCTACACGTGCTTACAGCATGCATAGAGAACACATTTCTTTTTTCCCTTTTTGGCAAAATGCAGACAGGATAAACGAACAGACGGCATTATCCTCATCTTATCTTATTATATAAAAAAAATAGTGGGCGGAGTAATTCATTGTGATGTGATTTTGGCCCTTTTTTTGCTCTAAATGACAGTTTTAAAAATTATAAAATTAATTTTCTTAAGTGTTAACTAATCCGGCCCAATCGCTTTTTGTATCAATTGATTGTGTTGATTCAAGTTTCAGGTATTTTTTGTTAAAAGTTGTAAAAATGTAAAATACAATGATCTTTGTTTTGGCTCCCTCTAGTAAGCCCACCACACCGGAAACGAATTGAAACGACATTAATACGCGTTCAATTCCATGCGCGCAATCTCCCTACCAGAAATGAGTGCGTCGTGCTGTGTTAAAATGTTGGGCATGAACTCTTTAATAAGATTATAGATGTATGGGAAGCCTACTAGACCAGAAAAAGAGGGATAGTACGATGGGCTCACAGATTTATAACGGATAATGCAGGGAACATCAGCTAGTCTTATTTTAAAAAAATAGTGGCGGGAGTAGTTCATTGTGGTGCAAATGTTGACCCTCTTTTGGTCGACGTTACAGCCTAAATGTCAGATTCAACAATGATAAAGTTAACTTTCCAAAGTGTCCAGCTCAATCCAGCTCAGTCGCTTTGGTATCGATCGATTGTGTTGATTCAAGCTCCAGGTATTTTTAAATAAAAAGTTGTAAAAATGTAAGATACAATGGTCTTTGTTTTGGCTCCCTTTAGTAAGCCAACCGCACCGGAAACGATGTGCTGGTACATGTTCAGTTCCGCGCGCTCAATAATTTCCCTGCCAGAAATGAGTGCGTAGTGCTCTGGTGCGCATGAAATCTGTAGTGAGACTGTAGAATATGGGAAGCTTTCTAGACCAAAAAGAGAGAGAGAGAGAGAGAGAGAGAGAGAGAGAGAGAGAGAGAGAGAGAGAGAGAGAGAGAGAGAGAGAGAGAGAGAGAGAGATGGAACGATGGGATTCATAGATTTGTCCCGGATAATGCCGGGAACTTCATCTAGTTATTAAAAAAAATAGTGGAGGGAGTAATTCATTATGTATGGTGCAATTTTGGCCCTTTCTTTGTTCGAGGCTACAGCCTAAATGACAGTTTCAACAGTTCTAAAGTTAATTTTCCAAAGAGTCAACTAATCCAGCCCAATCGCTTTTGTATCGACCGATTATGTTGATTCAAGTTTCAGGTATTTTTAAATTAAAAGTTGTAAAAATGTGAAGTACAATGATCTTTGTTTTGGCGCCCTGTAGTAAGCCCACCACACCGGGAACGATGTATTAATACCTTCCTCATCCTTCTCCTCCTCATCATCGTCGTCATCAACATCGAACAACAACAACAACAACAACGACAAAAATAAATCTTTCTTTTCCCACTAAAACAAGAATAACAACAATAACGACAAAAAAACTCACATTTTCATTTCTTCCTCTCACTTTCACATCTTTCCTTGATTAAAAAAAAAACAACAACACATTTTGGATTCCTTCCAATCGAAATGGCATTCTCTCTCACCTCAATACTTTCTTTCTTTCCCCTTTCACGCTTTCCTGACTATTTCCTCAGTCTATCTTCTTCACCATTAGTAAATGTAGTAAACTTTAGTTAATATTAGTAACATTAGTTAACCATCGTCAACTCTGCCTTGTTTAATTTCCCGCTGTCGTTCATTTTCAGCTTGTCTCCGTAACTCTCGCACTTGTCAAGACCCGATTGTATTATAATACTGTTCAGCACGCTTCATGATGGCCCAGCGTATCTTTGCTTGGCGAGCCGTCTGAGGGCAGCCACACAAAGGCCACCGAATTCGGTCACCGAGCCACTAGGC